>CM046856.1:51263267-51654697 GCA_025617745.1 Heliocidaris erythrogramma | reverse complement strand
ATAGATTGAAGCATCTGCGCCCTTGCCTTCAATACCTATGGTAGGCAGTGTTTCTCCATTGTTGATAAACGCAACATAATATTGACATTCGAGGGAATGTTGAAATGCTGGAGGTTTGCATTTTAAAGCAAATAAACCTTATTATACATCGTTGTATTCCAAAAATAAAAATCGATTACCCCTCCTCCCCACCTTCAAATATAGGGGATGGGGCATATGCCCCTTCTGCCGCCTCCCGGTGCCTATGGATCAATAGTTTCCCATCACTTTACTCTTCCATCACTTTACACTTCGATTTTACTTGATAACTGTCGAAAATACTAACACGAGCAGACTACAATGTTTTTTAAATAAAGTAGGCGGCGTTCGAAATATGAAATAAAAAAAACTTACATAATTTGCTTTAATGTCGTATTTTTTCTGCATAATTTCTTCTATAAAATCATCTGCAATAGAATTTCTATAAATAGATTAAGAATTTACATCCTTAATGTAGTAAAGAATATTATTTAGATAAAATAATTCAAAAATCATTTAAAAAAGCAGCAAATCCAATTTAAAATCATGCCTGAAAAAGAACAATAGACCTATTTTAAAATTTGAAAACAACGTTTATGGTTTTACTCATAACATTACCTGTCCAAAAATGTTTCCAAGAATCATCACAAAATTGCATTCTAAGTAGCATTTGACAACTGACTGTTTCCCCGTAACCTCTTCCAGCGGTCAATGGTTTATGCTCCCTTTAACCACAAACTTCTCACAGGTATAAGGAGGGCAGTACAGATGCTGAGAGCTGAAAGTGTACGAACAAACAGAAAAATAATTGTAGTCTCGGATGGAAAAGAAAATGCGTCACCATACATAAGCGACGTAATGAATGAGGTAAGACATCGCACTGTCATTGCTAGATTGTAGGCTACTTCTTGCTCTAGGATGGCGTCCCATGTTATCAAGACATTGATTACGATAAAATTACAATATCTGTTAAATCGGCCTCGTGAAATGTGTGTGGAAAAGATGTTGAATATCATGAATACCTTGATTTAAAAAAAAATAATTCTGAGGCGTTTGATACGATTAATCACGACATCTAACTTTTAACACAATGTGTATATGCAGTATGAAGAATATACCCATATGGTTCAGTAATCCTCAATGTGATAGGCATTCAACGGGGCATCTTCCAATTCATCCAACAAGGAGCAATATTAGGCACCCTTGTTATTTTTTGTATCTAGACAGAAAAATCTTTCATTTATTGCTTACGATACACAATTCCTTTATCTCTTCATACACTCAATTACCAATCTCGCTCCAAAAAAAAAAGAAAGAAAAGAAAACTTCCACGTAACATAGATGGTAAATTGTGTTGACCGAAAAAAAACTCCATTTATAAAGAAAGCTCTAGGTATTTGCACTGGTTCATGAAATGTATTTCCATCGCATGTATAGGTGATGGAGTCGAACGTTAAGGTGTGTACTATCGCCATCGGGGCCACGGTTGATGAGAGCTTCGAGGATCTGGCAAAGGCTACCAATGGCCAAAGTTTTTTGAATTCAGAAGGCATTACGTCACTATATCTGTCATTTTTCCAGTCAATACGTGGATCTGAACAGTCAGGTAAACTGTAGGAATACAATTAAAAATATTTCTTCCTTTTCTTTGATGAGGTGGAACAGCATAGCATCATATTTTCGAAATGTGCTCTTATTTTTTCATAATTTGGATTACCATGTTTTGACAAGTTTGAAATGAGATAAAACAACAGATTCAGAATGAGACATATGATATAGGCATCCAAAATTGAAATTAATAACTACTAACAGACCATCTGTTGACCATTAAGCAATGTCATGAATCTTATAGGATTATATCTATGCTTTCTTTTTCTTGAACCATTATAGGTTTTTTAACACCCCTACTCACAATAATATATTAAATCTGTGATGCTTAAGAAAACAAACGCGTTTTATTTACTTTCCTTATACGATCATTTCAAATTTCCCCCTTTTCCCCCACGGAATATGATTTCAGGAATCCCTGGAACGGTGCATTCCATGATACACAGGTGGAGTATTCTTTTCCAAAGGGGGACACGAAATCTATAGGCCTATGTAGCACCTCTATCACTTCGGATGTGATTATGCTAGAATACACATGTATAGTGGGACTCTCCATATTTAAAAGATGTGTGGGTATTTATGTGTAGTCATTTGCACCAACTCTGAAATTGGCAAAAGTTAGCCCGTTATAAAACAAAATGATTGAATTGGGTCGAGTAAATTACATTGATATCAGTGATAATAATAATCGTAATTATAGTAGTATAAGAGTAAGTTTTATTACAAGAAACATTCCAAGATGTCTACTCCATTTTGACGTGTACGAACAGAAATAAAGGTTTTTCTTATTACATTCACTACACTATTTCAGGAGCAAGTTCTGGGACACCTGTCATTTTGGAGACATCGAACCATGATGTTCAGTCTGGGTCCAACTTCACCGAGTCATTTTACCTTGATGAGGCCATAACTGGAGACCTGAAAGTCTTCATATCTTACTCTCAAAACAGTGCATTTATTGGACATGCGACGCTCGTTGATCCACGTGGCACTATCTATAACATTACTTCTGATTTCTTTTATGACGAGACCGTTCTGAGGCAAGGAAATTTCGCCATCGAGCAAAGTTATGTTGAGGTGGGTGTACGAAACCAACGATTCAATACGGTTACAACCCTAGTACAGATATCCCCCAGACAATTTCTTGAACAAGTACACTCTGCAGGTGTGTGTGTGTGTGTGTGTGTGTGTGTAATTGGGTTTTTACAGACGTGTATCAATCAGATATGATTATTTACGTCTGGGACCGACCTTTAACGTCACCATCCGAAAGACGTGAGTCAGTCTCGAACCTGGGTCCGCTGAATCAGTTTATAACTTCCACTGGTAGCTGGATTACAGGCGCACGCCACAACGCCCAGTGGGGTTATTGAGTATTAAGGGGTTAATACAGAGAGTCGCGACACGGGATGTCGCTTCTGCTTGATCAGTCATGTCGTGGAACTTCAAATAGTTCCCTCCCATAAAGAAATCATACGTGAGAGGGAACTTTTGGAAGCTCCATGCTATGCCATGTTTATAACGAGACCGCGTACGCATAGGCGTATTATGCGCGTCAGTGTCACAACTCTGTCTTTCAATGCGCTCTGGGTTAATCGCTCTAATGAGTAGTTATACGGATTGTCATTTTCAGGGAGGTAGCTCGAGGTTCAGTTGTCCTGAAGCGGATGAACAGATCATCCCTCAATTTTAAGTATTAGCCCCATCGGTCCAAACAATTTTCGCCCTATGATATGCATTTATCATGCATGTTGGCCAAAAAATGATAGATATTTTTAAAATTTGAAATAACTACATCTCTTTTATTGCTTGGTCAGATTCGTTGATATTGACACATTTAGGAAGGTAATTACACTACAATCAAAATTTACAATCATTTTCCATGTCCGATCAAAAGAATTCATTTGCTTTACCCTTGAATTTCACCCTGGCTGAGGATCAGGGAATCGGGAGATCAACTAGCATTCACACCTCAACATACATGTTTCTCCTATTCCATATAAATAAATTATAGTTACAGCAATTTTCCTTTGCTTTCCAGCTGTTCAGGATTCTGCGGATAACGATAACTGAAATTAAAAAATCTCGTTATCGTTAAGGGACAAAATAATGTGACCAGCCCTTAAACTATTAAGAGCTACTGTCTGAGAGAATCAGGCAGGGGCCGGAAGATGGGGGTCGGCAAATTGGACTCATATTTTAAAGTTTGATCAAGTCTTTTGAAGCATTTTCAAAAAAAGCTATGAAACCGCATCACCATTCCTATCTGTGATTTTACCACCCCACCCCAAAATGCGCCCTCTGTAGCCTATTTTTACACTTTTAATTTACGAAAACGCCTAACTTTAAGTAAATGTTTCACCTCGGTAAAATGACCCAATCTCTTTAAAATTTTAGCCACTAACTAAAGCCTTAGTCACAACTGCCCGTATGTTTTTTCAGGACGCACGGTTTCTATGTTTTTTTCGGGGTTGGAAAAAACGTAGAGGTCCGTGGCAGTTCGCACAGGGAGTATAAGTAGTAGCGTGGTTGCGCGGGCTTCATACGCAAGGTCTTGCAGTTAACGTGCGGCACGGCATGTCGTGCGATTTGTATGTGCTCCGTGCAGATGACGCAAGGTTCACGTCCGTTAATCGCACGTACACCGTACGTGTTGCAAGAACGTTACGTACCATCACATGCGTGCCTCGTGAGTGCTGCCTGCGGTATTCGCGCAGTTTTTACCCCCAGCAAACGTGCGACCCACCCACGCTATTCGCACTACCCTCTTGCGGAGACTGTGAGTGTTCATTACGTCCTGTCCACGGGCTGCCTGTCGTAGCGAGAACGCAGAAAATAATGTGCATACAAATTTTTGGCCTACGGCTTTAGCGTGCTGTCTGCGAACTCGAACTCCGTACGAACAACCCTGATAGCAGAAAGTGGTAAAAATTACGTGATATTTACGTCGTGGTTTTCGTCTTTTTTACGTCCTGTAATTACGTCAATAAGACGACAACTTGCACCAACGCAAGACGTCAAGAGGACGTCTTATTTTGACGTCATCTGTACACTGCAAAAACTGAAGTGCTGAGCACTTTTTGAGGGCATGCATAGGGACTGCACTCAGAGTGCTATTGAATGCACACAGCGTGCTATTTCAGCACTTTCACGGGAGCTGGACAGGCTCCTTAAACTGCTAAACATTCACAAAAAAATGATTTGGGCGAGCTTCGAACCAGGGTCCGCTGATCGAGAATTGCTGGCATTACCGCTAGACTAACTCACATTGTACGATTTAGAGCAGATCATATTGTTACATAGTGAATTTACGACACCACATAGTTCATGTTATCTATTTGACTCCCATGACTAAACTGGATTGCAAGAAGCATGTGTTAGTCCATCGGTAACGTCAGCGCCTCCCAATCAGCGGAACCTGGTTCGAGGCTCGCCACGGTCCCATTTTTTTTTTTTTGCTGGTAAATTAGCACACTACAAGTGCTATAAACAGCATTTCAGGTGCAGTCATTATACATGCCCCTAAAAGTAGCACTTTAGTTTTTACGGTGTACAAGACGTAGAGATGACGTCAAAATAAGACGTCCTCTTGACGTCTTGCGTTGGTGTAAGTTGTCGTCTTATTGACGTAATTACAGGACGTAAAAAAGACGAAAACCGCAACGTAAATATCACGTAATTTTTAACACTTTCTGCTATCAGGGAAGAGGAATGAAGACGTAGAGATGACGTCAAAATAAGACGTTCTCTTGACGTCTTGCGTTGGTGCAAGTTGTCGTCTTATTGACGTAATTACAGGACGTAAAAAAGACGAAAACCACGACGTAAATATCACGTCATGTTTTAACACTTTCTGCTATCAGGGAACCTGCGTCCCCCTTGCATTTTCCCATATTTCTGCCCGTAAACCACCCGTAAACTACCCGTACAAGCCCGTACGAGCCCGTACGGGCAGTTGTGACTAAGGTTTATCTGAACCTTCTTGATGCTCCTGATATAAAATTTGATAATGAACGATTAGACTAAAGGGTGATATTTTTACTTGGAAAGTTCTAATATTTTTTTATTTTTGAGAAATTTGAAAAATTGCAATTTTACGGTAAATTTAACAGAGTATAACAAAAATGACCAAACTTGTTATGAGCTAATATTTGGTCAGGAAGTGTCTTCACGTGTCTACTTTTGAATTATGATTTCAAAAGTGTGGAGTGTCTTACACTTTTTATGCACATGTCTGTTAAAAACTACCAGTTTTTAACTTCTGACAAATGTCTAAAAAGAGTGTTTTTCAATGTTAACGTTGACAAACAAAATATTACGTAACCAAATGTATTTTCAAATCATACTTGGGCATGTTGGGCCATCAAAGCGCTATGTTCGATATCTGAATTTTAAAATTGTTGGGTATTTTTTGTATTTATGTCAAAGTAGCCTTACATTATGTCTCTCTAAAAAAAAAAAGAGTGAATTTTCACTCTATTTTCACTCCCCAGGGAGTCACGTCAGTGATCACTTGTTTAGGAGTGAATATTGAGTGAATATCGAGTGCTCTCTAAAAAGAAAAGAGTGCTTTTCACTCTATTTTCAGTCCATTTTCACTCGCCCGGGGAGTCACGTCAGTGATCACTCGATTTTTTTTTAGAGACTATATGCCCATTTTCGCATTTTTGAAAATTTGCAAGAAAAATACAATATCTTTAAAATGAATTCGTCTTAGGCTAATACCAATGACCAAACCTATATTTAACCAATATTTGGTCACAGAGTGCCTTCATAGTGCTTCTTTCGATAACTAATTTCAAAAGTGTGGAGTAATGTGTACTTGTTATGCAAAAGTACACCTAAAATATGCCATCTTTCACATTTTCTTTGAAAATTGAAATAAATAAAAGTTAATTGAAACCTAAATTCACATTGGGCTAATGTCAAAGACCTAGCCTATTTGCAATCAATAATCGGTCGCATAGTGCATGAATGGTGCAAATTTCAATATCCGATTTCGAGAGTGTGTTTAAAATATAAAAATAAACCTTAAAAATCATCAATTTTCCCCCTGTTTGAGCAACTGAAGGGGAAAAAAAGGAAAAAAAACACGGTAATTTTCATCTAAAATTCATCTCACGCCAAAATCAAAGACTGAAGTATATTTTGATTTGATAGTTGATTACATAGTGTCTACATAATGCTACTCCAATACCTCACCTGACTTCAAGAGGGTGGAGTAATTTGTACCTTGTAAAAAAATTCCTACTTAAGTTGTGCTTTAAATATGCCAATTTTTGGATAAAATAAGAGAGAATCATGTTTTAAGCTCTGATAATTCATTATATTCCAATATCAATGACCTAACTCCTGTCATTAATCTAGGAATGTCCTGATCACAGGATGCATCAATAATTACTCATTTTGATATTTTATTCTTTTAAGAATTTAGTAATCATCTCTACCTCATGTGAAAATGCGCTTTAAAACATGCCAATATTCACATTTTGAACAAAGAAAGTTTAACCTAATGATTATATCATTGATTTACCCAATACTTGGTCATAGAGTGCCTTCGTAATTTCACTTTTGATAGCTTGATACGGAATTATGCTGCGCATCTTATATACAGTGCGTCCCAATAAAAAGGAAACCGGAGCTGTCAGTTATTTTCCCAGTAAAATAGAACAATTCATGTCATATAATATATATCATCATAAAGTTTAGCTCTTCCTCTTTCTTTTGACACCTAATATGACACTTAAAGTTTATGCATTGATGAGGAAGGAGAGTTTAAATTTGAATGTCAAAATCAAGTTGCACAGAATAAGTGGTCGAGATTGGAGAGGATGCAGCAACGTTGGTTAACAAAAGGGGGGGGGGGGCTCATTAGCAATTCTTTGGTGTTCTTTTTTATGTTTCTTTCACCAAATTTCTGTAAAACTTAGTTTCATCGTTTGTGTGTCGTTAATCGGTGTCACAATTAGGCGTCACAATTCTTTTAAGTGGAAAACAAGAGAAGACAGCAAGAGAGCAAGTTGAGATATGCCAGAGATTAAAAAGATTGAGGTTAGAATATCACTGAAATGAAATAAGAAGGTTGAAATGAATTATTTAAAGATGTTAAGGATTGAATAGAAATCGGGAATGAAAAATGGGGATGCATGGAGACTGTGAAAATGTAAAAAGCGAAAAGATGCAAATAGCCAGAAATGATTCATAAAGTGAAACAAAATGTATCACATTAAAAGTGAGCGAAAAGGGGAAATGAAAAGAAAAACCTGAATTAACAGAAACATGAAAACTGTAACAGAAACAGAAAACCAAATACAAGAAAGAAGATACTGAAGACAAAACAGAAAACGTGATAACAACATGAAGGGAATTGAAAACAAACTCGAATAATCTGCATTAAAACGTTCGCACCAATATTTTGTGCAAATCGATTCTTACATTAAGCTGGTAAAATTGTTCTAAGTCGGTCAAGCATAAACAAATCTTCGTGTATTTGGTATCACATAAAAGAAAAGACTTTATTCTTACTAAAAGATTCCATGTTTAATTTCCAATCCTATTTCATTATCAAGATATCTATCTCCAAAAACGGGTTTCCTTTTTTTCTGGGAAGCACGGTATAACTAAGAGTTTCACATTGTCATATTTACCAATATGAGAAATGGAAAAAAAAATAATAAAGTAGTTTTAACCGTATTCCACCAAACCTGTGCAAAACTGGACAGAAAGCACAATTTATGCAATGGTGAAATATTAATGCAATTCAAACATGGACGACGATAATGTCGTTTATCCAGTTTTTCTAATTCAAAAGGTTCGTTGATCCAAAAGTTCATTAAATCAAAACTTCGATAATTCCGAAGGTTCGTTAATCCGTAGTTTTGTAATTACGGAAAGGAAATGGGGTTCCCAATTCCGTAAATGAAACAAAATCTAATGTCATTTTCCACCAATACGAACATTGCGATAAAAACGTCCAATTTCAAACAAATGGTTTAGAAATCATTTTATCGGACCAGAAAATATGTATACATGTAGCAATAATATAAAACAGCAAGAAGCGTGTACTTGGAAAGACGGTTTTTGCATTACATATTGGGAAACGGTAAACGTTTCGTCATCATTTACTGAACCAATTAAAAAAGTAGGTTCCCCTGAAACTTTTTAATATATCTCGAGAAATATTTGAATAAATCTGTTCATTCAAACATCAAGGTATCCGGGTTTTTTTGTTTTACCTACATTTTGATTGGTAATGTGTGATCAATCGATTGTGTTGTAAATGAAATTATGGTTTTTATTCCCGTCGGTACAAGACAAATGTAGCACTTTGTGTTTTATAATGTAATGCAGGTTTTATGTGTATACTATTTTCAATTATTTTCATCTTTAATCTTGTTAAGACACATAGTTTGTCCTGGAGATTCATGAAACTGCGTTAAAAATCACAATTTTCTAATAATTTTGTCTATATGTGACCCGACGCCTCAAAACCTACAATAAGTCGTCAAAATAAATTTGTTTCATACATTTTCTGAAAATATCACTTGCCTAGTTTACTCAAAGATAACACCTTTAAACATCACATTTAGAATCAGTATGTAACCAGCAATCAATAACTCCTATTCAGAGAAAATGGCCATTTAAGTTCGGAACAAAAGAGTGCTAAACCTTTGCTCTCTGTGTGCGCCCAAGTAAAACTGGGTATTCAAATGGCCATATCAACCGGTATGAAGTGATTATCAGATTACGCTGAATTTTCGCGCGTTGCTCCAGGAGGACCTATTCATTACTCACTCCAAAAATCAATTTAATACCTTTAGAGGTAAAGTAGTAATTTGGCATTGAATGAAAGTATTACAAAAGCTCTCCAAACATTCATTAACTCGACAGGTGAAAAAAAGGAATCATTTTAAAATGCCCCCAAAACATATTTCTAAGTCGAATTACGACTCACAAACTTGAGACATGATAGAATGATAATAAAACTACCCATTTCTATCAAAAACAGAAAATCGACTGATCCAAGCAAATTTACTATTTTGGGCTGTTTGCTACGTTGTGGTCCGTGCGACTTATTGTAGGTTTTGATATTGTGTAGGGCAAAATAGAAGAATTTAGAATAAAGGTCTAATTTAAAGGAGATGGGCACAATCAAACAAACAATATAAAAGCCTAGGGGAAATTCTTAATCTAATTATCGGACATGTACGTCAGTACGTTTCATATTGAAATTGTAAATCATCCAAGCAACACCCATGCTAAAGAAAAAGATTGAAACAAGAGCAAATAGTCAGGGTCCTCCGTTGAAAATAGCGATGCGTACTAAAGAATCTAACTTCCGAGTTTTCCCAATATTCATCAGTACTGCTATAAACATCCCAAAATTAATGAATTTGTTGTTGCTTTTTCAGAGAAGATGTTACAGACTTTAAAATGATACCAAATGTGCAGCTAACATTCTGTAACATTAACAATATGGTTTTGATTAGACTCGAAAAAAAGGGGAAAAGGAAGTCATTGGAACAAAGAATAATTATACCAAGATTTCAGTTATAAACTCATAGCAAATTTACATAACCAATGATAGGATAAACAAGTAAAACGACTTTTTGCAGTAGTTCCATCGCTTTCCGGTAGAATATTCGTAAATGTACAAGAAATGTACCACTCATTAAAAAACGACATTTTTCAGCTTTTCGTTGGAATGACCTATTTCAAGCGGCTCGGGACAAAAAAGTAAAAGACACTCCACGAATTTGAAACCTTGAATGGATTGACCTAGGTTTGCCCACATCCAATGACAAAACCAACGTTAAAAACGTTAGGCCATTTGAGATATGCTACTTAAAAAATGACTTACAATTGGCATTTTTCAATTTTCTTGAAAATGGGAAAACTGGCATTACCCCTATAGTAATAATGGAATGATCCAACAATATATTTTAAGATTGTCTATATAGATCTTAGGAAGAAGGATGGAAGGAAAAATCCTGCAAGTTTCGTTTAAATGGCATAATCATAAATACATGTTTACTTTGAATGAAAATTCATACATATAACTATAGGGTCTACATGGGACCATTTTCCCCTTGGAGTCGTCCATTGAGTACTCTAGGTATGTTTACATGTACAAATGTGAGCAAATGTGAAGAAATAACATATGAATAACCTTTCCGACGATAAAATGACTTTTTTTTACAGTATTTCCATTGATTTCCGGTAGAATATTCATAAACGTACAATAAATGTACCACTCATTTCAAGCGGCTCGGGACAAAAAAGTAAAAGACACTCCACGAATTTGAAACCTGGAATGGATTGACCTAGGTTTGCCCACATCCAATGGCTAAACCAACTTTTAAAAAGCTGGGCCATTTGAGATACACCACTTCAAATATGACCCAAAATGGGCATTTTTTTCAATTTTCTTACAAATGGAAAAATTTGGCATCACCCCTTAATTATATTATGATTGTATATATTCTATATAATATGTATACATGTATAATTTGCCATGATATGTAATTATGCGCAGTGGTATTGTTAATTAGGGCATCTTCTCACCCCCCCCCCCCTCTCTCTCTCTCTCTCCCTCCCCCTCTCTCTCTTGCTTGTCTTACGTTTTCTTCTCTCTCTCTCTTTTCTCTCTGTTTCTCCTTCAGTATGGATGGACTGCACCTTTTATCATGTCTGCTACATTTTTCTTGCTCTAGAACGTACTGTAGAGATTTCAATATTATTCTTTATCTGTATATGTATCTGTATATAGTGTATTATATTTGCACTTTTTTTGTATTTAATCTATTAATCTATGTTTACTTTTAAGAATGTATGAAATATGTAAGATCTTAGGTATGGCAACACTTCAAGCGTCCAGCTTATATTGCCAGAGCTCTGTTTGTATGTATGAAACTGATTATTGTGAAACATGCAGGAATAAATATATAATTAAATAATAATGGAATGATCCAACACTTTATTTTAAATATTGTCTATGCAAATCGTAAGAAAAAGGATAGAAAGAGAAACCCTGTAAGTTTCGTTCGAATGGTATAATCCTAATTGCATTTTTACTCTGAATGAAAATTGCACTGAATTTCAAAATTCATGTCCTTGATAGGTACCAAAAAGGGCTATTTTTAGGGGGTAGGGATAATTATGAATGGAATTATGAACAGAAAGTTTTAACATCATTTCCGTAGGATATACCCTGTATATATCACAACTTCAAAATATAAAAGAAATCCGCCGACCCCCATCTTCCGACTTTTTTTCAAATCTGCCTGATTCTCTCAGACAGTAGCTCTTAAATCAGTCTATTGAGCATGCTGAAGGTGAAAATGTATAGGATGTCGGTGTTGCTCAACGATTTATGCAAAGAGCCTTCCGCAACGATTTTCTCAGACGGCTATTACATTTTCTACATAGACTTAAGGAAACCGTTTAAACAATACATCGTGTAATTTTCGTTATCGTTGATATCTGGCCGGCCCCTAATGCTTAAATTTTTCGCAAGTTTGGTTGGCATATATGTTATAGGCTAACAGTAGATTAAGCGAGGAGTTATCGCAGTTCTGGGATAACTCCGTGGATTAAGCAAAGCCGCCACTTCAAAATAAATGTGTGTTTTTTGGTGTGTTTTTTTGAAGGTGGGAATGTGGGACCTTACTGTTGTGAACCTCGGTTTTAATGATAATTTCGAGGTGATCGTCCAACCGATGGTGGCTGCTGGAGCCACACCTATCACAGCTACTGTATCATGGGCACTTGCTAATTTGGAACCACCCCAAAGACAGATCCTCTACGTCACTGTATCGAAAGGTACTTCAAAGAATATTTGTTTTTACGTCAAAGAATATGTGCTTGCCAAAAGTACTTCAAAGAACATTTCAGATTTAGATTAGATAGATTTTATTTCATTTCGAGTTCATTTCTTAAAGTAACAATTATTGAATTAACAATGTAATAATAATATGAAAGAAACCAAGTGCAGAAACATTTTCAGTCGTTACAAGTAAAGTAAAGAGCATTAACGCTTGAGTTATTAGAGAAAATAAGAACAGTAAAGACTACATTAAAGTTATTACATGAAACTGGGAATGAAAACAGAAACCAGCAAAGAAGCAGAGCTTGTAAAAAAAATGGTGGTCCCTGGCAACAGGTAAATTGTAATTCGCGTAATGTATACAAAAAAATTAACAGAGCAATCATGCATTCACGCATATGTCAAAAAGGGAAAAAGAAAGAAGGAAAATAGGGGGAAAGGAGAAGAAAAGGGGAGGGGGAGTGGAGAAAAAGAAGACAGACATGGCCACATACAAAAATTTTACAAACAAAAGAAAGAAAACAAAACGAACTCTTGATCAAAGAAAAAGCAATGCAAGATATTATTTTTTTTAAATAGTTCAAAAAATATTTGCTGGTAAAAGAAAATGATTCCAACTGATTAATGTTGCTTAAAGTTAGGAAAAAGGTTCTTTTCTGTGCCTAGCTGTTTCCTTTCTAGACTCTCATGATCTCATTCGATATGTTGCTTATTCATGTGTCTTCTTTGCAACATCTGAACATGGCCCTCATTCTCTCCTGTGTGTTTGTCTGAATTACATTTCAATTAAACTTAATGTTAATTTCTATTTAAAAAGAAAAAAAAACAACATAATTCTGTGATCATTCTAATAGGATTAGAATTGTGTAGCATAGTCAGTTGAAGTTATTTTGAAAATTACTGTCCCGAAAGACAAAACGATTCCCAAGGCAAGTTCCTATTGTATCGTAATGGCAGCTAGGATAAGGTCCTTTGCACTCTACTGCAACAGCTCTAATGAAACTTGTAGATCAGTGGTCTTCCAACACTGATAACAATAAGCTTACAGGTGTTGCATTTACAGACAATAGTCTGTGTGATAATGTTTTCCGATAGATGAATTTCTAATTCTTAAAGTGTCATTTTTCTAGATCTGACCCCAGTCATCGACGCTCAGGTGGTTGCAACCGTTACAGTGTCTGGAATATTAGGAATAGATAAAACCGTCGTTTATCCTCTCGACAACGGAGCGGCTGCTGACTCCAACAAAGAGGACGGAGTTTACTCCATCTACTTCACAAAGTTTACCTCGACTGGTAGATATAGTGTCCAGGTACATGTATGTTCTTTGAAAACCATTTACTGGGCGTTTCAAAAAAGGAAACCCAACTTTTAAAAAAAATCCTGTAAATAAACAATGTTTACTGACAATGAATTCATATACCATGTGAAAGAGTAATATTCTTTCCAATAGTAACTTGTTTAGTTTCCATGGTCATGCATCACTGAACACCATTGCCTTCAAAATTTTGTTGGTTCACTTTCTTGTAAAACACAATAGGATTGATGTCAAGGAGATTGTGAAATGACCTGGATGTTATTCACCCATGATTCAGGTTATTTACTTTATAAAACCCTTTTCGAATATCATTTGAGAATCATTTTGCAAAGAAGACAGTCTCGGTGAATTTTAACAACGTTGCATGCCCCCAAAACCAGCGCGAACCAAAGGGAGTGCAGTATCACAAAGAATTACAAATCAAAGACTAAAAGCATAAAGAAGGAAAATCAAAGGCTCATACGTGCGATTCAAGATTTTACTTTGCTGATTTTCACAAATGTCACTTTTTAGTTGAAAATCGGCGGAAGATACCTGCAGCACTCAAGGCAAATGAACATGACCTGTTCTCTGTTCTTTCTGAAGATCTCACTTCTTCTTGATCAAAGTTTATGACTAACATCTCGTTCCATGCTTTGTGAAGTTCATATAAGACTTTTGGTTAAGACGTTAAATGAATCATTATGAGATTTGCTTACAAACGGACTGCCATGAAGAGCAACCAAGCTAGTTGACAAAGCCATTCAACCCTAACCATGCCTATTGTGTTTTCACAAGAAAGTGAATCCACTGGAATTTTGCACAAAATTTGGAAGACAATGGTGTTCACTGATGCGTGACCCTGCAAACCTAAAGAAGTTACCATTGGAAAGCAAATTAATTACTATTTCATATGATATGAAATTAAACACCGGTAAATATATAGTCCACTTGTAGGGAATATTCAAAGTTGGGTTTCCTTTTTTTTTAACGACCAGTATAATGTTTCAGAGAATAACATTACTCATCGTCTTACCTTAGGATAATATGTACCCTGTTATCGAACTCCATTGTTTAAAAGATTTAATCTACGTTTAAGCACGTTAAATTATTTCTCAATGCCTAAATCTGACATGACTGATTACATGCTGGCCTTGTACATGTTGTAGTTTTAAATATTTTTTCCTTTCTATTTCCATAATCAAAATTACTATAAAATGGGTCTCCAGAAATTGATATGAAAAATTTATCGGATGTCACAACCTGGATATATATACCCCCAATACATCGTTGTTTATCAATTGTTTCATTGATACAAACCCCCGTGATATCGATGTATGTTCAGACCACATTTCCCGAAAAGGCATATTAATGATAGCAACTGACTGTCTCCAAAGTTGATAGTCCAATATTGTCTTTACCATGTTCTCTTTTAAATCCTGAAATCTTGGAGGTGTTGTTGCTGGCGCCGGGTAGATGAACATCTATGAACCGATCTTAGACAACTATATGTGCCAGGGCTCATTGGTTCTCATATCATAATACTAGGTTGCATGCAGTCTGCCTCTTTGTGTTTCTGGCAACATTGTTTTTACTGATGATGTAAATAATGGAATTAGCTAGGATTCAATGTACAAACAACCTATGCACCTAATTAAAGGTTATGTAGTCAAAATATGAGAATGAACAATTAAACTTTTGTCAATATTTTAGTGTTACTAGTGATACATGTAGTTCCATGACTCATGAGTGGCTGTGAAAGCGTATTTGCATCTATCATTAATTTCTTGCCTTGTCTTGTCTTGTAGACATGCATGACATGGTAGACACTGCACAAAAACGCCTCAGAGCGGCTATCAATGTGCAGACCATCATATATATGCAATAATTCAATATAAACTAGCCGATTACCCGGGGGATCGCGGTTCTCGGACATACGCGGTTCTCGGACGTACGCGGTTCTCAGACTTTGCAAATAAACAAATCTCATCCTTGGTCCCCATAGGACATTCCCTACCATTTGACCTTGAAATGACCTCGGATGACCTTGTAATCGGCGCCAAAATTTTCGCTAACCTAACTTCACCCCACATGCCAACTTTGGTCCCCATAGCACTTTCGGTTAAGATTTGACCCTATTTGACCCCTAGATGACCTTTGACCTCTCGGATCAACACGAAAAGTGCGCCACAAACCTCGTGGACCCAACACCTATCCCTATACCAACTTTCAACTCCATAGCACTTTCGGTTAAGATTTGATCCTATTTGACCCCTAGATGACCTTTGACCTCTCGGATCAACACGAAAAGTGCGCCACAAACCTGGTGGACCCAACACCTATCCCTATACCAACTTTCAACTCCATAGCACTTTCGGTTAAGATTTGATCCTATTTGACCCCTAGATGACCTTTGACCTCTCGGATCAACACGAAAAGTGCGCCACAAACCTCGTGGACCCAACACCTATCCCTATACCAACTTTCAACTCCATAGCACTTTCGGTTAAGATTTGACCCTGTTTGACCCCTAGATGACCTTTGACCTCTCGGATCAACACGAAAAGTGCGCCACAAACCTCGTGGACCCAACACCTATCCCTATACCAACTTTCAACTCAATGCGTCAACAGATGGCGAAATGCATAGCCGGACAGACAGACAGAATCCATTTTTTTAGTAATATAGATAGATAGATAGATAGAAGATAGATAGATAGATATAGATAGATAGATAGAAGAAGATTTATGATTATTACGGACAATGATCCCGGAGGCGAATACTTTGAATGTATTTTCTTTTACTCTATTAATTATTGTTACCGTAAGGTGCGCGTCGAGGGGAAACCAGATACTCAGCTTGTAGATGGAGCCTTTCTTGGTGGAGGGTCTTCTATTCGCCTAGATGAAACTGCTGAACCACAAGATGTCTCATATCAACCAACTGGCCTTTTTCAGCGTGAAGTTATCGGAGAGACCTTTGTGTGTGAAAGCCAAGCATGCATAGATGGTACGTTATGGTGCTTATATGATTGTGCTTTGCAATGTCTAAACTTAAAGGAATAATGGTGGTCGATAAACAACACACAGTAGTTTTTAAAAGGAAGACAAGAGATTTAAACAAATGTGATAGGATTTTACCTCTCACATTTGTTTGAATAAGTTATCTGAGACTTAAAAGTCTTTAGTATGATACTAGAATGTTGAATTACATGTATCTTTGTAGTCTAATAGCGTCTACTCTCTAAAAATACCACAAAACCTTATTTATGACTAAATGGAAACACGTAAATTAATTTCAAAGAATTTCCAGTCTCGTATTAAAAGATAAAGACGAGCCCATTTGAAATTTGAAAGTTTGAAGCCTTCACATTTAGTTTTCGATAAAGAAAAAAAAAATCCGTGTCGATCTTCCGCAAGTCGTGGCGTGCGAAAAGGTGTGAATTGCTTTATGGAAAGTCTATAGCTTTTTCAGCTTTGGGGGCTTTTGCAGCGTTCTTAACAGACTCGCTCCCTTGATGAACAGTTTTCAGGGTCGTCTTGTCGATAGGAGCCTGAAGAATAATAATTATGAGAAATGAAAATGAGAGAATAATGACTGCGTAGCTTAAATTAAATCAAATGAAATTGGCGTTCTAAGTCAACGACCCGGGTTCGATTCCCAGCGGAGACACTTTTTCAACCTTTGCAAACATTCAAAAAAGGAGTACAGCTCTGGGGATCTTATATATATATCTTTTTTATTTATATGTGTGTGGGTGTGTGGGGGTTGTGTGTGTGTGTGTGTGTGTGGACAAAATATAAATTACACAACGTCATAAATGATACACGCACGGGCATGATTTTGATTTTAGAATGAAGCGATTAATCTTGTGAATTCAAAATTATGCTCGTCTTCTGCGTATCATATATGACGTTGTAAAGATTATTTTTACAATATAATTATTTAAAGGGCGAGTCAATTAGAATCAACATTGGGGCTAAAAATGTAGTACATAGGTCTAATGACACAATTCTGACATTTTTACAGAAAAAAAATGGCCCAGTAACAAGAAATTGGTCAAAAAACTCACTAATTTGGGAACGCCCCCAAAAATTGACAGCTGATTGGCTAGAGCGATTTGACGTAGCATCGGGAAGTCCCCCGCGAAGCCAATAAGTTTGACTAATATGTTGGCAATGTAAATGAATGATAATTTATCCATTTTCATATCACTATTTATACAATTTCGACAATCTTTAAGTCCCCCAAAAGGATTTGAATAGGTTGTTTAGACATTTTAGTAGAGGTCAAATGACAAGTCTGGCATTTTTTCAAACACTTTACCCATGATAATTCCTCTTTTGGATTAGGTTTATGTTTTGGAAAAACGTAATATATTACAGACAATTATACGTGTGGACAGTCGCTTTACTGCTGACCGTACCTTGCGAATCTTTGTGTGCGTGCTTATGATAACAACCAAGTACACTGAAAGACTGGATGAAAGTCTAAATATTATTACAACAAATACAGCAAAATCGTGTGCTGCAAGCTTGCTGCCTCCGGGGGGGGGGGGGGGGGGCACTCACATATATATGTCACACATGTATGTGCCGCTGTGACGTCCCCCATTTTCAACCTTCTCGGGTCGCTCCCATGATATGCGATTTTCAGATTTTCACTAACCGCACCTCGATTGGCTTCCGATTCGCTCCCTAGAATATGAGAAAACAATGCGCACAGCCTATTGTCCGGGAACGGTCGCTCCCTAGCCTCCCAGGCCAGCGCAGCGGGGAGCTGGGCGGTCTAGTGCCCCCTAACTGAACGCGGTATTACTAGTGCTAGCGGCGGCTCAGCGAGATCAATCTGCATGCGACATCGAGCCAGTGCAGTGGCCCGGCATGTACAGCGTTAAAAACAGCGCTGCGACCGCTGACTCAGCTCATGCACCGTATGTGTACCAGAGTACGGTACGGTAGACCTACCCTCTTTTTCTCCAGTGACTCCAGCTTCAGAATTGCAGACCGACTCTTGTTTTTTTAGCTCCCTGTGTTTGGCTTCCAGTTCCACAGCCCTCACTTCCCAGTCTGATGACAGGGATAGCTGTCGGCCGCAGCATTTTATTCTTGGGCGCAAATCCTAGCTGGTCATACAGCCCCTGGCCTGAGGGCCTGACTATCGAAGTCCTCCTCCCTGAAGTGGTCACTGCAAACAGTACTGTGAGCGGAAGGGCCATCCCACTGAGCTAGCTCGCGTCAGCTTGATCCTTGAAATCCAAATTTTTCGAGTTGCATCATCTTTAGGAAAGGTGTGCAGACTGACACCATCGCTGGTGCCTTTGCTGCACCCAGCAACAACACATCTCCTCGGCATTTTCTTGAGATATGCACTCCTATCATGCCTATCCAAAATTCCCTGCACTGGATATACACAGACAAGCGTCGTCCGCTAGCTAGATGTTCCCGATGGTACGTCACAGGTCACCTGACAAGGCACGTGACTGGGCCCTATTTTTCGAGGGGCGTGACAGACTAGCTGATAAACGTGCGATTTAGGCAATTTCAACGAAGTTTAGAGAAGTACACAGATCTTTTTAATAAAAAGTATATGCGATTTCTAGCAGTATTGACACAATACTTTGATATTATCATGAAATGTAATTCTAATTGACTCGCCCTTTAAACAGCGCATCTCGTCGGAACTAACTTTATATATATATATGGATCAGGACATCTGGATATGACCTTCACGGATACCTTTATATTTTTCTGCATTTCAAATTAACGTTTCCTGTCATTTCCCCATGTTTTACTGAAAGAGCAAACTATTTATTGTATTTCCCTCCATTATAGCAATCACCATGGACCTGTATCCCCCAACTGAAATCATAAATCTCTCCGCTACTAATGTCCATCCTGATGACAACACCATCAATATTACGTTCACCGCCCCTGGTGATGATCTTTCTGACGGATCTGGTGAGCAACACTTTTTTAAAAATGTATTTGTTTGTTTATTTATATATTTATTTCTGATATATATACAGGGTAGCACATTTTACTAATGTTGGTGGTCTGCAGTCATGGCAGTGAGGCCCTGTTGGCTAACAACAATATTCATTGACTCATATTATCGCGTTTTACTTTTCATTCCGTTTCTTTTAAGCTTATTTACTTATTTACTAGAGGATTTTTTAATATAATACTGTAATTTACATACATGTATATGTATATATATATATAAGTATATAACGTTGCGTTGCTCAATCAAAGTTCCCCAGAGCTGTCCTCCCTTTTTGAAATTTTTGCAAAGGCTGAAAAAATGTCTCCGCGGGGAATCGAACCCGGGTCGTTGGCTTAGAACGCCAATGCCTTAACCACTAGACCACGGAGACGGGTTAGTGGTTTCGGCGACACCAGATTCAATTGACCACTAACCCGTCTCCGTGGTCTAGTGGTTAAGGCATTGGCGTTCTAAGCCAACGACCCGGGTTCGATTCCCGGCGAAGACATTTTTTCAGCCTTTGCAAAAATTTCAAAAAGGGAGGACAGCTGTGGGGAACTTTGATTGAGCTACGCAACGTTATTCTCGCATTTCTTTCACATTGTATTTATTCCCACGAGATTTGCCAAAGCTGTTGTATATGTTATTTCCTTACACTTATATATATATATATATAATGCATGAGAGATTTGTTCTAATACTATAGCATTGGCAAATTTTGTGGGTAAATTTACATAATGTGAGAAATCAACTGAATTGAATAAGAGAAATAATTTGCGTGAGAAATAATTTGTGAGAAATGTACCGCGAACACAACGCTGGTGGTCACCCAAAGTTGTATAGTAGAAGGTATAGTGAAAGAAATGATCGCTATGAGATGTTTGTAGATTTTATTATCCTCCTTTATTCGTAGTCAAGCTTTCGATCTGTGATCTTCATCAGGATGATGGCTGACATTTACATTTCAATTTTTTTACAATTGTTAAGTACTTATTATTGTTATACCATCATTTGCAAAAGTTTAAGACCACTTCGGGATTTGTGGGTATTTCAATAATTTGGAATACTTTCTTTTGTCTCATTGGATGATTATATAACACTAGCAGAAGCAGCCCGTGGACATCCACGGGCGCTAGCTGTGTTTATGAATAATCACCGTACCGTATATCTGTCGCAATAATCAAGTGGATAAATAAAAAGGTCGGGTATAAAGTTATTTTTTAGCAAGAAGTATTTACAACATGTGCATTGGAGGATCCGGGGGGGGGGGTACTTCCGGCCCGTGCCCTCCCCCACCCCCCTTTTGGAAGGAAAGTATACATTTTGACCATAGACGATCCGCCCTTTTGTCGATTGTGCCCCCGCCCCCTGAAACCTTCTTCTTTTTTGCTTGTCAGAGAATTATGGAGGGACCCCCATAACCACCCCCTCCTGAGTGAATTTTGGAGGTGTGACGAAAAAAAAATTCTACTAAAAAATTCCTATTTTCGAAGGAATTTTTTTGTTCTTGTTGTTTTGTTTTATTATTTTTTTTTGTTCTTGTTGCTGTTTGTTTGTTTGTTTGTTTGTTTTTTTTTTTTTTTTTTGGGGGGGGGGGGGGGGGGCTCCTTCTTTACACCGTTGCAACCGATATTCCTAAGTGACGTGATCTCCGACACCTCCCCTCCCCCGAATGATGTGTACATATCGGTTTAGTCTGTCATATGAATTGAGGCGATATACAATAACATCTTTCTAACGGTAAGGTCATTTTCCCCAATCATGTCAATTCAGCTCATTCCAATTCAAGTCATTCCTGTTATTAAAAAGTTAAGTAAGTAAAGTTAAGTAAACCCTAAACACTACCTAACCCTAAACCCTAAACTCCAAAGCCTATCCCCCCCCCCCCCTTCCGCGTATCTTATTCTTATCATCTCTGAATTTGACATCCTTTTTCTTGATTTTTGCTTTTTTTTTATATACCATAAACGCGTAACCCGGGTTGTGCTTCAGCGAGACATAACACGTGTGTTGTTGAGCCGTATACATTGAAGCCATACATGCGCTGTGTGAACGATAACACGTGTGCCGTATATACTACTGTACATTGAAGCCATCCATGCATGCGGATATGGCCACGCTGTTCTAATTTGGCATACCTCCCCTTCACAGGTAAAGGGTATGAGTTGGACTGCATGAAGCTACAAACCCGCTACATGGGTTGGCAGAATTATTAGGCCTACTCCCTGCGGAAATTCAATGTTTAAAAATGAATTTATGAAATATGGACGGCACGTCAGCTCTTAAGAAGTGCCTCCCACCACTCTAAGAACCATTCCCCACCCATGGGTATCAAAAGGCGGGGACCGAAAGGGCCAGGTGCGGGAGCCTATTTGAACCAAAAAAAGAGCCCCAAATCCTTAGTGTATTATATTAATAGATGTTTACTACAGTGATCAGTAGTTATAAGCCTATAGTTCAAGTATGATAGATAGGTTATGCCATGAAAATAATTGTATGTCTGAAAAATAAGTATTTAAATTTTTCTTTCTTTCTTTGACTTATTGCATTTCGGAATAGTGGTCTTAAACTTTTGCAAATTATGGTGATTATGAATATTGTTATTATTATTGTTGTTATATTGTTGTTATTATTATCTGTATAGTTTGCAAATATTCATAGAAATATAGATATATACATATAAGTATATTTTCACACAGTGATTTAATCTTTAAAAGATATGCACATGTGTAATAAAGGTGATGTTAATATTAATAATAACAAAAACAAACAATAATACTAATAAAATTAATAATAATGATAAGTAGTAGTAGTAGTAGTAGGAGTAGTTGTAGTATAAAAATAAGTACATGACACTTGTAAGAAGTCCAAATGTATATTCCGATGTAAATGTCAGCCATCATTTAGTATACTATTGATAAATGGGTGGGAGTGCGTTGGTGCGATCTGGCAACACATAGGTTTTTATCGTGGTGTATGGCTACAGTGCCCAAGTCTGCGCAGTGCCCATGTTTGCGCACACGCGTAACGAACACAAACTTTTCATCTTTATCATAGCGATAGGTATTCATGCACAAAACGAGTCAAAATAATGAAAAAAAAAACGGTCTTATTTCAGACATTTTATTCACAAGCCTCAACATGTTGTCTTTCACGTCAAAACTCCCGAACTGCGTGTAAAATGAATGAGTGCGCAGACATGGGCACCATTGTTTTTTCAATGTTGAAATGACACGGCCACCATTTATTGTGAATATGGCATTGTTCTTGCTCTAATTTTGATGACAGATTTGTCAATCTGTCAGTCGATTGAATCTGGTGTCGCCGAAACCACTAGCCCGTCTCCGTGGTCTAGTAGTTAAGGCATTGGCGTTCTAAGCCAGTGACCCAAGTTCGATTCCCCTCGGAGACATTTTTTCAACCTTTGCAAAAATTTCAAAAGGAGGACTGCGTTATTCTCTCATTTTCATTCATCACAATTGTATTTATTTTCATGAGAGTTGCCAAAGCTGCTGTATATGTTTATTTCCTTACATGTATATATACACACACATATAAATATATATACCCCACACACACACACACACACATACACACAGTTTTACATGGCTTTACTTCAGAGGACAAGTATTGTTCCTCTATTGTTCCTCCGTCCTCGGACAGTCGACGGAATAAGGCACAAATTCATTGTTCGACGTTCGAGGACTATTGTCCGGCTTCCGAGGACCATTGTTCTCATGATTTTTTTTTTGTTCTCTGTCCGAAAATGTCCTCGGACATACGGCTAAACACGCCCACACACACACGCCCACACGCACAAATCCTTTGGTTTCCTCGTAATAGATGTGGGTTTTTTCAGGAAAATACTGTTGCACATCTATAATATCTTATTATATGTATATAGATATGATAGAAGGGGTGCATGGGATGTTACAGTCCTCCCCCTTGTATTTGTGCGGTATGATGATAGGCATTGCCAGAGGGAGGGGAACTGCAACAATTAGGATATCACTCCCACCCAAAGCAATTTCAATGTGTGCAGTAGCATGGAAATACAATATATCTTGAATTATTACATTTTCGTTAACAGCGTTTATGTACGAGTTTCGCTACTCGTACGATTTCTCGGAGCTCGTATATCAGTTCAACGAGACTGAGATTATTCCTGGAGATTGGTTCGTCTTAGGTAATACTAGCGCTCCAAAAGAGGCTGGTTCAGAGGAGAACTTCGTCATCACCGTTAATCAAACAGGTAGATACTTACGAATTTGTTTTTTCTTTAAAGTTCTGAAGACGTATATATCAATAACTTCATCATTCAATTAAAATTATAACAAAAAAAATCACCAGAATATTTCGGTGTCACTCTGATGATTTCAAATAACTTTGCTCCATCTAGAGAGATGTTAGAGAACTTATGTATCAATAGATATTTTTACGAGATCATTTGGTATTCCATAAAGGATTTCCGGTGAATTTTACCGTAAATATATGTAAGGAACGCTAGATCACGGCAATATACTGCCCTACACTAGGACCTTTCCACCCCGACGGCTCCCTGCACAAAAATCTTTAGGCTTCGCACAGAGATAGCATGTGTGTCATTGTGTGTAGGTTTTGAACGCGTGTATGGTGTACAGTGCACGCTGGAGTTGTTGGGAGTTTATATCTCTGACCCGGCACCTAAATAGTCTTTTGCTTCTCATCTGTTTAATATGCACCTTTAGGACGTGAAATCTTCAGAGCATCTTTGTATTGCTAGTATCATGCTATTTATCAACATAATTCCAATAAATCTGATGAAACGTTTTTGAGGCACTATAGCGTAACCAAATGGGGGGGGGGGGATGGGGGGGGGGGGGGGCAAAGGGGCAGACTGCCCCCCCCCCCCCTTACCACTTTTTACCCTACCCCAAAAATTATCAATGTTTCGGTAACCTACCTTACCTTTCATCCAATACTGGTCCGATGGACAACAAGGCGTTGGCCCAATGACACGTCACGCTTGCGACGTTGGGCTAAAGTAACAGCTCAAGTAAGCACAACGTGGTCCCAACGTAGTATTGCTATGTGGTTAACACCTTTTCATGTATATATAGCCCTATTCATAAGAGGCATAGACCTATGTTCTCAACATTAAAGGGAAAGTAACCTCAGCGTATGAATTAGCTTATTTTGAATGGTGTAGTATATGCCTCTTATTTGATACATGCAATTTCATGTAAAAACACAGGATATAGATATAAATCACTATTTTCCAGCCAAGTTATCGTCTGCTAGCAATAATAAGGGGGCTGCCATTACTTTATGTGTACACGAACATATTTTTCATCCCAAGTAAAATTTCCTTCATCGTTAACTTGTAATTGATTTTTAGAGGACAAATATATATTAGATAAAGTCACATATTCTGAAATGTAAGTTTAGTTTTATATATTTTTTAAAAGGTCTTAATTTGTTCATAAAAAATATACTTCATAAAAAATATACGTCAAGGACGGAGAATTGACGTCAAGGACGGAGACAATCGTAACAATACCAAAACAAAGCGAGGAATCTGCTTTACAGGATGGCTATTAGAACTCATGGGTCGTCAATTATCTAGGCCCATGGCCAATAACAATCGTAATACAATCAGAACAAAGCGACGTATCTGTTGTAAAGGTAGGCTATTATCAATGCATATGGTACCTAATGATCCGTGTCATGCACAAAATGGCAGCCTCCATGGAAAGACGTAGCAGACAATAGGTGCATCTAGAATATCACGTGGGGTTACTTGTCCTTTAAAGTTCATGTTCGATTTCACAGGTAATATCACCTACAGCATTGCTGTCGTCGCCATTGATGACGAAATGAATCGTAGCCAGCGATCAAACATCGCCACGTCATCGGGTTCATTGCTCTTCTACCAACCACCCAGCACAGGTCTGAGTACTGCTGTTATCGCCGGCGTCCTGTTCGTGTTCGTTGTTGTACTGATCATTGCCGTCTGGGTCGCTTGCAAACCGAAAAGGAACCGTCCCGTCACCACTATAGCCTGATATTACAATTTACCCTCTAAATCCTGGGTTCTTCATTGTTTTGTCAGGCGGGCCAAAAATATTCATGAAATTTCTTCGCGGGCCACTGAGTTTTACATATATTATAAACGTCTGCTACCCGAATACATTGTGTATTAACACTGACACTGTACTTTAGAACCGTAGAACAAGTAAATTTGTCATCACAATGTGCTAATTTAGATGAGATATAAAAGTTACAAAGAGGCATTACTCTGCCCGAAAATGAGGTGGCGTGTGCACGAATGCTGGTTAATTTTGATATTTTCAGGGGTAAGGGGCTGCAATTATGATAGGACATGGTATGAAATTGATACCTTTATTAATACCGATAGTTAGGATGATGCATTATGTTTTCACATATTACATAAAAACAAGAAATTATTGATTTTTTACTATATAGTTTAGCGGGCCGCATGTAGCCCATTGTAGGGTAGAGGTGCTTTAAGGGTACGAATATAGATCTTACAAACAAAGGTGAATGAAACCTTTAAACTTATATCGCTTTACTTCGTCAAATTCATAGTTTGACATTTAGAAGGCATGTTAGGCTTAGACTTAAATTAATTTGTTGAAATTCCTTTTTTTTTAAATTTATTTAGGTGTCTTTTTACATTGCTGTCTATTCATACATACAATTTTGGTTTATTTTGCATAATGATCCCCCTAAAAGCAGTATGCTTTGGATTGTGACATTATATACACCCATTATTGTACATATTCATGATTCATTCAAACATGGACTTGAAAGAATAGGAACATGACACCAAGCCATCATAACCACCAGTTATTACATGAATATTTGACCGAAATGTTTTTTCATGTAATTTGTAATAAATATTTAAACTCTATATGCTTCTACAAGTTTGCATTTCATTTGCATTAAAATTGTTGGTATGTTTTTCATTGATTATAAAGTATGAATTACAAATTAGGCCCACCATTGTGAATGGCCATGATATAGGACTGCATCCTAAGTCCCAGTAGTTCGATTGAGCATAATCCTAACCCACCATTAAAGATCGATGTCATGTACCAAATGGTGACACTATAATCAAAGGTCCTTTTTTATTTCGGCTAAGACGAATTGCCAATCCAAAAGTATTCCAAAAATAAGATATCCCCCATACAAAAATAGTGATAATGAAATTAAATGAATTTATTCATTAAAAAAAAAGAATATTTATATTTATATGCACGTATAAATATCTATATACTTCTTTTCCCATTTTAAAAATGGATTTTGGGGGATTTCCTTTCTTTTTTAGACCCCCCCCCTGCACACACGCATACTTTTTGAGTAGTGATTACGTATAGTGGACTTGAAAACATGATATTCCTCATGCTCACCCCCCCCCCCCCCCTCTTCATTTTTGGAAACTCTTCGTGGCCCCTGGAAAAGGACGTGGAGTTGGCGAACCAAAGAGAATGTTGAACTCGATTATAAGGGCAGATTGTATGATGTTATCGTAAGTCCTAATTGCTCACTTTTAAGAAATTGCACTTTTATTGGTCTTAAACTGCGAAACGTTTCTTTAAAAATCATTTAATTGATATTGTGTAGCTTAAGTTCATTACTCAGAAATATATTGAACAAGAGTTGCTTATACTATTTCCATGCTTCATCTTTGCATGTCTTTATCGTTATCGTTATTCACTTCATATATGATCCGATATTATGACCTTGCTTTTATATACGTTACAGGGGCTCTAATTAGATATACAGGCTTTCATTTACATGTAATAATAGTGAGTTTTCGATTTGCACCGCCATACTGTGACTGCTACATGATGACGTCATTTGAACAAACTGTGCATGCTCCATGTTCCCTAGAACGTCCAGTACCAGAATCGAGAACGTGTCCTCGATTCTAGGACGTATGACGTCATTGGGTTTAAAAATGGATGAAATCGCATTGCGTAGCCTCAGCAGTGCCAGAGGGGCGGGGTCATGGCGTCACTGACGTAGGGAACATGCGTCGACTAAAATCGAAATGGGTTCCAACAAGGTGGACGGGACCACAGAACTCCTAAAGACGTAGAAGGCTCGTGCGGGGGCGAAATTGTAGGCATTGTTCGTACGTGATCACGTGATATCCGCCATGTTGGTTAGTCCTTCGCTCTCCAGCTCCGGGATTCATGAAGCTCGTCGCATCAACGGCATTCATTCAGTACAAATTGTTTGATCAACACTAAGGTTATATGAAATCTTACTGTTACGGGTCCTGCTCACACCATCATCACCATCATCCAGCCGATGAACAAGGTACAAAAGAACGAGGCGAAGTCGTGGTCGTAGGTTTAGAAAAACTCTATTCTTCCTCTTCGACGTCCATTTTACCACTCGTCCAACATCAACTCGTCCCTCGTCACACTTCCCTCCATAAAAACATACTTATGAGTGTAACGAAAGAAGTATGTACATAATTAAATCATCCCTATCGATATCGTACATGCAAAATAAAATGCATTCTTTCATAATACATATCCAGTAATACTGTCATACTGCGAAAAACTAGTATCGAGTCACTTAGTCTCGATCGATTTGTACCTAAAAATAGCCCAAGGTCCGGGGAGAGAATTTTTTTTCCCTGTACCTTTGTGGCTATCAAATCTGAATATTCATGAAAGAGACTACAAGTATCGGACTTGTATTTTCTTACTAAGTTTCACCTTATTTTTAAATCAGCAAAAGAAAATTTCGTAATATATTGCTCTGCCGAGATTCGAACTTGCGGTCCTTTCATCGATAGCGCATCAGATTATCCGGCTGCGCCACACAGAACAGCTGCTCAATGGCCTTGCTCGTTTTATCATATCCCTACAGTTCGTTTTCATAAATATTCATGCCGACTAGTCTTGACGGAATAAACCTTATTACTGGTCATGCGCATGCGTACTCTCATCTGTAAGGCCCAAGTCATGAATATTCATATTGGATAGCCCCAAAGGTACAGGAAAAACAATTTAGCGTCCGGCGAGCCCGGGTGCGTACTATTGTTTGTCTCTACTCGGGCGCTGTTATTGGTCGGTACCGCTGGCCAATCACCGGACACGATGTCATTGTGGGGCCCTGCCGGTGCGGGGGCGGCGCCGTCTCCAAAGCCCGGCGCACATTGCACGATCTGACTACGATGCGATTTTGGGAAAAGTTGTTATTACATTTGATATGAACCTTCAAACATGTAAAATCTTCATGATCAAAGTTCCGAATAGTAGTATGAATACTAAAATCGAAATTCCAGGTTACTGCGAGCCTCCCTGTAGGAATAGAAGCGAATTCAATTCCAAATCGTAGAGACGTCATACCAATCTTGCGATGGACTAAGATTTGAAGCCGATTTGGCCTTTACTCTAACCAGAAGAATTGCATAGTATTCGTATCATTATTCCGAACTTCAAAAGAGATTTCACATTTAATGCAAAATGCAATTTGTTCGAAAATCGGGTCGCAGTCGGATCGTATAGTGTGCGCCGAAAGATACCACAACTTCATGATCTTGTCTGGTTTCGCTGCGCAAGAAATCAACAAACAACGCGGAATTGTGGACAGCATGTCTGTTACAACCGATTAAAGGAGCGAGGATGTCGGCTAGGAACTTCGAAGTGTTAAAGGGAGTGGCAAGTCGTAATCCATGGGCCTGACCAGTTGGCCTGACTCGGGGAAATTCGGATAAAATCTGGTCCAATCGTGCGCTACCAAAGGAATGTTATTGCCGGATTCCTCGCGCGATCGTTAACTCGAATCCCTCAATACGCAACCGACCAATGAGATTCAAATACTGGAATAAATAACACGCGATCTTGTTTACTCAAATTTGGGTCAATGTGCGAGCTTTTATTAGCTGCGCACGATAAATTGAAGTCGCTTTGAACTTTGATCCAGAGAAAGGAGCAGCCAACTATAAAAGCGCCCATAGATTGCGACTTGTCGCTCCCTTTAAACAAAAGAGCTCACACACGAAACTATGGGGCGCAGCGGGGTGTCGGGCTTATGGATCTTAGGCAGTCCATAGATCCTAGGCGGTTGCTTCTACGAAGGTCTCAACCTGCGGTAAGTAGGATCATCAATAAAAGGGATAACGGCATTGACATCCCAGAGGAATGGTTTCTAGCCATTCGGCGCCACTCGACGAACCGGTTAGAACCAGCTAGAGACAGCGCCGCCCCGCACCGGCGGGGCCAAACAATGACCTCGTGTCCGGTGATTGGCCAGCGGCACCGACCAATCACAGCGCCCGAGTAGAGACAAACAATAGCACGCACCCGGGCTCCCCGGACCCCCGCCGCTGCTATATAACACGCGCGCAGCGACGTCTATGCTCATTGCCTGACGAAGACTAGCAGTAGCGGTCGAAACGTCGTAGCTTTCCTCGTTTGCACATCGTGAGACAACTGATCAACTTTTGGTCTTCAGATAGAGTAATTGTCAGGTATGTCCAAAAGTAATTTCTAATTCATAAAAATAAAAAAAAATAATAAAAATCAATTAAAGTGACGGATTGGCCTGTCACTCTAGTTGGTTTGGAGATAGTAGGTAAAAAAGAAGCAGACACAATTTATTATAGATTGTAGATATATGATTATAGAAATCATGAGAAATATATTTTTGATTGGAATATAACAAGTGGATGCTATAGTCCCTCACAATAAAACAGTTTTATAGTTTTATTCTGTATAACTGGACTTGGTAATAAATTTGATATTTATTTGGATATCTGTTTGGAAAAACTTTGGGGACTTCTCTTTTGCTTGGAGTGCCTCGGTGGCTTTAATTTGGTTTCCCGGTCTTCGTCTAGAACTTCACTTCACTATTGTTATCTTTCCACTAGAGAATGTTGTTAGCCGAAATGCGAATTCGATAAAAAAAATTAAAACACTTAAATTTCGTTGAGAAACAAATTCTGAAATATTCGAATTTTTGTATTCCAACAATCAAGTTGATATGTAAGATTGATATGGGGCGGACTGGCCATAGGGAAGCGGAAGAGATTATTAATTGTGTGCATGTATTGTGTTTGTGTATGATTTTAGCTTTTAGCGGTTGGGGTGGTTGTGTTCTGTATTTTGCGTTTTCCATTGATATTGTTGTTCGGGCAGCTATGATTGCAGAGCGGATAACTAAATTTTAATGACAATAACATTTCATAATTTTGTATATATTTATTGATATAGCATGTACATGTATCTTCAATTTCAGGCCTCGCGATTCGCAACGGACAGACTATGTGCTGGGGTTTTATACATGCCTTAGTAGTTTATACACTGTTATAATCTTTCACTCTGTTAGGGTAACATAAAGATAAATTTTAGGCATAAGTGAACACTATAGTAGTATACAACTTTGGTTTGGGTAAACGAAAAGGAAAAAAATAGATGGCTTGGCGAATATCCTTCTCATTACTTAAAATTGAGCAAGTGAAAAGTTGCATGAAATTAAAAAGACTGCCTTTGAAGAGGCATTTATACCCATGTGTGCGCTCTCTCGGTCGTACCATCAAGCAGGTCACTCCCTTAACCACCAAGCGTTGCCGCGCTTTCTCCAGTCATAAGAGGTAAAACTGCATGCAGGTCTACCTCTTTTCTACCAGAAGCGATTAGGTGCATAATTATGTAGGTATTATACCTTTTTTTTTACAAGGGGGAAAATTCTTTTTGATTCGTGAAACAACAGATACGACACATCCAAATTTCAGAATTGTGAAATTTCAGAAATTGGAGTTTCACTTTGAAACTCTGAAAAAAACTTAAATGTATCAACTGACACAGTTCAGCAGCATTGGGCCCAGCAAAATGGCACAGATATATATATATATATATATATATATATATATATATATATATATATATATATACATATATATAGATATATTTGACTAACGGGTACAATTAGGTCAACAGTTAACAATGCAGTTTATTTCGTCATAATAGAGACTCCTACATTAGGTCGACAGTTGGTACATTAAGTCCACAGTTGAACAAAGAAAAAGAACAAAAACTGTCCTCCTAATGTACCCGTTAGTCGTTTATATATATATATATATATATATATATATATACTTATATATATATATATATATATATATGCGTAAACAGAAGAAAAGTCTAGGAACTGTACAAGGACGTAGCTGGTATACATACACGTTTTAATCGAGCTTTCGGCTATTTAGGCCTTCTTCAGGATCTGAAGATAAGTCATAAAACAAAAACAAAAACCAATACATCGTAGCGATCATATATGACATACTATGTCATATATCATATATCGTATTACATCAATTAAGCATCAACAATCATGGTCATCATACACTCACAGTCAAGATAAATTAAAATGACATAATTATAATTAGGAATGAAGCGGGAAGAAAATTGCATGAATTCAAATTATTTACCTAATGGCTCGTGATGAGTTGTTGATGTTGTTGCTGCTATGTGTGTTTAGGTGGCTTGTGTGTTTAAAGCGTAAAGAGGGGTGTGAGGTCAAGTGTGAAACGGTCAGTGTATTGACCTGTGTCGGGGGGAGGGGGGAGGAGGTCGTTCTGAGACGATAATGGTGTGCGTCATCCGACGAGTTGCAGTATGGTTATTGGTACTGCATTATGTCACTCATGCCTAACTTTGGCGTGAGAGCAAATGAAAGTGAAAACTAAGAGATAAAATGAGCAATATATGTATATACAATTATATTAAAGCTAACAAACTGCGTTTAGGAGATATCATCACTGTGCCGAGCTTTGGCATGCAATTTAAAGAACATATATGGAAAGATGAGTGACGACCATTATACAGAGAAATGGCGTTTTCTTAAGTAGAAGACACTGCGTTTAGGTAAAATTCGATCAGTATGTTTTATTGATCGACATTGATCCCATCTGGGTGAAGTGTTTTGAGTTTTGATATCCAAAATGATTCTCTGTGGAGGATTGTGTGGTGTGATTTGTTTTGGATTGTTTCTATTCCGGTGATTTGGATTTTGGGAAAAGTTGTTATTACATTTGATATGAACCTTCAAACATGATTTGCGATTTTGGGAAAAGTTGTTATTACATTTGATATGAACCTTCAAACATGTAAAATCTTCGTGATCAAAGTTCCGAATAGTAGTATGAATACTAAAATCGAAATTCCGGGCTACTGCGAGCCTCCGTGTAGGAATAGAAGCGAATTCAATTCCAAATCGTAGTGACGTCATACCAATCTTGCGATGGACTAAGATTTGAAGCCGATTTGGCCTTTACTCTAACCAGAAGAATTGCAGTTAACCAAAATTTCGATATTAGTATTCGTATCATTATTCCGAACTTCAAAAGAGATTTCACATTTAACGCGGAATTGTGGACAGCATGTCTGTTACAACCGATTAAAGGAGCGAGGATGTCGGCTAGGAACTTTGAAGTGTTAAAGGGAGTGGCAAGTCGTAATCCATGGGCCTGACCAGTTGGCCTGACTCGGGGAAATTCAAAATCTGGTCCAATCGTGCGCTACCGAAGGAATGTTATTGCCGGATTCCTCGCGCGATCGTTAACTCGAATCCCTCAATACGCAACCGACCAATGAGATTCAAATACTGGAATAAATAACACGCGATCTTGTTTACTCAAATTTGGGTCAATGTGCGAGCTCTTATTAGCTGCGCACGATAAATTGAAGTCGCTTTGAACTTTGATCCAGAGAAAGGAGCAGCCAACTATAAAAGCGCCCATAGATTGCGACTTGTCGCTCCCTTTAAACAAAAGAGCTCACACACGAAACTATGGGGCGCAGCGGGGTGTCGGGTTTATGGATCTTAGGCAGTCCATAGATCCTAGGCGGTTGCCTCTGCGAAGGTCTCAACTTGCGGTAAGTAGGATCATCAATAAAAGGGAAAATGGCATTGACATCCCAGATTAATGGTGTGTGTGTTTCGCGGGAAATCAATGGGTGATTTGATACATTGAGCGATTTGATACCTTACGCATAATACGGTTAGAATTCCACGCGAAAAATTTGACCCGCTGATCTGAGCTGCCATAGCAACAAGACCACTTTGACTCGCTGAGCGATTCGAGACATACAAAAATGCGTGTGAGTGTGAAAGCAAACGAACCGTTCATCACCTCCCCCATTGAAAAATACTGGCTACTCCTGTGTATGGAAATTTTTAATTCTTCATTAATGAGTTGAAATGTACATCCATCCATTTTTTTGAAAACATAAACACCATGTTTATTTGAATTGACTGAAACCTACAGAAGTTAAGCAATTATTCTGGCGAAACTATAAATGAGAAGGTGAATCCTTGAATGTATTTCAAAATTACATTTGTCCTTTTTTTTAAATCCATTTTTAAAATCCGTATATAAAAAATCTCTTTAATATAATCCACTGAATAATTGTGGTGATGCCAGTTCATCTGGAATGTCTGGCACGAATTCACATTTGAATTACCGAACTAGTCTGGTGTCCTGTTAATACACGACTAGCTTAGGCATTGTGTTAAGGTAACTTTTAAAGGCCCTTTTCTAGTAGTACCATTTGGAGTAATGATGATGTTGTAACAAGATTCAATCACAATTTTAAAATTATCATTTGAATACCTTTATTAAAAACATGTTTTTACAATACTTTGGATTTATCCCCTTATTCAGGTATTGATCATACTACATGAAAATCAAATTTGTATTATCGATTTAATGGCAATTCCTTTGTTGGGAAACAAACGGGCTTTATACTGATATCAAAACAAATTATAATAATGCAGCAATGATAAAGATATAATTCAATCAGACTTGAGTTTCTGACCTAATTGGCAGGTTTGTGTACGTTGTTGCGTTTGGACAATAATGATTGGTTTACAGATTTGTTTGAATATTTAGTTGTCAATGCGTGTGTTTGACAGTTGACTGGAGGTTTTCGTTAAGCACAATCTATTTATAAACTTCTTTTTTACCAGATATTTTGAAAGAAAACGACTATTGCAAAGTCGTAACAAACATTATTCATCTAAACGATTTTTTTTCTTCAAATATTTGTAATAAAATAGAGGCGTGCTCAAGGAGACTTCAAGTCTAACTCTCTTTGTTAGCAATTCCGTAATATTTGAATAGTCGCAAGATAAACAGAACGAAACAATAGTCCTGGATTTCCCCCGATCTTTAAAAAAAGTTGAATAGTGTTGGTCATGAACTATTGCGGCTTTCCACGACTGCACTAACAACTTGTATGTATAGATGACAATCTTTCTTAAAGGTATCGTTTCATATTCGTTAACTGAAAAACCTTAACGTGTGTATAGGCCTCCATATAAAATTACAGAAATTATGATAAGACAAATCTCCAGCACGCATCCCATTCACCTACATTTTTTTTTTTTTTTTTTTTTTAAAGAAAAATGATATGTACAATATTTTACTGCAAAGATCATATTTTTTAACGGATCGCGATAACAACTGCCCTAACAACTTGTACGAGATGACAATCTTTCTTAAAGGTATCGTTCCATATCACTGATATCCTGGATATGCGGTTGGATCCTTCATATCTGGCCCCTCCCCCATTGAAAAATACTGGCTACTCCTGTGTATGGAAATTATTAATTCTTCATTAATGTGCTGAAATGTACATTCCATCCATTTTCTTGAAAACATAAACACCATGTTTATTTGAATTGACTGAAACCTACAGAAGTTAAGCAGTTATTCTGGCTAAACTATAAATGAGAAGGTGAATCCTTGAATGTATTTCAAATGACATTAGTCCTTTTTTTTTTAATTTTTAAAATCCGTATATGAAAAATCTCTTTAATATAATCCACTGCACAATTGTGGTGATGCCAGTTCATCTGGAATGTCTGGCACGAATTCACATTTGAATTACCGAGCTAGTCTGGTGTCCTGTTAATACACGACTAGCTTAGGCATTGTGTTAAGGTAACTTTTAAAGGCCCTTTTCTAGTAGTACCATTTGGAGTAATGATGATGTTGTAACAAGATTCAATCACAAATTTAAAATTATCATTTGAATACCTTTATTAAAAATATGTTTTGACAATACTTTGGATTTATCCCCTTATTCAGGTATTGATCATACTACATGAAAATCAAATTTGTATTACCGATTTAATGGCAATTCCTTTGTTGGGAAACAAACGGGCTTTATACTGATATCAAAAGAAATTATAATAATGCAACAATGATAAAGATATAATTCAATCAGACTTGAGTTTCTGACCTATTTGGCAGGTTTGTGTACGTTGTTGCGTTTGGACAATAATGATTGGTTTACAGATTTGTTTGAATATTTAGTTGTCAATGCGTGTGTTTGACAGTTGAATGGAGGTTTTCGTTAAGCACAATCTATTTATAAACTTCTTTTTTACCAGATATTTTGAAAGAAAACGACTATTGCAAAGTCGTAACAAACATTATTCATCTAAACGATTTTTTTTCTTCAAATATTTGTAATAAAATAGAGGCGTGCTCAAGGAGACTTCAAGTCTAACTCTCTTTGTTAGCAATTCCGTAATATTTGAATAGTCGCAAGATAAACAGAACGAAACAATAGTCCTGGATTTCCCCCGATCTTTAAAAGAAGCTGAATAGTGTTGGTCATGAACTATTGCGGCTTTCCACGACTGCACTAACAACTTGTATGTATAGATGACAATCTTCCTTAAAGGTATCGTTTCATATTCGTTAACTGAAAAACCTTAACGTGTGTATAGGCCTCCATATAAAATTACAGAAATCATGATGAGACAAATCTCCAGCACGCATCCCATTCACCTACATTAAAATATTTGATATTTTACTTTTTTTTTTGTAAAGAAAAAAGATATGTACAATATTTTACTGCAAAGATCATATTTTTTAACGGATCGCGTTAACAACTGCCCTAACAACTTGTACGAGATGACAATCTTTCTTAAAGGTATCGTTTCATATTCGTTAACTGAAAAACATTAACGTGTGTATAGGCCTCCATATAAAATTACAAAAATTATGTTGATAAATACATGTTCTAAAATACAAGTTTTAAAAGAAATTTACAGCTTCAATTTTTAAAACATAAAAATGTAACTTATTGTTTCATGTTTTGATTTTTAAATGCTTTTAGGGGCCGGTTCCATATCACTGATATATATCACTCATACCGATGTAGATAACTCTATAACTAAGTAGAAAATGGGTTGGATCCGAGAAAATCGATGCTGAAGGATCATTACCTTAACTCGGTAAATTACACCGATATCGAGACCCTTTCCTCTTAACGAGAACGATTTTTAGTAATGTCGTTATCTTTATATAGTAATAATAATAGTAATAGCAACATTTACATATTGCCCCCATATCCATCCTATGGGATGCTCAAGGCGCCTACAAAGTACTACTATTACCCTGAAAGCATTCAATGAATACATTCCTACCAGGTACCCATTTACTAAACCGTTGAACGTCAAGAAAATGTTCATGCCTGAATGATTTATGTACATTTACTAATTGCCAGATGGCATTTTCTTGTTGTAACATGAATGAGAATCAAATAAAGATAAGCCCACGGGGCTTTAATACCAAAGAGCAGGAGAATAGCATTTTTTCAGGGAGTGTTCATTGTCTATTGTGCTGGTGCAGTATTTTGAGCGACAAGGGGGATTGTTAAACAACAAAAACACGTTTTCGAGTAAGTGCACCTAGTTTGCAATTGGTGATTATAAATCACCAGCTCTGCTACAATTAACACTATCGTTCCCAGTGAATAAACTGCAAATTGTTAAAAAAGAAAGCAATACACATACGCAGTTTGTAAACTTGATTTTGACTAAAATACGGAAAGTACACGTTATACATGTATAATGTATTTCAATATTGCATGATTTGCATCTCTCTCTCTCTTATATATATATCCATGTATACACACACACACACACACACACACACACACACAAATATATATATATATATAAAGCTGCTAAAAGCGTTTGTAATGCATTGTGGCAAATTTTATTTTTACACTCAAATTTTCGGCGCTCCCTGAAACCTTAACATATTATATATATATATATATATATACGAAACCAAATATATAATATACAAAAGATGCCAAAAAGTTGTTGTACTAATTGTCAGATGGCATTTTTTTGTTGTAACATGAATGAGAATCAAATAAAGATAAGCCCACGGGGCTTTAATACCAAAGAACGGGAGAATAGCATTTTTCAGGGAGTGTTCATTGTATATTGTGCAGGTGCACTATTTTGAGCGACAAGGGGGTAATGTTAAACAACAAAAACACGTTTTCGAGTAAGTGCACCTAGTTCGCAATTGTGGATTGCAACAACTATTTCCTTGTGTATACAGATCACTTATAGGCCTACTCTCGGTAGCTCTTATAAATCACCAGCTCTGCTACAATTAACACTATCGTTCCCAGTGAATAAACTGCAAATTGTTATAAAAGAAAGCAGTACACATACGCAGTTTGTAAACTGGATTTTGACTAAAATACGGAAGGTATACGTTATACATGTATGTGTATTTCAATATTGCATGATTTGCATCTCTCTCTCTCTTATATATATATCCATGTATACACACACACACACACATATATATATATATATTATATATATATATATATATATCTATATATATATAAAGCTGCTAAAAGCGTTTGTAATGCATTGTGGCAAATTTTATTTTTACACTCAAATTTTCGGCGCTCCCTGAAACCTTAACATATTATATATATATATATATATATATATATATATACGAAACCAAATATATAATATACAAAATACTCCATTTACGTATTAGCGATACTTTTCGTGGTGGAGAAACTGAATTGTAGGTTTATTACACCGATATCGAGACCCTTTCCTCTTAAACTTCACGACAACGAATTTAGTAATTATAGTAATAATAATAATAATAGCAACATTTATATATTGCGCACATATCCATCCCAGGGGATGCTCAAGGCGCCTACAAAGTACTACTATTACCCTGAAAGCATTCAATGAATAAATTCCTACCAGGTACCCATTTACTACACCTGGGTAGAGAGTGGCAAATGTAGATTAATATCTTGTCAAAGGACATTAGTGCCGCGAGTAATGTTGACCGGCCCTTTCCTTCAAACGCACTTACAAAAAAGATGCAATAATTACCTGCAAATTTCATTTTGTAAATTTAATCATTCCACTCGATGTTTGCCTTTGTTTTATTATGTATCTTTTTTTCAGCAATAATAAAGTCACACTGCTACCTTTGTCATAGCATAGGTGAACGTCAATTGGTATCATTAATAACGGTTAGTTTAGACATTTAGCAAGCCTAATATAACAACGTCAAATTGTGAACTCCCTTCACCACAAGTTACACTCATGTCCGCATCACATACAAATATTACGATGGCATGGTTGAGCTACAGAGATAGGGAACAAACCGTTGAACATCAAGATAATTTTCATGCTTGAATGATTTATGTACATTTACTAATTGTCAGATGGCATTTTTTTGTTGTAACATGAATGAGAATCAAATAAAGATAAGCCCACGGGGCTTTAATACCAAAGAACGGGAGAATAGCATTTTCAGGGAGTGTTCATTGTATATTGTGCAGGTGCACTATTTTGAGCGACAAGGGGGTAATGTTAAACAACAAAAACACGTGCACCTAGTTTGCAATTGGTGATTATAAATCACCAGCTCTGCTACAATTAACACTATCGTTCCCAGTGAATAAACTGCAAATTGTTAAAAAAGAAAGCAATACACATACGCAGTTTGTAAACTTGATTTTGACTAAAATACGGAAAGTACACGTTATACATGTATAATGTATTTCAATATTGCATGATTTGCATCTCTCTCTCTCTTATATATATATCCATGTATATATACACACACACATATATATATATATATATACAAATTATGTATAACAATGCGCCCTCCCGGCTATCACCATAATGGCTTTATATATATATATAAATAAAGCTGCTAAAAGCGTTTGTAATGCATTGTGGCAAATTTTCGGCGCTCCCTGAAACCTTAACATATTATATATATATATATATATATATACGAAACCAAATATATAATATACAAAAGATGTCAAAAAGTTGTTGTACACCCCGCATATAACAAGTTATTACGTTACAGATTTCCAGCCAATAAGATACTCTCTAACAAATACTCCATTTACGTATTAGCGATACTTTTCGTGGTGGAGAAACTGAATTGTAGGTTTATTACACCGATATCGAGACCCTTTCCTCTTAAACTTCACGACAACGAATTTAGTAATTATAGTAATAATAATAATAGCAACATTTATATATTGCGCACATATCCATCCCAGGGGATGCTCAAGGCGCCTACAAAGTACTACTATTACCCTGAAAGCATTCAATGAATAAATTCTTACCAGGTACCCATTTACTACACCTGGGTAGAGAGTGGCAAATGTAGATTAATATATTGTCAAAGGACATTAGTGCCGCGAGTAATGTTGACCGGCCCTTTCCTTCAAACGCACTTACAAAAAAGATGCAATAATTACCTGCAAATTTCATTTTGTAAATTTAGTCATTCCACTCGATGTTTGCCTTTGTTTTATTATGTATCTTTTTTCAGCAATAATAAAGTCACACTGCTACCTTTGTCATAGCATAGGTGAACGTCAATTGGTATCATTAATAACGGTTAGTTTAGACATTTAGCAAGCCTAATATAACAACGTCAAATTGTGAACTCCCTTCACCACAAGTTACACTCATGTCCGCATCACATACAAATATTACGATGGCATGGTTGAGCTACAGAGATAGGGAACAAACCGTTGAACATCAAGATAATTTTCATGCTTGAATGATTTATGTACATTTACTAATTGTCAGATGGCATTTTTTTGTTGTAACATGAATGAGAATCAAATAAAGATAAGCCCACGGGGCTTTAATACCAAACAACGGGAGAATAGCATTTTTCAGGGAGTGTTCATTGTATATTGTGCAGGTGCATTATTTTGAGCGACAAGGGGGTAATGTTAAACAACAAAAACACGTGCACCTAGTTTGCAATTGGTGATTATAAATCACCAGCTCTGCTACAATTAACACTATCGTTCCCAGTGAATAAACTGCAAATTGTTAAAAAAGAAAGCAATACACATACGCAGTTTGTAAACTTGATTTTGACTAAAATACGGAAAGTACACGTTATACATGTATAATGTATTTCAATATTGCATGATTTGCATCTCTCTCTGTCTTATATATATATATCCATGTATATACACACACACACACACACACACACACACACACACAAATATATATATATATATAAAGCTGCTAAAAGCGTTTGTAATGCATTGTGGCAAATTTTATTTTTACACTCAAATTTTCGGCGCTCCCTGAAACCTTAACATATTATATATATATATATATATATACGAAACCAAATATATAATATACAAAAGATGCCAAAAAGTTGTTGTACTAATTGTCAGATGGCATTTTTTTGTTGTAACATGAATGAGAATCAAATAAAGATAAGCCCACGGGGCTTTAATACCAAAGAACGGGAGAATAGCATTTTTCAGGGAGTGTTCATTGTATATTGTGCAGGTGCACTATTTTGAGCGACAAGGGGGTAATGTTAAACAACAAAAACACGTTTTCGAGTAAGTGCACCTAGTTCGCAATTGTGGATTGCAACAACTATTTCCTTGTGTATACAGATCACTTATAGGCCTACTCTCGGTAGCTCTTATAAATCACCAGCTCTGCTACAATTAACACTATCGTTCCCAGTGAATAAACTGCAAATTGTTATAAAAGAAAGCAGTACACATACGCAGTTTGTAAACTGGATTTTGACTAAAATACGGAAGGTATACGTTATACATGTATGTGTATTTCAATATTGCACGATTTGCATCTCACTCTCTCTCTCTCTATTGTGCAATTGCAGAAATTCGATGACATATTCGATGAACTATTTCCTTTTAGTGATTCAGTAAAACCCAACTTAACAGTAATGTGTCTATTTCCTGGAGGGGCGAGAGTCCCCAGGGATATAGACAAATGAGTAAACATAATGAAAAATCATTGTGAAGGCCAAATGGGACTAATACCCGAATTACGAGCTGTGGTCCTACATTCAATTGTTGGTATGTTGTCAAACAACCCCCCCCCCCCCCCCAAAAAAAAAAGTACCTAGAATATTACAACATTCAAATAAAGTAGGCTAGCCTTGTAAGTTAGAAACAATACTTAGGTCTATAAATTATTTGTAGAAATTCATTTTAGGCCATCTAATCATATAAAGCCCGGCGCACAGAAGATGTACTCTGTACTGCAACTTGTTATATATACCCATCCCTCTCCTAATGATTAGAGAATTCAGTTGTAATGTTGAGCAAACGTAGAACGTACACAAAATGCGTATTCAAAACAGTCTGAAAAAATGTCTAATATATCTAAAATTCTAGCGATTTGCTACATATGCCAATCACCTGTATAAGGTTTGATAGAATTCGAGAGAAGAGAGGGAGAGAGAGCTAGAGAGTGGGAGAGGGGGCGGAGAAAAATAAGTAGGCCATGCTCGTTCAGTTGTTATTTACTGCGTATGGCTGATTGAATTTATTCAACTTGCTTTTAGTCCAGTAGACAGTACCATATACCATGTACATGACCTGTTAAAGTTGTTAAAGGGAAATTAACCTCAGCGTATGAATTAGCTTATTTTGAATGGTGTAGTATATGCCTCTTATTTGATACATGCAATTTCATGTAAAAACACAGGATATAGATATAAATCACTATTTTCCAGCCAAGTTATCGTCTGCTAGCAATAATAAGGGGGCTGCCATTACTTTATGTGTACACGAACATATTTTTCATCCCAAGTAAAATTTCCTTCATCGTTAACTTGTAATTGATTTTTAGAGGACAAATATATATTAGATAAAGTCACATATTCTGAAATGTAAGTTTAGTTTTATATATTTTTTAAAAGGTCTTAATTTGTTCATAAAAAATATACTTCATAAAAAATATACGTCAAGGACGGAGAATTGACGTCAAGGACGGAGACAATCGTAACAATACCAAAACAAAGCGAGGAATCTGCTTTACAGGATGGCTATTAGAACTCATGGGTCGTCAATTATCTAGGCCCATGGCCAATAACAATCGTAATACAATCAGAACAAAGCGACGTATCTGTTGTAAAGGTAGGCTATTATCAATGCATATGGTACCTAATGATCCGTGTCATGCACAAAATGGCAGCCTCCATGGAAAGACGTAGCAGACAATAGGTGCATCTAGAATATCACGTGGGGTTACTTGTCCTTTAAGTACAAGGTGTTTTTGTTGATTTGTTTTCTAGATGGGTATTGAAGTAAATTCAGCTTGGTTGCCACTTGGCAACCTTGAGCAATTTTTTTAATAAGCCTAATTAGCATAATCATCTAATTAGCATATGTGCAATAAGTAATATGTTGCTAATCTTAATCCAGAAAGGCTTAAAACATGAATAATACAACTTTTTCTAGGGGTTTTTATGACGAGGAATTCATTTGTGACATCAATTTTTATTTTTTAATAATGCAATTGTCATAAATAGCATAATTAGCATAATGAGCTTATTAGCATGTGTGCAATATATGGAATTCTTTGTCATTGTTTATCCAGAAAGCCTGAAAACATAAATAATACAACTTTTCTAGGTTTTTCTGTGACGAGGAATTCATTAATGACACCAGTTTTTAATTTCAAGTAACACAATTGACGTAATTAGCATGATAAGCATAATGAGCTAATTAGCATAATTATAAGCAATATATGGAACTCTTTGCCATTGTTTATCCCGAAAGCCTGAAAACATAAATAATACAACTTTTCTAGGGTTTTCTGTGACGAGGAATTCATTAATGACACCAGTTTTTAATTTCAAGTAACACAATTTACGTAATTAGCATAATAAGCATAATGAGCTAATAATGAGCTAATTAGCATATGTGCAATATATGGAACTCCTTGCCATTGTTTATCCAGAAAGCCCGAAAACATAAATAATACAACTTTTCTAGGTTTTTCTGTGACGAGGAATTCATTAATTTCTCTCAAACGGTATCAACTTAGCATTAATATACACTCAACCAAAAAAGTAAGTTCCCCCCTAGCATTTTTGGATATATCTCAAAAAGTATTTTACCGATTTTCATAATTCAAACGGGAATGGATAGGAAATTTTATTACTCATAACATGAATGGCATATCATTGCCACCAGATATCATTATTGGTGTGAAAAAATGCATTTTATGTCAAAATGCATGGGGAAAAAGTTGCACTTTAGTGATTTGCATTGACTTTTACACAAATAATCAAACAATCACACATGATTCTGAACTTTTAAGCATGGTTTATAGCATATTGTACCTGAAGAATTTCCTGAGAATTACATAATTTTAAAAGGTCATTTGCTAACTTACATAGGAAATGTACACAATATGCTTCATATAACCTTAAGTGCAACTTTTTTCCCCATGCATTTTGACATAAAATGCATTTTTTTCACACCAATAATGATATCTGGTGGCAATGATATGCCTTTCATGTTATGAGTAATAAAATTTCCTATTCATTCCAGTCTGAATTATGAAAATCGGTAAAATACTTTTTGAGATATATCCAAAAATCCTAGGGGGGACTTACTTTTTTGGTTGAGTGTATATTAATGCTAAGTTGATACCGTTTGAGAGAAATTCAGTATGCATCGACAATTGGAGGCATGTCAAACAAAATACTACGAAAAGCGTTTTAAAAAGGCCAAACAGATGCATCGACACATAAATCAGCAGTGGAACGTGGGACTGTGTCCCAGAAACGAGGAACATATGCAAGCATGTGAACTTTAAACAGTTAGTTCTTGCAAATTCATGGTAGAAAGTGAGAAAATGTATCCTTCGAGAGCTTGTTTTTGGTAAAATGGTACGAGAAATATCATATAAGCAATGCAAACTCTTGACAACAAAACTAACAGAAAGATAAACCATTCCGTTGACAATGACTCTTGTTTGGTGTCATCAAAGGCAAGGTCAATACTGTAGAATGAAATAATGTCTCCTCATTAATGAGTGGTCTACTCACTTTATCAATTATCATTACTAAATTTGTGATATGATTTTAGTATTGCTAAGATTCATTTGCAATGGGACACGGAAGGTCCAAAGGATATACTAATTCCCAAATTGCCCCTTTTGGGTAAAATTTTTAACTTCCCATTTTTCCTTTTCAGCTCGATATTTTTTTATACCCTGCCTATATTTCTTTACGTGAAATTAATACGTGAAATTAATACTAAGTATTAAATGCTAAACTTTGAATTATTGTTTAAAGGGAAAATGGGAAAGTTTTAATTACTTTTCACTGCTCTTTTTAATAACTCATAAGATGGCATTTCTCTATTCAACTGATCATTCTGTTTTTTACAGAATAAATAAATAAATAAATAAATAAATAAATAAATAAATAAAAGGGGGAGATACTGGCCTGTAACAAAAACACCATTTCCCTCCGTCAAACAAATGCACTCGCATAAAATTGCTCTTTATAATCATTTCATAGTGCCTACCACTAACAAGCATAGAGTCTCACCTTTAAATATTAAATTCTTGTTCATCCTCCTTTATCTCATTGAAAGACAAATATGACAGTACTTACACACAAAATAAAAGTTACGTCTTACAAGCTTTAATAGCTTATTATTTGTGTCAATCCTTCCATTATTGAATATTTATGTCTTATAAAATGATGAGCAAGTAAGATTCATCAACTTCAATAGAGGAATACAAGCACAACATTCCAAAGACAATAGTGGAAATAAATAGTCAAATAAAATGTGTTTAAAAATCTACATTTGTTATTATTATACATTTTTCTGCATTATTTCTTTACGAGAGTAATCTCTGATATCATTTCTAGATAAAGAGTAGGAAAGATATGTTTATTGCACTTTAGAATAATTAAATAATAATAATGATATAAACATAATTAGTTTTAAATCAGTATAAGTAATTTCAGACCTGTTTTTAAAATTTAGAAACAATGTTTACAAAGAATAAGTTTAAGTCTGCTCTTAAAGCACACCTATTCCAACCGATAAACAGATGAAAAGAACTCATTAACTTAATTTCTCCTTGCTTTTTCCCCCTTTTTCTTCCTAAGCACATGGAGAAATACTAATGTAATGTATTATGCACTATACAAGAATGGTTTATTATTATTATTATTACAGTTGTAGTCATGACAAATTATCTTCAAACATCGACAATGGACTAATAGGCCAAACACATCGGTTTTAATCGCTGCTCATCTTGTGATTTATAAACATGAAAATAATCTAATTATCTATTTGACCTTTATAAATAAATGACTTATAAAAAACTTATTAAAAAGAAGTTTTAGTTTGAAAGAACATATATGTAGAGACATATTTACGGGGAACTTCCGGGTCCCCCCCTTTTTTTTTGCTTGCCAGATAGCCCAAAATGTGTGATAAACTTTTTTTCCCCTTGTCAGAAAATTTTCTGAGATTTGTACCCCCCCCCCTCCCTTATACAAACTCCTGGATCCACCCCTGCATAAGTGTAACCTCTCTACAAAGGTCTGTAGAGTTGTAGTCCAACTTGAAGCAGATAAAGGAGAGTATTACCCAAGTATCTAAAGACTGGCCATATCGAGCAGATCATGGCTGGTCATCCAGGCTCTGCAATCTGGAAAGATGAGAAAAATACATGTATGTATAACACAATTTTGATAAATGAGTTCATGGGTAATTAAGCAAAAAACAGCGCTCTTTTATTTCATTCTATAACTTTCATATTTTATGATTATATCAGTTACATGTACTTACAATGCTTATTCAAATAAAGTACAAAGATTAATTTTATAAAAATGTTTTCAAACATAATGACTTAAAAACATTTTATCTACCCCTCCCCCCTCCAAAAAAAAATAATAATAATAATGATAGCATTGTCTTTGGTGCTCATTTAAATTGGTAAGATGAGTATTACACTTGTTATAAAGACTATTTAAAATTGATTTAATTTTGTGTTTAATTTCAGATTGTTGGAGGGTGTGGCAAAAATGACAGGCACAAAGCATGATAATAAAATCAATCATGTCAAGTGATAATTTTTAAACTTTTCAAATTGAAGTTATGTACATCAACTAGAGCATGAAAGTCCTGTTGCAATGAATGAGCAGTAGATGCCTCACCTCTATATTTGAAAACATGAGATTTAAGAAAAATTATATGTTTCGATAGCAAATATATTCCATTTAATAATTTTCTTTTTATAAGAAAGTGTAATATCAGTTGTTCCACTTTAAATAAAAGCTATTTTGTCCACAACCTTATCAACCACATTAAAGTTGATAGAATATCTAGATCTTGGATCAGACCAAATATCATGTTCATTATAACATATAGGGGACATCAAATTACCAAATACCTTGGACCTGCCTATTTATTTTTGAAATACTTGTATAAGTATAAGAACTTCATTTATTTATATACTTCAACACATTCCTTACCAATATGAACCTCTTGTTAGGGACTGATTTAAATCTTGATTTCAAAATTCAAATCAGTGAATTTTATTTCTGACTTAAACAACAGGTTAAAGGGGAGGTTCATCGAATATCAAGTTGCTTTAAATAAATCAACACTGATAATTGAAGAAACTGAAGTAGAAGAAAATGTGACAAAAGATAAAAATTAAAATATTTGCAAAATCTGTGACTGTGATCCCATATGATATGCATCAAACTGAAGAGATAAAGCTGCCTTAATTTGTGTAACAAATGGATATTACTTCACATCATATACAGATGTCCATTTGAGTTTGTTCCATCACAAATTTAGATATTCAATTGCTGTCCTATCTTTCATCAGATTTTAGACTCGGGGGCGGGATCCAGGATTTTGAATAAGGAGAGGGAGGCACAGAACTTGTGAACTTTTGGAAAAGGTATACACATAATTTTGGGTCTTGCCAGCTCTCGAAAAAGTCGCTCAGTGGGGGGGGGGGGGGGGGGGGGGGGTTCTGGGGGTCCAGTTTCCCGCCATAATTCTCTGACAAGCAAAAAAAAAAAAGTTTTAGTTCTGAAAAGGGGGGGCACAATAAAAAAAAGGGGGCACGGGCCGGAGGTGCGCCCCCCCCCTCCGAATCCCCCACTAATTAGACTAATCACCATCTTTCTGACGTAGTAATATGTTTCAATACTTTCAATTGAAACATACTTGGGGTCATGGTTAACTTACCTTATCTTAGTTTAAGAGCCTGGAATTATCAGTTTTTAATCGAACCCAATAATAGACCCTAACAAGTTTTCTTTGCCACATCAAAGTTGGAAATCCAGATTACACATGAAGTACTACGACTAGTAAACCAAACGAACTTACCCTTGCTTTAATGTTACTAGTAGTAGTTGTCAGGGGCTAGCTCAGTAGCTGATATACTCATTCTGTAGATCCAATCCCATTCCTCAGGGCCAAGGGCAAATGTAAAACGAGAACCAACACGGTGAAGACATGGCCACAGAAAACCCTTGGAAGTTGGAGTATTGGTTGGAATACTATCTCGGACTGTCCAAAAAAATTGGAAAAACAATTTTAATAGTCAAAAGTAGAGACTACTCTAGAACTTGGTTAGTCTAGCCAATCTAGTAGTTTTAATACTACGTTAATGAAGACAAATAGATCCCGTCTAACGAGTACTACATGTAGTGTTAGTGTTACTTTTCTAGACCAGGAATAATTTTTTTTAAACTGACATTGCCATTGCTGGGCGTTGTGGCGTGCGCCTGTAATCCAGCTACCAGTGGAAGTTATAAACTGATTCAACGGACCCAGGTTCGAGCCTGAGTCACGTCTTTCGGATGGTGACGTTAAAGGTCGGTCCCAGACGTAAATAATCATATCTGATTGATACACGTCTGTAAAAACCCAATTACACACGCACACACATTGCCATTGGTCAACCTTCCCCATAAACATGTACGGAGGTATAGTGGACTCAGACGTTGTCTCAGTGGAACAACTGCGACAACAGTGTGAGTGAAGCTTTTGGTCTAGAATATATGTTAGATCTAGACTACATCCACATCTACTCCAGATGTAGACCAAAAGCTTCAGTCTCTCTGTATCGTCGGTTGTTCCACTGAGACTACGTCTGGCTCCACTGACCTCCGTGTCTATACCTAGTGGAAGGTTGACAAATGTCAGTATTAAAATACTAAAGATTTCCCAATAACAGACGGTTATTTCTGTCTAGGCCTACTCGAGAAAAGACTAGTTGTAGACTAGTCTACATCTATCATTTCAGATAGACTGTAGTCTAGTCTAGTCTAGACTCCTAGTGTCGCTAGGCTAAACTCTTGTTATTTTGTTAAGAAGAGACGAGTCCCATTGACATTTTCTTAAATATAAACAAACTTTGAGTTACTGTCTCATACTGTTAGAATCTACTGTTAGTTACTTAGACATTAGTCTGTCATCTAGGGTCTGCATGAAATAAGCACAAAAAGACCCATTCGTAACTTTTAAATCAAATGTGATGATTCATACGTCTGTGGCAAATTGAAAGATCTCCTAGGCTACTAATGAAAAGTACTAGTCTAACGGCAAAGACCAATGTTACAATGTAACGATAATTACGTCAGGAGATATGTTCGGTTTGACTTGCATGAATTTATATGAATGGGACTGCAATGCCTACACCGGGGCAATTCGCCTATCTCTAACTCAGTCGGGGCCGATGCCGTATTAAACTGTATTATTTCAAATACCTGTTAGTTCTATGAATTTTCTTTCAGAAAAATTAATGTAAATTATTTCATTCTACCAAAATTATACAGTTCATTATCAACTAAAAATATTTTTTTAAAGCAAAACCGCAATTTACTTACTTTTTGGGGACCCCTCCAGCAGTGGTTTAGCGTCGCCATTTTGTGGTTGACAGACACGAATTTCACTAGTCTCGATCACAGAGCCCTCCCAATTTATCGATTTGATGAAACGGCTCTCAAGTATCAATTTTAAGCTAAAACTGATTTCCAAATCGATTTTAGTTGATGAAACACCACCCTCATTTGTATTATTTTCAAAAAGCAATCAATATACACATACGACGAGAGAGGGGAGCGGGGGGGGGGGGGGGGGGGTAGGGTGTCAAATACATGCACCATATTAGGGCCTACTATGTTAAAATTATCTGTGTTCCTAATTTGTTGGATGTATATATTTCTATGTTGTTTGTTTTTAATGGAAATGAATAAAACTTGAACTTGAATTCAGTTTTCATTCATGCTGACCGCGAGCGCATGGATGCGAATTAAAGTAGTCACTAGAAAAAAATTCACAACTGAAAATTAGTGACAAATTATATATGGATGGAAAGATTACAACTTGAAAAAAACAAATGATGTGCTGAAAAGTCATATAAATATCCTGGAAAGGCTTAAAATGTAATTTTAAAGACCCTTTTCACACCCCCAAACCAAGCCAAACAACAGTCGTAGCGAGGTCTGAATTGTGACGTCACAGCCTTGACAGATATACAGCGCAGCAAGGTGCGCACACAGCCAGTTTACTCGTTTGTTTAAAATAATAATAATAATGGTGGCTTCTTGTATAGCGCTCATGTCCGTCACGTTGTGACGCTCCTGGCGCTTCATTATTACCCCGGTCATAGCTTATATTAGCAGCCAAATATGTAGCGCTCAAGCATATCGGGTACCCAATTACACCTGGGTGGAGTTTACCACGTACACGTTTGTTTTCCTGTGCTATTTATTGTCGCTCTGATCTTTCACGTTAATTATTTGATATCATTCGACATATCACTCAGGAGTGAGTCATCTTGAAACGTTATATAATATATACTAGCAGAAGCAGCCCGTGGACATCCACGGGCGCTAGCTGTGTTTATGATTAATCACCGTACCGTATATTTGTTACAATAATCAAGTGAATAAATAAAAAAGTCGGGTAAAGTTATTTTTGCCAAGAAGTATTTACAACATGTCCATTGGCGGACCCGGGGAGGGGGGTGCTTCTGGCCCGTGCCATCCCCACCCCCCCCCCCCCCCGTTCAATGGCAGGAAAGTATGCATTTTGACCATAGACGATCCGCCCTTTTGTTGATTGTGTCCCCGCCCCCTTTTAGAATGAAACCTTCTTTTTTTTGCTTGTCAGGGAATTATGGAGGGACCCCCCATAACCACCCCCTCCTGAGCGAATTTTCTAGGTCTGACGAACAAAAAATTCTCGCCACCCCCCCCCCCCCCCCAGGTCTGCCTTTTCAGTTGACAAACCTGCACTTGTTTTCCCGCCTTATACTAAATTCTGGATCCGCCCCTGATCATGTGAATATGTCTTATTTATCCAAAGCTTGCATGAGTTCTGAAGAAAATTCCTTTTAATCTTGATGAAAATTGATGATATGGATATAATAATGTTCGAGTAGAATATCCATGCATAGACCTAGAGGGAGCGATTTGATCTTGCCATGTTTCTGTGGTTTATTAATACTCAGAGTAACATCCATAATTAGCGGTACGTCCCCTGTAAAGGATGCAATAATGAGAAAAAATGAATTTGTCATTTTATTTTCAGGGGGATTATGGCCCCCTTATATGGGTCTTGGGAGGACCGACGGATTGACTTTCCCCCTACTACCCCCCCCCCCCCTCCAGCTCCCCCCATTCCATTGTCATCCCATCACCCCCAGGGCGAGGGGAGAAGGGATTAATATCATTATACGTATTCATAATCATTATGGAAATATTTTCGAAGGAATTTTCTTCTTATCAGATTTTCTGATAAAGTGTCAATTACCGGTAGCGAACGTCGTGAAACATACACACTAAACTGTGTGTGTGACCATGAAGCTTCAAATGATGTAACTCTATACCTGTATGATGACCTGTACACGTACGTGCGAACGATCTAACACGTGTGTATAATACTGTACTGTACACTGAAGCCATGCTGTTCTTTGGCATAGCTCCCCTTCACAGGGAAAGGTATATGGGTTGGCTGGGCCTGAAGCTACAAACCCGCTTCATGGGTTGGTGGAATTATTAGGCCTACTCCCTGCGGAAATTCAATGTTTAAAAATGAATTTATGAAATATGGACGGGACGTCAGCCCTCAAGAAGTGCCTCCCACCACCCTAAGAACCCTTCCCCACCCGTGGGTACCAAAAGGCGGGGACCGAAAGGGCCAGGGGAGGAGCCTATTTGAACAAAAAAAGAGCCCGAAATCCTTAGTGTATTATATTATAAGATGCGCGATTATTTCAACTTTTATGAAACAAAAATCGGCTATAAACCGATTTCACGAGTTTGACATTTTGCGTGTGCAGTTGAGTTCAAGGCCTGCATGGCTGGGGATCCGGAGCTCGTGCTGCACGTTTCGTTGCCTAGTACTATACTAGCACACTGTCTTGTGACTGATTTCTTCGATTTCGTATTTTTGAAGAGAATAATCAGACTCACTCAAACTGTCAGACACCCGCAGTTAAAAAAAAATTGTCATCATATTTTATATTTCAGATTGATCGTGGTTGAGGAAACCATTCATTCGTTAGCACTTAAAATTATATAAAGTGCTATGAACGCGGAAAGAGGAAACCAGTGCATGTAATACAATGAAGCGATTCTGTATGGAGCGAATGGTGGTTTCCTCGACCACGATAATGCCAAACCTTCAGTACCAAATCCAAATCCATAGCGTTTTTAGAGTGATTTTTGGATATCTTCTTTCTGTCAGACAAGCTTCATCAGCTCATGCTTCACGATCCCCGCTCACCCAGGCAACATTTCATTTCCCCCGCCTGTGGCCGTGGCTCGATCTGGTTCGTGCTGGTAGGCTTGTGGAAGATTTCTACTATTGCCCAGTTCTTCTCCTTCTCCTTCAATCTCTCCTACCTCACCATCATCATCATCATCATCATCACCGTTACTATAAACTGAATCACTTTCTTTACTCCTTGTAAATGCACTCATAACCCCAGACCTCACAACCATACAACAACACAGGTAAAACAAGATTATCAAATAAATGGCACTGTGTGTCCTTGACCAACATACTATAAAGAGTTTTTCTAGCTTGTGTGACTTGCTTAGAAATTGCCTTTTTGAAATTACCATTAGAATTAAATCTTACTCCTAAGTACACAAAATCATATACAAACTCAAGTCTAACACCACCATAAATAAACTCAGGGAATCTTCTAACTTTCTCACAGGAGAAAATAACAATATTTGGCTTGCTAGCATTAACAGTTAAGTGCCAGGTCCGACAGTAACTATCCACCGCATCAAGTGTTTTTTGCAACTCCTCAGGAGTTTCCGATAAAATTATTGTATCATCTGCATAAAGTAAGCAAGAAATTTCAGGCGGTCAAAAACCTCACTTTCCAAATATTTCAGTCCTCCATATGAGTTTCTAATGTATTCTTGTTGCCCCGCGGGGCTCAGGCTTCGGTTTTTAGTAGTCCGACGGACGCGTTCGACGCACAAACTTTGTGTACGAGTGAATGGAGCTTACGCAATCCTGACTCTCCCCATTGCGCCTGGTGACGTATCCCTTTAGCCTGGCATCCACTAGAGCGCCGACAAGATTAGGAAGTGTTGCAGATTTGTTGCAAATTTATCAAATTATAAAGAGTTTGGTATATTTAACATGACCTTATTTCAAACCATTCTAAAAGGGAAAGTGAAACTGATTCTGATAACTAAAACCGTTTGATTGTAAATACACAGGAGAAGGGTCAATGATCAATGAAATAAACCCCATTTTCAAATTGAAAAGCCCTCCGAATATTAATATCACAGATTGTATTCGTTCCCTCTTGAAACGCCGAATATACCCCGGTGCAAGCAGCTGAAAATACAATGGCTCTTATTTTGTTTACAAGTGACTGATTCCTTTATTTTTTTAACGCTGCATTTTCATCAAAATAATACCATACACGAAGTTAAGAGTGAGGCAACAGACTAACATTAAGACTGACGCTAGTCAAGTAAGAGAAATAAGTGAAGAGGAGATGACAAAACAAGCACTGAAAAATGTGTAAGATGTTATGGGACATCGTCTGCTTAGACAGGACTGGTCCTTCGTGTGTCGTCACACATCTCAGCAGCGTTCAAGGAGCTCTTCAGCTGCTATATCGGGGGCTGTATTTTACCGTTTTATAATTGATAATAATCATTACTTCAAATGTTTCCAAGCGTTGAATTCGGATAACCTTGTATAATTTATGACATCTATGCAATAATAAGTATTAAGCCAATATTTACTTTGATGGAATTTTCTTGTAATGTGATTTTTAAGAAGAATGTGAAAATCGAAGATGTTACTACACCGTTCCCATAATTTTGTTACCATTTCACATTCAAAAAATATATATGCCTATAAGTCTCCTCCTCTTTACCACAAAATGAGCATTTATCACTTGATATGAAGTGAAACCTGTATAAATGATGGTTCACAAATATAATATTATAGAGCAATTTAAATTGAAATTCTCTCAATTTATTATCCAATGTGCTTAATCTAGGACGACAAAAAACCTTTTCAATTTCTTTTACCGACATATTATACGATAATTGTAAATTCTGAAAACTAACAGGAGTGTCGGCCATTTTTTGTATGCACGCCCTATACAAATTCTTTGAACAAACTGATTCAAATTGAAAAGTTTTCTTTGAAAACATAAATTCTATTTTTAGACCGTCAACTGAAGTATGCTTTCTTAAATCGATTTTCCATTCTTCAGGCGTATCTGCATATATTTCTTTAATCAATGCTATTTCCTCTTCGTCTAGTCCCATACCTCTGAAATAAGTATCTGATTTCAATGTTCCTTCGTCATCTGTAATATGGTATAATTTATATATGTTTTTTAAGAAAAGATTTTCATGAAAATATGTTTTTCCTTTCTTATGAATACACTTATTATTGAAAAAAAATTCATTTCTTTTATTAGTTGCATCCTTTTTAATAAACGCATTCATATCAAACCAAATATTTAACATTTCCTGATAATACTTTGGTAACTGTATATTGATCATGTTAGGTAAATAATTACAATAGAAAATTAGATTTCCTCCAATTGGTCTCAGTAAAAATTTGAAGTACTTTTTCCATTTCACTTTCTGGTCTCCAGTTACAAGTCTTTTGATCCACATCACTCTTTGCACCTTCACAAAAAGTCTAAAGTTAAGCATTTTCAATCATCCCTGTTTATAAGTGTAGTGGGTGGGGGTTGGACCTTGCTAGGGACCAGACAGTTCAATAAGGGAACCAGACAGCAGATCTAGGGTCACTGAAGTTTTATTCTGTGTCATAACAAAATTGAAAGAGGTCTCTTGCTCACTCACTCCATAAGTAAGCTGTGCCCGCAATTTAAAAGTGTTGAACCTTATATTGTATGTATCTCGAGTACGGCCCAAACATCCCTTCATTTGGTTAAACCTAGCTCCCTCATAATTGACAAAGCTCAATGTTAATACTATAGAATCAAGCTATTTTCACAGCGGATACAAAATTCCAAACCCTGCTCATGGGGACAAATACTATAAAATCAAGCCTTTAACCACGGTGGATACAACTACTATAACTACTTTTTTTCTTTTATTCTTTTTTGTAATGTCTGGCAAACAAACATACAAAAATGAAATATAGCTAAAACAAAGAGATAAGAAAGCTCTCAAACATTTTCATTTTCCCATCTATATGCTAAATGGGAAAAATAGCATCTCATTTAGACCTCATAATAATTTTTAGATTGTCTTTGTTACAACTAATTTGGACCTTCAATCATTACATATAAAAGAAATATCCTCCCTTAAACTTAAATTTCTGAATTTCAGATTAATGACAACTACGCTAAAACTTTTTGTATGTTTTAAATGATATTTTATTTCCTTCCTCAACATACATGAAATCACAAAACACAAGTTTCATAATACGTATATAAATCAATAATATCAATTTAAATCATACAAAATACGTTTCTTTTAAAATTAAATCTTTACACATCTTTAGACAATTCATAATACTGATAAAGAACAAAGTCAAAGTGTAACAGGTCATATATAAACTTTTTGATGAACTAATGTTTAAGATTTAAAACTTAACAATATTTGAAGAGAGAAAAAAAAATATGAGGAAGGTATTAAATTAAAATTTAAAAAAAAAATGTATCCAGCACACATCTGCACCATTGACACCGAAAAACCCTTCTCGTACCTCCCCCGATCGCGATAATTCGACTATCGCGTCTTGGCGTTCGCCGAACGTGCACGCAAAAAAAAAACCACACACGCATAGAAAACTGCTCGCGCGCGTCGATCGTTTACGCTGTCCTTTATTCTCTTCAAACTCCTTAACCGCTAACCTGTAGAATGCCGGGTAAAGTTATTTGGGGTTAATTTTATACAATCTAACTGTATACAAATTATTTTGGGGGGGCATCAGAGACCCTTTAAGATTTTTTTTTTTTTTGCAACAGAACGACGAAACAGTGAATAATGACGAATTCAACAACACCATTACGAATTGAAATATCTCAAGAAAAAAAAATGTAAAAATCATGAAAATTGAAAACAGCATTGATGGCTTTGTAAAATATTTTGAATTCAACATAAATACCCGTGCTGAACTTTATCCCCTCGTCTCATTTGTAGATTATCCAGTATGTATAAAAAAGAAAAGGGCACACTTTGGAAATATCCTCCTTGGCACAGAGAAAGCATGTGTGTCACTGTGTGTAGGTTTCGAATGCGTGTATGGTGTATAGTGCACGCTGAGGTTGAAAGTTTATATCCCTGACCCGGCACCTAAATTGTTGTTTGCCTCTCATTTGTTTAATACAGTATGTCACTTTAGGACGTGAAATCTTCACAGCATCTTTGTATTGCTAGTATCTTACTATTACTACAAATATCCAATAAATCTGACAAAAATTGTTTTAGGGCTTACCAAAACATTACTGTTAATGATTGAATGATTGTTCATATCAGTTATCAATAGTTAACAAAGCACATGCAGTTACTGCATCATACGTACTTTGGTCAAGACTAAGGCATTTTTGCGATACATTTAATCACTTTAAACAACGAAGCATTAAGGCACGAATCAAAATTTAACTTATAAAAGGATTTTAGACTATTAACACATGCATAATAGTTTTGGCACACATTTATTGCATAAGCCCAGACCTGGTTCAAAGAGATATTGACAGTTTTTAAATCCCTGATTCTCAGTAATCCCTGGCAGAAAAGTTAAGAATAATGTTACAAGTTCCTCTTTATTATGAGAAAATTTCAAGGTCATATTGGTTATGACTGTTTCATGAGAAGGTACCAAAGTTGGTTATACTTTTTTTGATGTTTATACGCACTGTAAATGGTTGTTTTTATATAGATGCGAAGATACCCAACTTAGATATTTCGATGGCGTCTCGGTAAATTGTATAGTGTGAGGATTGATGAGCCAGGAGACAGGGACGGAGCTGAACTTCAACTTTATTGGATCAGGCTTTCGACCTTCCCGGCCTTAATTCTTCGGGTGCTGAAGATGATAATACAAACACATAGTGTATACTTCAATATATACACATATCATTGTGTGTTTTTATATTCCATTTGATAACAAAATATACATTTGCATATTATTATCAGCATATTCCTTCATGGCTACAGTTTATTACTAGTAACTTAATAAAAGATTGATAAGATTACAGCTCGGAAATATTACGCAGAAATTTAATGTAAAAGACCGCTTACCTAAGTGATCACAAATGTAATATGTAACATACTGCTTGCGATTGATATTTAGATCTCAAATCAATGGCAAGTAAGCATTGAATGGTTTGAACAGGGTTACATTTCCCTGGTTTGAACCTGGTGAGAGCGTTACACATTTATCGTAATCCATATTTCAATATCCATAAGAATTAAATCAATTATATTTTCTCACTCAAACTAATCTACGTCTCACTCAAACTAATTCTAACATGAACTCCTTTTTTTCCAGATTATCGATTTAGGGCGTAAAAGAAACAATGGCACTTTGATTATCTAATTATACATAGCCGCGAACAATTAGTTAAAGTGAATGATATTCTATCCAGTTTAAGACCGGTGCCCCAATATTTTCTATATTTATGAAATATGCATGGAATACTGAATTTGGTAATATTTTTGAATTATGTTTATGCTATATTTTGTCGTGATATTCACTTTTGCTTGTTCAAACAGAGCTCCAGTTGGCATTGAATCAGATCCTGCTATGGATTGAGAAAATCAGGTTAACTCTAAATGTGAAGAAAAAAATGCATGTTAACTGGCATTCATTCCAAAGAGAAGAATAAAACAATTAGAAATTTATATAAAGAGAAACGCATTTGAATAAGTTAACAAATTCAAAAATCATCGCCTGACCTCTTAAGAATGTAGAGAATGTAAAGTCTCCGCGCAGCACCTAAATTAATACGTTGGACTTGATCGTCCCACTATACAGTGCGTCCCAGAAAAAAAAAACGAAACCCGAAAACATGATTTCATGTTTATCATATTAGGAGAAGTAATTTGTCTTCTAATGATAACTTGATGGCTGTAATTTATGTATGCTTCAAAGAGCAACATTGTTTTGAAAGCCGTACGTAAAAATCCACTTGTGCCAGATTTGGGTAAAACCGTGAAGACATTAGGATCACAAACAAACATGCCGGAAGTTAAATGTCAGCATTGAAAGATGATACACAAGACTTTCATTGTATGATTAGTAACATTCAATCAGCAATCGTAATAAAATATGGGCTAATACCCATTACCAGGGTGGCAGGCGGCGAACATCCCAGATTTACACAAATCAATAAATACCCTTCGCACAATGAAAGAGTTCCCCCTTGTGATGAAAAAGATGCCTATTTTGAGGTGCAAAATTGCCTCATTGTGATATGTTCCTGTCTAATGTGCCCACAATTCCATACTTTTCCACTTTATTACACTGGATGGTACCGTTTGATTTTATCTTATTGAAATATAAGTTTGCTTGCAATTCTGAAAATTCGCGAAATTACTGTTATGACTGCAGGCAACATTAATAATGCTCAGTTTAAAGTTAAAAATAAGCATTTTCTTTAACATCACCATAGACATTAACCTAACTATCCTTTATTTTATGGTTGGGCATTACCCTAATCCTCGATATTAAAAGAAGCACATGAAATCAATCTTCTCATGTTGTTTTAAAAGTTTGTTTCTTTCAGGTCATGTTCGCTAGTGATTTCAACGTTTCTCACAGATTTGCCATAATCTGGCACAATTGGGTTTCATTTCATCTTCAAAACGATGGGGCTCTCCATCAAGTTATCATTAGAAAGTATATTTCTTCTCCTTTATGATAAACATGATTTATATTTATACAGTACATGGTTCGTTCACAAGAACTCCTTGTTTTAGAGTTTCGGGGTTTTTTTCTGGGACGCACTGTAGATCGGATCGAATTGTTACATCATGGAGGTTAAGCGATTCGCCGCGTTCCAAACGAATATCGTCGCTGGGGCGGAGGATTCTTGAGGAATTAATACGTGCGTAAGCTTACACTTCTTAGGCTTAGACCTCTCGTCATCTCGTCATCAATGACACACCATTCTCCACGGCATCATTGTGATTTTGTTTGGAACTTTGCTGGGATCTCAGCAACACTTCCACCAAACTTAATTTAGTCATCGACATATTTCCAAACGTTGCAGATAGAACAGCACCATTAACGAGATGAAGAAAAGGATTGGTCCTAATTTAGGGCAGAGTGATTGCACTCTGGTGTGACATTACAAGAGCTCCAAAATTACAAAACTCCTATGCGAGAGTTATATTGAAGTCAGAATTTTCTATTTACCCCATGATACTATAATCTTGGTAATTAGTACATCAGATAATTAAGTACCAAACCTGTTTATATATGTTTAAATCTGAAATGTTCTCAGGCCTTTAAATCTCAAAACAATAATTATGATTCTGTTTTTATTTAATATTCTTCTTTTGTATATCCATGATGACATGCCTTTACATGTTTTTATTGTACATACATTATCCCTTGGAAGAGCAATATTCGTTATTGAAAGGGACATCATGTATAAAGAAGACTTTAATGAACAAATAAATAAATAAAATACCTCGAGAAAAATATGCGAGGGAGCAAATCGATTAGAAAAAAAAATTCATTTTCGATAAAAATTTACCCTGGAATAGTAGCACACAAATAAATAAAATCCTGATCTACACGTAATGAGCATAATGCAAGGTAGAAAATTTTACGTTTTCACTAGCGTAAAATTGAAAAATATTTGGGAGGCAAAGATTTAATCTTAAAAATATATATGTCAAACCAAGGAGCTGTGATAACTCATTGGTCAAACGAAGGGAAATTTTCAAAGGAAAACTAATAAACACTAATAAAATAAGTTTATTATTGAAATGAGTATTGACGCCGAGCTTTGAATAAAGCCTACAACATGCTAGGAGTCTACTTGGCCGGCGCCAGTTGGTGCCAGTTTGCGCCAATGCAATTTGCTGGGCGGCATCGCAGGACTTTCTCACACAACTTGCAACATTTTCATATAGTCGGCAAGTAGCGCCAAGTGGCGGCAAGTTCAAACCAATTTGGCGACCTTTGGCACAAACTAATCACCAAGTGCCGCAAAGTAGCCGTCTATTGGCGCGAATGGCGCCAACAGGGTGAATTTGGGAATCAAATGGCCGTGTAATGGCGCAAACTGGCGCAACATTTTGGAGCAAGCCGGGTGGCATTTGGCGCACGCCATATGGCACCCAGTTTATTCCACTTGGCGACACATGCCGAGCGGACATTAATTCGGCGCCACAGCGAGCCACTACGCGCCAATCACATAATCTTTGGCGTGAACTGGCACCAACTGGCGCAGGCCCAGTGGACTCCTGGCATCAGTTGCAGAATTATGAATTACGATTGAGATCTGCAGATGTTGATATAATTTTAATTAACATGTTAATACAATTTACTGAAAATGACACTTTCCATAGATGAAGAGCAGTATGGATGGGAGGAGAATAGCCGTGATACTTATCTTATTCATCAGCCAATCCGATGCTGGACGAATCAAACTTGATTCTGATGGAGGCTATGTCGATATGGTGATCGCGATACATAATGATATTCCAGAAAGTTCAGCTCTACTCAGTGCCATTCAAAACGAATTCGGCCTAGCTTCACCTCATCTCCACACCGCCACTAGGTAATGTTTTTCCAATTCGATAAATAATTTGCATCTTGTTCTTGTTGTTGCTGCGTGTGACCAGGCTGACTGTTGTATGTAGCTTATAAGGACACGTCGGGGTTGGAGAGCCTTGTATTACATGTATTAAGGGAATCGTCCATGGGCATCATTCCATGAAAGAAAGTTAAAACAACAAAAATCATATTCTTAATCTTAAATGTTAAATTAATGATATTCGAATTAGAACTTTGTTTCATATAAAAACAAGTTTGTTTCATTTCAATGCCCCTTTTAATGGGAAAATGTCAACAACTGCAACCCCTCATGTTTTACTTAAAAGCAACTGTACATTCAGAAAAAAGGTTTGCGGTACAACCATGTGAGTTGGAATAACTCCACGTTCCGGTCAGAATGCTCTGGCCGTCGTCAGGAGAATGAGAAGAGCGAATAAATCAGCAGAATTTATATATGAAGCAGCAATTCACTTATTAAAATGGAGGCAATGGACCGCACTGACTACAACCATAAGATCTCTGATATTTTATCCACAGGTTCGTACACCGAGGTCAAGAGAAACCCGACACCCAACATCAAACGACGCGTCACCGACAAACTTCGTTCGCTCAATAAACTTGGCCTGTTCCCTCCACGAGTTTATTTTTTTTCTTCTTCCTTCCTCCAGCTCCTGCCCAGTGTTCTTTGGTCTACCAAAAATTCACAAACCAGACATTCCTCTCCGCCCGATTGTGTCCTCACGTGGTTCCCCCACCTACAATCTTGCTAAACATCTCGCACACATCCTTCAACCCCTCACAGGTCAGTCGCAACATCATGTCCGCAATTCTCATCACTTCACCACAATCATCAATGACATCAAGCTCAACTCCACAGACATACTAGTTAGTTTTGATGTTGACTCTTTATTTACCAGTATCCCCATTCAAGAAGCTTGCGACATCACCAGAACTAGATTACAACAAGACACTGATCTCCAGGACAGAACCCCACTATCTCCCCAACAGATATATGACCTTCTTCTCCTATGTCTTACCTCCACCAGCTTCCAGTGGCGGGATAAGTACTTCAACCAATCAGAAGGTGCCCCCATATGGGCTCTCCACTCTCCCCAGTTACAGTTCGAAACTACTATTCTCTCCACAGCACCGCATAAACCCACACTTTGTCTCCGTTACGTCGACGACACGTTTGTCATTTGGCCGCACGGTCCGTTTTTCACCTTTCTCTCCACAGCCACACCGGTCCACTTCATTCACAACATTTATTATTAGTATACTCATTCTGGTGTCAATATTTCACCTTTTTCCATATGTATGTTTTAACCTTAATTTCTTTCCTCAACAGGATGTCATGTTTCTCTCCACAGATTACCTACGGTCCTAATCCCCCTTTTGTTTCCAGCTTATCCAGACGGTTAATTGGTTTCTTAGTCCTATTGTTCACTTGTTTTCAATGTTTCTTTTCAACGCAGGATTCGTTTGATGTTACTTAGCCTTTCAATGTAGGTACTTTGATGTTACTGTTACTATTTCTTTCTATACTAATTCCGTGATGTTATTGTTTGCCTCCATTTTAATAAGTGAATTGCTGCTTCATATATAAATTCTGCTGATTTATTCGCTCTTCTCATTCTCCTGACGACGGCCAGAGCATTCTGACCGGAACGTGGAGTTATTCCAACTCACATGGTTGTACCGCAAACCTTTTTTCTGAATTACAACTTCACCATGCAAACCTTCAAATCCAACTGTACATTATTTGTAGCAAAAAAGAAATAGAAAAGAAACGTGTTAAATATAGTCTCATGCTGTTCTCCTTGTATCAAAAGATGATTGTAAGAGATCATTTAGTATTCCATCAATGATTTCCGGCAGGGGCGGCGAAGCGTCTTTCAAAGTGTGGGGGCGCCAGCCAAAAAGGGGGCACCTGCAAGGAGTGAACATAAAGCGAAAAAGAGACCATTTTGTGACATTCGTATTACCCTACAAGCATCATCTTACTTCATTTGTATTGAGGTTCTGAAAGCTACTCCAGGGCGCTTCTCAGGGGTAGAAAGGGGTATTTATACGAGATGAAAAGGGGCACTTATGAGAAGAGGTAAATGGGACATATTAGAGAGTAAAAAGGGGCATTTACCAGATTTGAAAAAGGGGCAGTTATCAGAAGGGAAAATGGAAACTTATTGAAAGGGAAGAGGGGCACCTATTAGAAGCAGAAATGCACTACAAAAGAAAAAACTGGCACAAACATATAAGAAAGGAAAAGAGGAAAATTATTAGCTTTGAAAAGTTGCACTTATCACAAGGGAAAAAGGGTGCTTATTAGAGAGATAATTCGGCAATTATCAGATTTGAAAATGGGCACTTATCAGAAGGGGAAAGGGCAGTTATGAGAAAAGAAATGAGAAAGAGTGGCACTTTTAGTAGTAAAAAGGGCACTTATTTGGTATTTGGAAAAGTGGGGGCACTGTGTCCTCCTGACCCAGCCCGGGAGCTCCGCCTCTGATTTCAGGTGAATTTCAGTTTAAATATCTGTAAGGAAACCTAGATCACTGTCATACGCCAGGAACTTTCTACCCCGATGGCTCCCCGCACAACGGTCTTGGGACTTTGCATAGAGATAGCATGTGTGTCACTGTGTTCAGTTTACTCATTGGTTTTACACGTGGGTGGAAAGCTTACAGTGCCTGCTGCTGTTGTTGGGAGTTTATGTGCCTGGCCCGGTATATAAATTATTTTTTTTGCCCCTCATTTTCTTAATATTAGAATGTAGGAGACTACATCTTGACAGTATGTTGATATTGCTAGTATCTTTCTGTTTATCTACAAAAATCCGAGAAATGTGGCGATAAGTTTTTGAGGGCTTACCAAAACTGTACATTGCCTTTTATGCCTGACGTCCACTAGAGCGCCCATAAGATTAGGAAGGGTTGCGGAAGCAAATTCTGTCATTTCGTCATTCTTTCTGTGCCAGGCGCGGAAAAATTGTGTGAATCATCATTTCTTGGGACATTACTACGAATCTCTACGTATGGACTGCAGTCATACACGGACTAGGACAATCAGGAAGATTTCCGACAACCATTTAGATATGCGGACAATATCAGGAAATAATACAAGGTTATAAATTCAGCACCGACTTTTTTTTTCTTCTCATATACCTGCTAGCCGTCATTCGCGAAGCTGCTTGCGATTCAATGACAACTACCCCCTGGACAACTACCACCCGGACAACTACCCTCGGACAAGTACCCCCTGACAAGTACCCCTAGGACAATTAACCCCAGATCAACTCCCAGCAGGAAAATTACCCCAGGAAAATTACCCCCCCCCCCCCTTGCAGTGAAGAATTGAAGAAGAATTGGGCAGGTGTTTGTGTGGGTGGTTGTGTATGTGGAGAGAGAGGGGAAATTTTGATATGGTGCATGGTTTTATATAGAAGGGGAGTAGAAGGAATTTTGATGGGGCAATTTTGTATAGAGAGTTCAGTATTAGGGGAGTAAGAAGAATTTCGGGTGGAGCAGGAGTTGAGTATTGAGAGCATAATTGTGGGTTAGAGTTTTTTTGAGATTTGATCAGATTGCTTTGGAGATCTCAAGAGAGTCAGACCTTGTCTGAAGTTGGCTGTGTGATGAGGGGGTGTAGGCCGCCAATAAGGTGATTGTTGCAGGCTATGCATGCTGCTGCTGGCATAGCATACTTTTTCCCTACGGGCAGGTTCCAAGCAGGACAGGCCGTGGTAGAAAGCCTCATCAGCCCTCACCCTTTGCATTATTGTTTTCATCTGAACTGTAAGTTATAGTAGTATTTTTGTGCTAAGTAGTTATTTTATTTGTAATTTAATGTATTAAGAATATATGTAGAAAATTGCATTAATTTGCAAAGTTTTATTTTTATTGTTAAACTCTAACTATGGAAAAAAAAGGAATGTTAAATTTTGTCTTATTTCATGGATTTAATTTAAGTAAAATTTAACAGAAGAACACTGTATCATTGATTCACGACTAGGTACAATTTTGTTCAATATGCGATATTCACTTTGAAGATAAGAAAACTACTAATGCAATGCAGTTAATTTTATATTTGTCCTTACCTGAAAAGATGGTTATATTTTGTACAGTGCATGCATGAACTGAAAGCTTTTTTCTATGTGCTAGATATGCATGTGAGGTCGAATGATTGTTTTATGTTATTGAATGAGGAAGAGTTAACTTTGACAAGTTCATTCTGCTTTAGACAGTCAGACCCAACTTCGGAAAACCGAGCACAGGTATATACTCCGAAAACGGCGTATAAATATAGAGCCCTCATCGTTCAGTGCGAGGCAGTGTGTACAAAAGGCATGGGGAAAATCTTGCCAACGATATATATATTCTTAAAAATAATGCTGCTTGTCTATTCCCTTCAAAATCCGTGAATGATTCGCCATATGAAATGACTTTCAAATGACAAACATTTGAAATAAATATATCAGCAGCATTATTTTTTAAAATTATATTATCAACAACAGGTCGACATTGCAGGATTTTCCCCATGCCTATTGTACACACTGTCTCGCAGTGAACGATGAGGGCTCTATATACATCTTGCTCTATACGCTGTTTTCGGAGTATAAACCTGTGCTCGGTTTTCCGAAGTTGGGTCTGACTGTTAGATATCCTGAGTAGAAATTGTATTATAGAAGTGATGTATCCAAAGACAGCTATTTAATTCTAGAATTTACAGATGAAAGATACATAGTCGCTTAAAAAAATTGTTTATTTAAATTGTTTATTCAAATGAAGCCAAGCTTTAGAGAGATTTAAATCATTGTTGTAAATTGTTAGGATAATATTATCATAGCTAGTAGACTTTGGAAGATGGTTGGCTATTTTGTTTCGATTTAATTTCTTTTAGGGACGAGCTGGGCTCGTAGTCACCTCGTAGCCTCGTAGTAACCTCGTAGTAACCTCGTAATCACCTGGTAGTCACCTGGTAGTCCCCTGGTAGTAGTCACCTGGTAGTCACCTCGTAAACGCTTGTAGTCACACGTAGACATTGATATTAGCTCGTAGTCGTAATTCATCGATGGATTGGTTCTCATAGACGATAAACCAAGACATCGTAGCTAACTGGTAGTCTTCAACTCAAGTTCATAACGTTGCGGGTCAGGGACACACCGGTCAGACACCGGTCATCAGTGGACTCGAGGAGGTTATCCTCATGAACTCTTCAGTTGGACTCTAGAGCGGGTGTATCTTTTTAGTGTGTACACACCAATGACCGGTCCAGTGTAGGTAGTTCATTTATTTCCTGTTTTAGTAATAAATACTCCCAAGGATGAAATAGTCATTGCTGGCAATATATATTCTTTGTAATAATAATTGGAATTCTTTGAATACCTTAAATTGCATTGATAATATATAATTGGATATTGGAAATTATTTAATCACATTATATACATGTTGAATACAAATTGTTTTGCTTTGTCAATTCTCGTTAATAGATTATTGAGCAGATGGCTTTGAATTAAATTGTTGTATACTATGTGTATTGGTGAAGTCGCCTGTTCATTTTGTTGCGCCTGTGATACATGTACATTTCAATACAGGATCTATCTTATCGTCAGAATCGTTAATTTACAGGACGAATACCTGACAGATAACCCCCCCCCCCCCCAACATTGATCCCCAGGAAAACTACCCCCCCCCCCCCACCGAACAACTACCCCCGGACCACTACCCCCGGACAATTACCCCCAAGGATGATCCCCCCCCCCCCCACATTTGATCCCCAGGATAACTACCCCCCCCCCCCCCTTGAACAACTATCCACATAATCGGGGGTGTCAGAGGTTACTTTTCCAGGGGGTAGTTCGAGGGGTATTTGTCCGGGGGTAGTTGTCAGGGGGTAATTGTCCTGGGGGTAGCTGTTCGGGGGCGTAGTTATCCTGGCGGGTACTTGTCCTAGGGGGTAGTTGTCCAGGGGTAATTGCCTGGGGGTAATTGTCCAGGGGGTAGTTGTCCGCATATGGCTGCCCGCACCGCGGAGGCTTTCAGGAGCGTTTGCGGAGGAGGCGGAAGTGTTAAAAAAAGGCGGGATGTCCTGATGATGTCCGTACGACAATGCAGACAAGTTGCCGAAGGAAGTTCATTTTTCAAGTTCAATTTTGCCCTCTTCCGAAAGTGCGGAAATGCCGGGAAGTATTAATGATTTTTTGTCAATATTGGACCCAATCTTGCCAAAGACATACCCCCATCAAATCGACCCTTTCATTTAAGTTTAGACCAACCTACTGCACAATCTTTATTTATAATCCCTATACAGCCGGAATAAATTATCAATATTACTTAGAACTTAAAGGATAAAAAGCCGCTGGATATGTTGGCATTAGTAATTCTCTCTTGAAACATACTATAACAGAAATTATTATCCCACAATTACACACATATTCAATTTATCATTGTCCACTGGAACAGTCCCACTTAAAATGAAAATAGCAAAAGTAGTTCCAATTTTTAAGATAGGTGACCCACTTGATCGAGGGAATTACAGACCGATTTCTTTGCTATTTTCGAAAATCTTAGAAAAACTCGTTTATTCTCGCCTGATTAAATTCTTAACCTGTTCTAAAATATCAGATAGTCAATTTGGATTTCATAAAAAAAAAAAAAACATGTAACAGTTCATGCTATGATAATTCTTATTGATCAAATTTTTCGTGCTATTGACAATCATTCTCATAACATAGGTTTGTTCCTGGACTTCTCCAAGGCCTTCGACACTATTGATCACGAAATTTTGTTGTACAAACATTCTCATTACGGTATTAGAGGGAAGGCCTTGAAGTGGTTCAGGAGCTACCTCACCGGAAGAAAACAATTCACATGACTGTATAAACAGTACCAAATCTTCAACTAAATCCATTCAATGCGGTGTTCCACAGGTTTCTCTTTTAGGTCCGCTCTTTTTTGTTTTTAAATCAATGATTTTAAAAGATCTTCCATTATCTTATCATTTAAACTATTTGCCGACGAATCGAATATTTTCCTCTCGGAACGTAATCCTCAAACTCTCCTCAATAAAATAAATCCTGAGTTATTTTATGCACAAGATTGGATAAGAGCAAACAAATTATCCTTAAATATCAATAAAGCACATATGATATTTAGTAATTCTATTGATTCTCTTCCAGGCTCCATACATATCAATGGAAAGGATCTTCAAAGGGTTCAACATGCTAAGTTTTTTTTGGATTTTAATTGATGATAGACTATCTTGAAAATTTCAAATTGACTATTTGTGCAGACTGGCATCAAGAAATATTGGCGTGATTAACAAATTAAAAACATATCTTTCCATCTTAAATATTATTATCACTTCACACGACACTTATTTATCCCTACCTAACATATGGAATCGTAGCGTGGGGTAACTCCTCTAAGATTTTCAATAATAGAATATTAATTTTGCAAAAACGTTTTTCTCTATAATTGGCATTTAGGAATTTTCATGTTTCAGTTATCACAAAATACCTTGTTCCCCCGCCCCCCCCCCCATTTCCATTTTTACAAGAAATTATGAAATACACTCTTATCCCACAAGACAATCAAACCAGCATTATTCCCCGCTTTTACGGACATCTCTTGCCAAGAAAACTATAGTCTTTACTGGACCCAAGTAATGGAACGAAATTGACTCATCTCTTAAACTGATTCCAAGGCTTTCCCCCTTCAAAAAACATTTAAAACAATTGATTCTAATATCGTACACTTGATTCCTTTCCTATGATCTCAACCAAATTTCCGTCTTCTTCCTTTCAATCAAGTACATGTTCTAATCCACTATCCTAATAGTGTGACACGTGAAACCCTGTGTCTATATCAATGCCTTTTGCATGCATTCTTCTTTCTTCCTTCTCTATTCCCTTATGCTCTCTCCGACTTTCCGAATTTTCTTCATTTCTTTCCTTTTAGTAGCCTTGTTTTCTTTACTTTATTTCATATTTTTATTTCTATATATTTTTTTAAAGCAATGGGCAATACTCCATTATTTTGGATGTACAAATTCATTCCTATTTTATAACTTTCAAAATGTACTTAATAACCGAGGGGCTATGTTTTACAAGCTCTGCTTCTTTTAGTTCCTCATTTCTCATGTTTTGTTCTTTTCTCTTGTATAATCATGTCAGGTTTCGTACATGTACTTGATATTTATTGCCAACTTATTTCAGTTGTTGTATATTATTTTTATGTTATGTTGTAATGTTTTGTGTTTTGGACACATGAGAAATAAAAACGCTTGAACCGGAAATCTAAATGTTTATGATTAGATTATGAGAATTAACCGGTTATCAAAAAGCGGTAAGGCAACGCTGCAATATAAGAAGGCAAACATGATATTGTCTTGACATTTGTAATTTAGGCCAGGCTGCAAATTATGTTTACTAATGGAATAGAGAGTTTAGATGGGTACAGATCCCCCAGTATCCCCCATGCCCTAATTGATACCGATGAGTTATTAACCGAACTTACATATTTTGTAATCAGTTAATGCCTCAGTCACAATTGGGGCCGGCGGCCGTCCGATAATGGCCTCTTGAGGTCACCGCCCGATTTTCAAAATCGTTGGGTCACCGGCGAGTTTTGCCAATGTTTGGCAGTCACAAGAAATTGCTCCCCGTGCAGTCACCGGACGCATGTCGGCCGACACTTATGAGAGAAAAACTGACGGATCAGACGGAGATCGGCAGGATATCTTCCGGGCGCCGGCAGGAGACCGCAGGGAAGCAGGACGGTCACCTTGCAGCCATCTGCCGATAGTAGGTCATCGTGCGATCATCTGGAGGTGGCCCTGCGGTGTCCTGGCGAGAGGCCTGCGGTCTCCGGGGGGTAACCGTTAGTGTTCCCGACGAGTGACCGTTGATTATCGGCCGAATTTGATTGTTTAAGCGTCCTTTTGGTTTGTTTACACTTGTGTTGACACTGCCGATGTCTGAAATCCATCGCTAGCTTTTAACTCCGCGCTAAAAGTTGACGATGCCTCCAACGATGCCCAAAAAACACAACGATGACCCCGATTAGCGTCCGGTTGTCTGCCGGTCACCGCACGAATGCTCCAATGACCGCCCGATTTTAGACCAAAAACTCATCGGACGGGGCCCGTACATGGCATCGGAGCCTATTGTGACCGAGGCATAATAGTACATGAAATGCTTTGGTCACAATTCACAAATCAGAGCGGCGACCAACCTGCTCGGACGCCGCTGGAATTGAGGCATCGCCCAACGATTTTCGAAGAAGTCGAGCGGGCTGTATAGCCCCAGCGATGCCGGGCGGTGCCCTGTCGATTTCCGGTCGGTCGCCAGTCGATTTTAGCTCACAACTGGGCAAAATCGACTGATGACCCACCGATTCTCCGGCGGTCTCCAACCGGCCACCGGCCGATTTTTAGGAAATCACCCGGTAGCCGGCCGGCGATCAGCGGCGACCTATCGGCAGCCTTGAACTAGCGGCTTTGCTTTTTGACCTAAATCTCTCGACGGCGACCGCTCGATTAGGTCCGTGCCCGGGCGGCGACCGCCGATTTCCGGTCCGTCGCCGGTCGATTTTAGGTTAAAACTGGGCCAAAATCGGGGCAGCTTCTCCCCACGGTGTCCGGGCAATGTCCGGCTGATGACCCACCGATTACCGGGCCGCCTCCCATTTGAACACGCCGGCCGGTGACCAACCGATCTCCCACACAAAAGTGAAGTGCTGAAAAACAAGTGCTAATTGGAAGTTTGCACTTGGCATGATATTTCTAACACCTCACGTGCCATTTGCGCCTGAGAGATGATAAGGTGCAGAAAATTGAGTGCTAAAAGTAAGTGCTGAATGTTAGGACGCTCGTTTTACACTGCCAGCGCTGACCATGGTCCCGTGATAGCACCTGCACAATTCTGTGCTAATAATTAGGATTTGCGCATAAAATTCACTGCGATAAGTATCGACAGTGTAATGATTATTCATATATTCATTTAATTATACTTTTCATTAAATCCACTGAAAATGCCCCCTAAACATAATTATTTCTAAGTCGAATTACGACTTAAGACATGATAGAATGGTAATGAAACTACCCATTTCTATCAAAAACAGAAAATCGACTGATCCAAGCAAATTTACTATTTTGGGCTGTTTGCTACGTTGTGGTCCGTGCGACTTATTGTAGGTTTTGAGGCGACGGGTCACATTTGCGGAAAGTTGCTCATGGGCCAATTATAAAATCGCTTATTACGCAACTGTAGTGCAAGAGCCATCATCTGCTGCACAGGCATGGCGTGGTAAGTAAAAATTTAAGACATTAAATTTAAAACTTCTGTAATTTTATGCGAATAAAGGTATCAAATAATATGATATTTGCCTTAGTCTTTGTGGTGGTGGATATGAAACATGATGAAAAGCAATGAAGTGGAAATGCCATGTTTCAGCATGTGTGGTGTGGCCAAACGTCTACGGTACGCGTTGTCGTTGACATGAAAATTGTTGATCATGCGGGGTCAGCCAGGCATGGGGCGCGATCGACCGCGCCGGCCGGGCCGCGTCTTTTTTTTTTTGTAACCAAGCCTAGGCAGATTTCGCATTTTTTCATACTAATACGGTTTATTCCGTAGTCTGCATAAATATTCATGAAAACGAATTATAGCGATATAATAAAACGAGCAAGGGCATCGAGCAGCTGTTCTGTGTGGCGCAATCGGAAAATCCAGTCCTCTCTTGGTGAAAGAACCACGAGTTCGAACCTCGGCAGAAGTTTATATTACGAAATTTTCTTTTGCTTATTTAAAAATAAGGTGACTGAGTAAGAAAATACAACTCCGATACTTGTAGTCTCTTTCAAAGTCTTCAAAAAAAAAAAGACGCGGCCGGGCCCGGGAAGTTTGGAACGGTGTGTGTGCTTTTTTTTCGTCACGATTGTGGATTGCCGAAATGGAACAATTAAACCTCCGAAATTGCCACTTAAATCCACATGCCATGGTTTTAGTCCACATCATCATGTATACAACCAGTTCATATCAATCTAAAAATAAAATCTAGACCTTAGTGTAGGGCTGTTTAACAGACTATAGAAGGGTGAGTTTTCAGCACTACAGGTGTGATTTTGTGCATACTGTTTGTGTATGTTCTTTAGTACTATATTGGGTGCAAAAGTGTTAGCACTAGTAGTGCCGTTTTGGGGGCTCTAAAATGGGTTATTTAATGCACTAGAAGTGTGGTTTTTGCGAGCTGCATGCGTCTAATAGCACCAGAAGTGTAAAAAGGCTTACACTTAAATTGTTTAAAGTAGCACTTGGACTGGTGTTGAATTATAGCACTTGTACAAGTGCTACTTTAGCACAATTTGTGCAGTCCCTATGCGTGCCCTTGCAGGTGCTGCCTCCAAATCTCGAGGTGCTAAAAATAGCACTTGAGTTTTTAGAGTGTAGCGGCGACTGCGCGGCGACCACCTTTGATCTAGCGGCTTCAATGTTGGACCTAAATCACTCGACAGCGACCGCTCGATTTGGTCGGTGCCCGGGCGGTCGCCGCCCGAGCACCGAGCGTATTTTGGGCGGCCAGTGAAAAGTGGGCAGGTGCCGCAAGAATTTAATGCTATGGTCACATCCCAGAAAATCAACCTGCTCGGCGGACGGGGGCGAGGTTTTAGCCAATTTTGCGCGGGCACCGCGGCTTTTTAGGGCATCGCTTGGTCGCCGGTGAAGTTTTAGCGCGGACTTAAAATTTAGGCGGCGACTGGCCACTTTTCACTCACCGCCAAAAATACGCTCGGTTCCACGGCGGTCGCCGTCGAGCGATTTAGGTCAAAAATCGAAGCCGCTAGATCAAAGGCTGTCGAGCGGTCGCCGCTGTTCGCCGGTGGGAGAACTGTGGGGTGGGTCACTGGTCTATGACCGACCGGCGAGTTCATAATAGACTGGCGTCGGGGCGGCGCCTGTTTGATTTCCCGTGGCTGCCCGGCTATATAAAAGACGCTGCTCAGCGCGCTCCACAAGAGAAAACAGCTAAATTTCTGAACGAAGTTAGCAAGTAGACATCGTAGACCTCGTTGACCTCTCAGATGCAGAGCAAAAGCGTTGTTGTTGATGGCCAAGGCGCAGTCACATATATACCACGGTCGCTCGAGAGTTATTCCAGGCGGAGACCGGCGCACAGTGGGCCATGGAGAATGGCTCCAAAGTGCGCCAAAATTCATACCGAGTTTTGCTTAAAATTTAAACTTAGATGATGGATCTATGGGTATTCAGACCCGTAGAATCCAATGAAAATATTTTCAAATACCTATTAAAATACCGATTTCTGATTGGCTGCCAAAATCTTATGGAAAATAACATATTTTTCGCATTACAATGATTTCCTACTTCAAAAAATTCATAATTCAGTCTCTATGCTTTCGTATCAAAAAGAGAAAACTTAAAGCTCAGGCATATGGTACGTAAGAGTCACATTATTTGTAATAATGAAAAATTTGCAATGTATTGTAATGTATGATGTCATTACTTGAAATTAAACGTTGATAATGCAGATACTCATAAATTAATAATATTCAGCTAACTGGATAATGAGTTATTAAATGAGGTATTTAAAAAAATGAAAGAGCGCCCTCTTTAGCCTTGATAATTTTGCGAAAGAGAAAGAGGTTGATTAATTCATTAACATGCGCATGAGATATGGCGTCCTCTACTTCTTTGTCCTCAGGAGAAGAGGATTACATTAATGCAGCAGATAATCCAAAATTTCGGGATACACCGGAGGTATTATCTTCCGGTTGTCACACTCTCCGTGAGGGGAGTGATGACGATTCAAATTGTTCATGGAAAACGGCAATGAACAGAAATTCTGTCAGATCCAAGAAAAGGGCAAGGGTAAGAAGCAATAGCGATGGTATGTTAAATACGAAGAACAAGAAGATTCCTAAATTCTCAACTCCAACGCATTCAAGTAGGAAAGTGGTCATTGTTGGTCTGGAAAAAAATGTATGCAGTGCTAATCAAGTGCGGGTTTACAGAGAAATTCATGATCTCGTTGGAAAACGTGTAGGTATGGTTAAAGTAAAAAATATGTTGATTTTGACATGTGAGAATGAGAAACAAATTATAACCCTGTTACAGTTAACACAGTTGGCTGGTTTAGACGTAAAAGTTACACGTTATGAAGAAGATCAGGTGGTTACAACGAAAGGGGTCATCCATAGAATCGATACTCAAATCAGCAATGAAGAAATAGCAGATGTATTAAGAGAACAGAATGTAATAAATGCTAAGCGATTTAGGAAGAAGATCAATGGAGAAATGGTACCCACTCCATCGGTACTTATTACTTTCAAAGGTAAAAGTAAACCGGATGCTGTAAATTTTCTCTATGAGATTAGGCGTGTGGATAACTTTGTCCCACCCGTGACAAGGTGTCATAAGTGCCAACTATTTGGTCATATGAAAGATAATTGTAGGGGTAAAATACGTTGCGTGAGATGCGGAGGCGAACATGAATTTGACGCTTGCGCACAAAAGGAAAACAGGAAGTGCTTTAGATGTGGAGATAATCACTCAGCGGCGTATCAAGGATGCAAATCTTATATAGAAGCTAAGCAAATACAAACAATTAAACTGAATGAAAAGCTCACATACGCGCAAGCGACAAAAGTGTATCGCACTCAGAAAAATGTAAATGTTGTAGAGACAACTAATAACACAGTCAACACGAGTAACTCCAAAGAGAACCCTCAAAGTAAACAGAACAAATTAGATTCCAACTTAAAATTACAGAGTCCTGGACATGAAACAAGCCCTCACTCCCATATCCCACCTGCGGCTCAAGTACACAAGAGAAAAGAGAAAAGGCGGGAAAGAGACGGGGAGTCTGAGCAGGGTTCTTCAAATATTAATCAAACTGGCTTTCCCAATAATGTGACATCATTAGATTTGATTATGTTTATTCTGGTTGCGATACGTAAGTTACTTCTTTCTGAGAACGATGATCAATTTGTGGAAGCTGCTGTCAAAGCGGGTAAAGATTTTTTAAAGGCGGACATTACCATGGAAATGGTAAAAAGCCGCCTTAAATGACACAGCCCGTTTCAGATATAACTATACTACAATGGAATGCACAAGGTATGATTTCACATGGTGCGGACTTTTTAACGTCAATATTTGATAATAATTTATTGGGTTCTAACCCAGATATTATGTGCATTCAGGAAACATGGTTTAATGATTATAATGTGTCTTTTATTCCGAATTACATTTGTGTCTGTAGAAATAGACCGGATGGTAGAAGAGGTGGTCTAGTTATATATTTAAAAAAGGATATTACTTTCCAGGTTATGAATGTTAAAGGGAATATCGAATACCAAAGAGTTGATATTTTTTCAAAGAAAGGGATCATTTCAATTTTTAATTATTATAATCCATGTAAAAAGATTGAAGTGGAAGAATTAAATGAAATGGTTAGAAATGTGCCAGGGAGGATCATAATTCTGGGCGACTTTAATAGCCACAACCCACTCTGGGGGAGCAGTAAATTAGATGCAAACGGCAGAACCGTAGAGACTTTTATGGAAGATCATGATCTAGCATTGCTAAATGACGGTTCTCCAACGAGGTTAGACCCTCATTTTGGAACACATTCAATGTTAGATTTATCTATAGTTTCCAAGGAACTAGCGTGTAAAATGGAGTGGGAAGTACGGTCTAACAACTTTGGCAGTGATCACAATGCGATTGTTATTAAATTGAAACAGTCGGGCAATACGATTATACATGAATACACAGATATCGGATTTAGATGGAGTTTTAGAAATGTAAATTGGGAAGGGTATAGAAATGCAATAAAAGAGGAATTATCAAATCAAGAGTATAATAGTGACTTTAAATTAGATATTCAAAGTCGATACAACGCCATTGTTAATGTTATTCTGAATGCGTCAAACAGGTACATTCGTCGAGTTCGACTAGGAGGGGGGAAAAGAAGTAAAATAACTCCTTGGTGGAACGAGGAGTGTCAAAAAGCAGTTGCGGAGAGGAATCATATTAAAAACAGATTAAAAAGGTATTATGACATAAATGATGTTAAACAATACTTACAAAAGAAAGCCTTTGCACAGAAGGTACAGAGAAGGGCTCGTTTCGACTATTGGTCTCAATACTGTGCTAGAATGAATAGATTTACAGACATAGGGAAAGTGTGGAAACAGGTGAAAGGAATGCGAGACAGCACAAAGAACACTCACATTTTTCACAATCTAATCGTTGATGGTAATATGGTAAGTGAGTCTAAAGATAAAGCAAACGCCGTGGCATCCTTTTTCAAATCTATTGATAGATCATTTTCCGTAAACGATAATGAAATTGATGATGCTCTATTTACCCACATTATGGATGATGACTGTATTAATGATGATTTTAATATGAATGAGTTGAGGAACGTTTTAAAAGAAATGAGAAACTCCGCTCCAGGTAAGGATGACATTTATGTGATTATGCTAAAAAACTTGCCCCCAATAGCACTTGTTTACATATTAGAGTTATGTCATAAATAAATGTATTCAATTTGTCTCCAACGGCCCACAAGGGGGTGACACACGCTACTGCTGTGTGATAGGTTGCCCGGATGCTGTGAAAAAAATCACAGGCGGAACCGGGCGGGATTCGAACCCGCGACCTCTGGATTACTAGACCAGTGTCATAACCACTAGACCACCGGAGTGCCCTGAGTGATCAGGTTCAAACTATCCCAATATGGGGACTATCAAGTCAAAGGTATTGAATTAATCCGTCGGGTGATATAATGTCATAAATAAATTTATTCAATTTGTCACCCCCTTGTGGGCCGTTGGAGACAAATTGAATACATTTATTTATGACATTATATCACCCGACGGATTAATTCAATACCTTTGACTTGATAGTCAAAGGTCTCAATACTGTGCTAGAATGAATAGATTTACAGACATAGGGAAAGTGTGGAAACAGGTGAAAGGAATGCGAGACAGCACAAAGAACACTCACATTTTTCACAATCTAATCGTTGATGGTAATATGGTAAGTGAGTCTAAAGATAAAGCAAACGCCGTGGCATCCTTTTTCAAATCTATTGATAGATCATTTTCCGTAAACGATAATGAAATTGATGATGCTCTATTTACCCACATTATGGATGATGACTGTATTAATGATGATTTTAATATGAATGAGTTGAGGAACGTTTTAAAAGAAATGAGAAACTCCGCTCCAGGTAAGGATGACATTTATGTGATTATGCTAAGAAACTTGCCCCCAGTAGCACTTGTTTACATATTAGAGTTATGTCATAAATAAATGTATTCAATTTGTCTCCAACGGCCCACAAGGGGGTGACACACGCTACTGCTGTGTGATAGGTTGCCCGGATGCTGTGAAAAAAATCAATATCCCCATATTGGGATAGTTTGAACCTGATCACTCAGGGCACTCCGGTGGTCTAGTGGTTATGACACTGGTCTAGTAAACCAGAGTTCGCGGGTTCGAATCCCGCCCGGTTCCGCCTGTGATTTTTTTTCACAGCATCCGGGCAACCTATCACACAGCAGTAGCGTGTGTCACCCCCTTGTGGGCCGTTGGAGACAAATTGAATACATTTATTTATGACATTATATCACCCGACGGATTAATTCAATACCTTTGACTTGATAGTCCCCATATTGGGATAGTTTGAACCTGATCACTCAGGGCACTCCGGTGGTCTAGTGGTTATGACACTGGTCTAGTAATCCAGAGGTCGCGGGTTCGAATCCCGCCCGGTTCCGCCTGTGATTTTTTTTTTCACAGCATCCGGGCAACCTATCACACAGCAGTAGCGTGTGTCACCCCCTTGTGGGCCGTTGGAGACAAATTGAATAAATTTATTTATGACATTATATCACCCGACGGATTAATTCAATACCTATTAGAGTTATATAATGAAATCTGGGAAAATTCATATTTTCCAAGCCAGTGGTATGAAGTTGTCCAGATACCTATTTTGAAACCTGGAAAAGAAGCGACGGATGTGTCATCTTACAGACCAATTTCGTTATTATCTTCCCTCTTTAAAGTCATGGAAAAAATGATTAAAAATCGGCTGACTTGGTATTTAGATAAAAATAAACTTTTAAACCCAATTCAATCAGGATTCCGTAAATATCGAAATGTCAAAGATCATTTAATCAGACTCGAGACCGACATACATTCAGCATTGAGTGAGAAAAAATATACTGTAGCTGTTTTTCTAGACTTGGAAAAGGCATATGACTCGTTATGGAAAGGAGGTCTCTTCAAAAAATTGTCAAGGTTAAAAATTCATGGAAAATTATTGTGTTTTATTAAAGCTTTCTTAAAGAATAGATATTGTAATGTTATGGTTAACAATTGTTTGTCGGAAAATTATGTGTTAGAAAACGGTATCCCACAAGGGAGCTCTTTAAGTCCTGTACTTTTTACTTTGATGTTGAATGACTTAAAGATTAACGAAAGTGGAGTTAAATTATCATGTTATGCCGATGATATTGCAATTTGGTTTTCTGGTTCCAACTTAGATCTGGTTCGCCAGAAACTACAGGAAGCCCTCCATGAAATCGAAATTTGGTGCTGGAGGTGGAAATTAAAGATTTCACACACCAAGTCGGTAGTTTTGGTATTTACCAATAAACAAAAGAAAGACATTGCTTTGAAAATAAATGGGCATGTTTTGCCTCATTGTGAGCAGTTTAAGTTCCTTGGTATGTGGCTGGATTATAAACTAACTTGTTCGGTCCATATTAACGCAATTATTGAGAAGTGTAAGAAAAGATTAAATTTATTACGTTGCGTTTCAGGAACTACATGGGGAAATAAGTATGAAATTTTGATGATGATATATAAAGGACTTATTTTATCTGTTTTAGACTATGGCAGTGAAATGTATGATTCTGCGTGTATATCTCTGAAGAAAAAGCTAGACGCTATACAATACAGAGCACTAAAAATTATTACAGGGACTATACATAATGTATCCTTGGAGGCTCTACAGGTGTTAACCGGAGAATTGCCGCTGGAACTTAGGAGAAAATTATTTAATGATAAATTTAGATATTATTTGTTGTTTAGCTCATCCAGTCATCCTTCTAAAGAAATTCTTGGTGATCATTATACCATGAATAGAAGTGAATGGAAGGGTGGGAAAGCACCATTTAGCCTTAGAGCCAGTCGAGACGAAGTTAATGTAGAAAATCAAGACAATTTAATACCGAAAATTCCCGAATGGCGATTATCCCGTCCTCATGTGTCATTTGATACTCGAGGTAAAATACCAAAAAGGGATATGCTTGCAGCCGAGATGAAATCCATTGTTCAGGACAGAATAGGAATAATATGGGAAGGATATTTGCATGTATATACAGATGGGTCTAAACTTGAAGATCTCAGAACAGGAGCTGCGTTTTATGTTCCCCAATATCAGGTGATTAAATCTTTTAGATTGTCACATGTATGTATCATGAGAGCGGAACTCGTCGCCATTCTAATGGCTCTGGAGTGGTTAGACAGTTTCGTAAAGTCCTGTTCAGTGGTCATTTTTAGCGACTCATTGTCAGCCCTTCAAATGATCGACTCATACTTTATTAGATGCGCTGTTGTCAATGAAATCTTACACAAAATTCATAATTTTTTGTCAAAGGATATTCTTGTCTTTTTTGAATGGATTCCATCTCACTGTGATATTAACGGCAATGAAATAGTTGATAGGGCTGCCAAGAAAGGCGCTCTGAAAAATCATTTAGACATTGTTTTAGCTAACACTACAAGCGAACTTGCATGCTCTCGGTTGGTTTATTATAAAAATATTTGGCAAAATGAATGGAATAGTTCAGAAAAGGGAAGATTTCTATATGCTCTGCAGGACAAGGTTACCGAGCAGGCATACAGAAAAGGCTCGTCTCGGAGAGATGAATGCCTGATCCAACAACTGAGAGTAGGTAAGTGTACATATTATGTTACAAATCAATCAGCATTCTTCCGGTCTTTGCGAAGTGTGTAAAGTATTTGAAACTATCGAACATTTCATTTTATATTGTTCAAAATACGAAAAAGAGAGACACATAATGATCAGAAAGTTAAAACTCAATAACCCAACCCTTAAGCAACTTTTGACTAACCCTGATTATATTCGGGAATTATTATGTTATGTACATGCCACTAACCGTTTTGGTTAGTCTGCTTTTTCCATGAACAGTTTGTATCGCGCGCATTGCATTTATCTCACAATTCTTAAACTGGATTATTGTATTTTGCTATTTCGCTTCGGCTTTCGTGTACTAATTTAGGTGATGGAATATATATATATAATCTGTTTTTCACTAATGATTTCATGCAACTAATAATCACCAAATGGATCGACGTTATACGTGGGCCTTCCTTAGCCGAAGTCCCACTGACGAAAGTGGCTGGCGCGTATAATCTGGAGAGATTGAAGTGCGCCATCATATTCAACTACAACAACAAGTAACGTACCTGTATCCCTACACTGTAAAAGCCAGAGTACTACTTTTAGGGGCGTGTATAGTGACTGCACCTGAAATGCTGTTTATAGCACTTGTAGTGTGCTAATTTACTAGCAAAAAAAAAATCTGACCGTGGCGAGCCTCGAACCAGGTTCCGCTGATTGAGAGGCGCTGACGTTATGCCTAGTTTACATTTGCTACGGTCATCGTACGATGGATTAGTCTACGATTTTCCTTGTGATTTGGGGGACATCGTAGGTGGCTACGGGCTACGATTTTTATGTTTACATTATTTACGGTCATCGTGCGATTTCATGTACTGGGCATCGTAGAGGGGCAAAAGACAAAGCCGTACAGAGGCTGTACGGAGATCGTACAGAGATTGTACGGAGGTCGTAGGGAGATCGTACGATTTCTGCTCAGTAATACAGTAACATATCCCGGAAATCGTACAGAGATCGTGCGATTTCCGTAGAGAGGCTGTGCGATGATGGTACAGATATTGTACGGAGGTCGTAGGGAGATCGTGCGATTTCTGCGCGGTTACAGTAACATATTCACGGAAATCGTACAGAGATCGATTTCCGTACAGAGGCTGTGCGATGATCGTGCGGATACCTTACGATCTTACAATTTCTTTACGATGCTTTTTTGCTCCCCTGTTGGAAAAAAATTGTACGCTCTCTGCATGATCAGCGCAAGGCCTCCGCACAATGACCCTGCGCTGATTGTACGATGCCACCTACGATGTTTTTAAGGGCTACGATTCTACGATTTTGAAAAATTTGTATAACTCCGCGCTAAACAAAATCGTAGAGGCTACGGAGACCGTGAATCCGTACGAAAATCGTACGATCGTCGTATGCCACCCCAGGGATATCGTGCGATTAGAGGGATACGATCAGTTTACGGTCAACCTACGATGATCGTAGACCAAATGTAAAGCCTTAAGCCTTAGTCACAACTGCCCGTACGTTTTTTCAGGACGCACGGTTTCTGCGTTTTTTCGGGGTTGGAAAAAACGTAGAGGTCCGTGGCAGTTCGCACAGGGAGTATAAGTAGTAGCGTGGGAGCACGTATGTCTTGCAGTTAACGTGCGGCACGCAAGGCGTCAGTACGCCTCAGTCGGAAATTTAATCGTGAGTGTAACGTGCAAATGCCGTGCGATTTGTATGTGCTCCGTGCAGATGACGCAAGGTTCACGTCCGTTAATCGCACGTACACCGTACGTGTTGCAAGGACGTACGGGCCTGTTGCGCCACATTCACTTCGGTAGTAGGGTGAAAGCAAGATGAACGTACTAAAACCGTACGGCAACAGTACGGTCGGCGGTGGATTTCCACCCTCTTAGCCCCACGTGTTCTCTTCTGACCCCTGCCTCTTGCTCCAGGCATTGTGATTCAAGAGTCAGTCCTGATTTAGAAAATGTCTTGAAGAAACGTCGGGCCTCCTGAAGACACTGAAAATTCAGAGCGAAAGTGTGAGAACTCTGTTGCCCGCACGGTTTTTATACCGGCCGCAAATTGGCCGTACGTTGCACGCACGTGTTTGCATGCGCCGTGGGTGGGACACACGAAGCACGCAAGTCACATGCACGTTTTCAGCTATCATTGGATACCCGCGTAACACGCACGTGGCCCGCAAGGAGCGCATGCGCACTTGCGTGACCATCACATGCGTGCCTCGTGAGTGCTGCCTGCGGTATTCGCGCGGTTTTTACCCCCAGCAAACGTGCGACCCACCCACGCTGTTCGCACTACCCTCTTGCGGAGACTGTGAGTGTTCATTACGTCCTGTCCACGGGCTGCCTGTCGTAGCGAGAACGGCTAGCGTGCTGTCTGCGAACTCGAAATTCCGTACGAACAACCTGCGTCCCCCTTGCGTTATCCCAAATTTCTGCCCGTAAACCACCCGTAAACCACCCGTACAAGCCCGTACGGGCAGTTGTGACTAAGGCTTTAGTTGTGACTAAGGCTTTAGCCGTAGGAGACGAAGCCGCATTCTTCTAGGAAGTGCCATCCTGGCTGACGTGAATGATGTGAACGATGTGGATGATCAGGGATGAGATGTGATGTACAAGTGCGAGGTGCTTATATATGGGTGGAAATCCACCGCCGACCGTACTGTCGCCGTACGGTTTTAGTACGTTCATCTTGCTTTCACCCTACTAACGGTGTGAATGTGGCGCAGCAGGCCCGTACGTTCTTGCAACACGTACAGTGTACGTGCGATTAACGGACGTGAACCTTGCGTCATCTGCACGGAGCACATACAAATCGCACGGCATTTGCACGTTACACTCACGATTAAATTTCCGACTGAAGCGTACTGACGCCTTGCGTGCGGCACGTTAACTGCAAGACATACGTGCTCCTTGCGTATGAAGCAACCACGCTACTACTTATACTCCCTGTGCAAACTGCCACGGACCTCTACGTTTTTTCCAAGCCCGAAAAAACGCAGAAATCGTGCGTCCTGAAAAAAACGTACGGGCAGTTGTGACTAAGGCTTAAATGGGGCATTATCGATGAACTAGTCATGGGAGTCAAGTAGATAACATGAACTATGTGGTGTCGTAAATTCACTATGTAACAATATGATCTGCTCTAAATCGTACGATGTGAGTTAGTCTAGCGGTAATGTCATCAATTCTCGATCAGCGGATCCTGGTTCGAGGCTCGCCAAAATCATTTTTTTATGAATGTTTAGCAGTTTAAAGATCACATTACAAGAAAATCAAAAATATGGCAATTAATGTATCACTAGAAACTGGGAAGCTTACAGATGGCAATCGTATAAGTTTTATGTCAAGTGCGTATCTGATGATTATAAAAACAACATAAATAAAAGCTCTTCTAAGCATCTGGAATATCCGAGGATTCGCCAGAAATATAGCGATGTTTTGATGTCGTCACACTAGGGATCGATCCTGCTTAAGCAGACGACGTCCTATAATGAATGAACTTAATTGCAATGCAATTATTTATCAAATTATAAAGATTTTGGTATATTTAACATGACCTTATTTCACACCATTCTAAAAGGGAAAGTGAAACTGATTCTGATAACTAAAACCGTTTGAATGTAAATACACAGGAGAAGGGTCAATGATCAATGAAATAAACCCCATTTTCAAATTGAAAAGCCCTCCGGATAATAGCATGGATGGTATTCGTTCCCTCTTGAAACGCCGAACATGCCCCGGTGCAAGCAGCTGAAAATACAATGGCGTCTTATTTTGTTTACAAGTGACTGATTCCTTTATTTTTTTAACGCTGCATTTTTCATCAAAATAATACCATACACGAAGTTAAGAGTGAGGCAACAGGCTAACATTAAGACTGGCGATAGTCAAGTGTGTCGTCACACATCTCAGCAGCGTTCGAGGAGCTCTTCAGCTGCTATATCGGGGGCTGTATTTTACCGTTTTATAATTGATAATAATCATTACTTCAAATGTTTCCAAGCGTTGAATTTGGATAACCTTGTTTAATTTATGCCATATATGCAATAAAAAGTATTAAGCCAATATTTACTTTGATGGAATTTTCTTGTAATGTGATCTTTAAGGAGCCGGTCCAGCTCCCGTGAAAGTGCCGAAATAGCACGCTGTGTGCATTCAATAGCACTCTGAGTGCAGTCCCTACGCATGCCCTCAAAAAGTGCTATATACAGCACTTAAGTTTTTACAGTGTAAGAAGTAATTCTGTAGGTACTATCGAGTTATCAAAATCATAATACTGACTGATAAAGTCCATGTATATTTTAAGTCCTTTTGCCCTAATATTACTGTCAGAAGAGTGAATTATTTCGAAAAGCCTTCGCCTTGAAATATTCACTGAAGCCATTGTGAACTACTCAGAATGTTGGGTCTGTCAAAAAAAAAAAAAGATTGAGAACATTTTGAGAGTTTGGTTTGGGTGTAGGATAAATTATGATACAAATTCATACATTCTCCAAAGCCCTATAATTTATTATCTTGTTCATTTCTTGTCAGTGTTAATCATGTTTATGGTTTTCTATCTGGTGTCAACATAAAGCTGAAACATCAGGAAAAATGGTGGTAATAAAATTGAATTGGAAATCCGTGGGAATCTAAACGTTTCATATGCATTTATAAAAAACACGAATCAGCCTATTTTCTAGGATAATTACCCTATCATACTCACGAAGATTGCGTTGCTTTCCATTTGGGAGCAATTATAGATCGATAACTTAGAAACTACATTTTGAAATAACTTATTTATTAAATTGGTCACAATGTGCACTGAAACTCGCAATATGTTATAAGTAGGAAATATATACCGTTAATGTACATACCAGAGTTAAATGTTTTACTGAAATATTCTTCAAATTATTGACTTGCCACAGGGCATGACAAAATAAAAAAAAAATTAAAAAAAATTGCCAAAAATGACTTTTGGCGCACTTTGGTTTCGCCCTAGCCCACTTTGCGCCGGTACGCCTACAGGACACCTGCAGGACACCTGCAGATGCCCCGCCGATCACTGGCCGGCCGCCTTGCGATTTCTTAAAAATCGGCCGGTGTCCAGTAAAGGTTGGTCGGGAATCGGTGTGTCATCATTCGGTCATTGCTTGGAGGCCGCGCGGAGAAGATCCCCCGATTTGGCCGAGTTTTGACCTAAAATCGACCGGCGACCGACGGGAAATCGACAGGGCATCGCTGGGGCTTTAGAGCCCGCTCGACTTCTCCAACAATCGTTGGGTGATGCCTAAATTCCAGCGGCGACCGAGCCGGCTACCACCTGTGCCCAGGCGAAATTGGCTAAAAAAAATCGCCGCCTGGTCGTCGAGCAGGCTAATTTTTTGGGTTGTGACCATAGCTGCAGTAATAAACAGGTGATATGATAGCATTTTAAATTGTTATCGACGGAACCACGGGCATAAATATGGAATAATTTCTTTTCAACTGGGGGGGGGGGGGTGAACTACGCCAATGGACGGAACCCCTTATTTGAGATTAACATTGCGAGCGAACGAATATTCTTCAATATTTTCGCACTGAAACTGTGGCATTTCTTATTTCCTTACTTCTAATCATTAAAAAATGTGATCGTATATCAAGATCAAACATAGTGAGTTTTGATAATTATCAGTTTTAATTTATTTTGAGTTAAATGTTATTCATTTTATGCAAAAATAATGGAGGGGAATGATAATACACGGTGGGGGTGTGGCCCCCCCCCCCACCCCCCCCCCCCCCCCTCCACTCGAAATTGCTGTCGGCAAATTCGCCACCTCTGTCGGCAAAAAAAGCAGGGGAAAAGGGAAGAGGGAAGAGGAAAGGGAAAAAGAAAAAGAGAAAGGAGAAGAAAGGAAAAAAAGGAAAGGAAATGAAACAAAAACATAAGAAAAGGAGGAAAGGAAAAGGGAAGGAAATAAAATGAAAGAAAGTCAATAATCGGGCCAAAGCCCCCCCTCCCCCGGATTTTTAAAGTTCCGATATTCGGGCAGCGAAGTGAGGTGCCAGAATATCCACATATTATCCAGAGGGAAGAGGAAAGGGAAAAAGAAAAAGAGAAAGGAGAAGAAAAGAAAGGAAAGGAAAGGAGAACACAAACAGAAAGAAATAAAGGAAAGGAAAAGAGAAGGAAATAAAAGGAAAGAAAGACAATATTCGGACAAAATGCCCCCCCCCCCTTAGAATTTTCAAAGTTCTGATATTCGGGCAGCGAAGTGAGGTGCCAGAATATCCACATATTTGGGCAGCGAGGTCCCCAGATAAGTATTATGTAACTTCTGTACATTTTCAATACGAAAAGTTTAAAAAATTGCTCGCTCGCAAAAATTTAGAAAATGAAAAGATGATATTCGGGCAAAAATCTATGTTTGTATATGTTTTTGTAAGCGCTGTGATATAGTTTACTATGAATAGAGTATTTAAATAATAATAATAATAATTTAAATAATAATAATAATAATAAAGGCGTCACCCCCTCTTGCGAAAATAGGCCTCTATGATCAAGATCTCTACATCTGTGATTTTTTGTTATTATTATTTAGGGGGAGATTAGGGTGTAGCATTTATGTCGGCAAATTTGGGTGTCACATCCCCCCCCCCTTCCCATTAAAAATGTTCTAGTCCTTTTTTTTGGGGGGGGGGGGGAGGGCGTAAGTTATGCGATCTGTGACACACCTTACTTGTAAGTTACTCATAATGCTCTATTTACACTTGCCCGCATTATTGCGTACCCGTGCGTGCTATTGAGTGGTCATCGTCGAATAGGGGGGTCAAGTCTGATTCACGAACAATTTACACCATGTTTACGCCGAAGTTAATCATTCTTCACGCATCAATAAGCCACTTCGGAGATGCAATCTGAGCATGAGCAGATAAAGGTCATCTGTACCAAATTCTAAAACCCACTGACACTAACACTATGAACACGGTGACAAAGAGAGCGGACAATTTATGCAGCTCCTCATTGTACCCTCACAATAGCTCTAGTAGACAAAAGGACATCCCTTCACTGCTATTATGTGACACCTGTTCTACATATTTTTACAGAATAGCAATGAATGGATGTTCTTTTGTTAACCAGTGCAATTGTGAAGGGTACAATGAGGAGCAGCATAAATTGTCCGCTTCTTTGTTCGTCATGTTCATAGTGTAATATTCGATATGTGCTCATGAATGTCATGTAATCATTATTCAATTATGCACTAATGGTGCATTCCATGATATCCAGGTGGAAGTATTCTTTTTAAAGGGGGAAACAAAAGCTATTCATGAGGCACCTCTATCACTCCCAGAGTTATTTTTCTGAAGTGCACATAAAGGGACCCTCCATGTCTAAAATATCTGTGGATATTTGGGGTCATTTGTACCATGCGCTAACCCCGAACTGGCTTATTCGTCATTTTTTCTTTCACGATTGTTCGGGATCGACTGGATTAGTACAGTGTCTCCTTTTAGTGAGGTTTCTAGAAATCTCTCAATAGAGACTGCTAGGAATTACAAATTATACATGAGCAGACTGAGAAAAAATTCCCAGAATTTGTTAGTTTATTTTCAATGCAGTACATTGTGCCATTCATGATCGGATCTATTTAATTGACACTATGCATTACAGTCTTGGAATTGGCAACGCAGTGTAAATATATAGGCCCAATCATTATTCTGGTGTACAAATTGGCAATTTTTCTGTTAAATTTTGCAATTTTCATTCTCACTGGTTCATTTAATAAACAGTTTGTATTTTTTCAAACTATGTAGGAGTGAAATAAGATTAACTGCTGCCAATTTAAGGAGGGAAAGAAAACTAGGCGCATGTTATGCGGAAACTGTCCGGGGGGTGATTTTCTGTCACGCATTTCAAGCACTGGCCCGCATCCTCCAGCATCCTCCTGCACGCTGCCACGAATAATTCCCGCAATGACACGAACGATGCGCAAACTATGCTGAAACAAAATTAGGGAAAAAGTAAATGCAGCATTAGAAGAGGGAAGAAGTACTCTGGAGATAATAGATGAAACTGGGAAAGGTACATAAAGAGGAGAGACAGCAGTGTGGATTTATGGTGCATGTTCAAATTCAAAGGAAGTTTTGAAAACAATTTTCATGACGTGTAAAATGTTCTCCAGTACCTCAGTTTTCCATTAAAAAAACATAACGTGGGATTACAAGGAATAATTCGTTATCGAAACAAATTTGATTAAATTTGTTAATGTCTTCTTTTTGAAAAAAATCACTATGTGGTCATCATTAGCCTGCATTCTAAAAACATCGAATCCTTCCGAGCAAAAAGAAAAACACATCATGACATCTCGAATTTGTCTGTTAGGGAAATGGCATACTTCAAGGAGATTCGAATCCTGATTCCACCGTCCTGGTCGCAGTCAGATAGATATGAGAATATCACTTGGGAGTCGTACCGTGAAGCTGACGTTCTGATCCAACCGAATGTGAGACATGTGCCTTTCGTTCGTAGCTACGGGCAATGTGGAATGCCAGGAAAACAAATGTACCTTACACCAGAGTTTATTTCTGATGCGAAAGAAGGTCGTGGATACGGAAGGCCGCAAAAGGTTAGTGCATGTTATAAGACCAAATAAAAAAAAGGTAATTTGATTGGCCAAGTCAGATCAATTGATATAAATGCCATATTGATCTGGGTGCATTGATGAAATTACCTCTCTGTGTAAAGCTAATATCCCACTCTCAAGAGAGGTACTCAAGAGCATTTACAATACACCAAAGTCGGTGTGGCCATTAGATCAATCGCATGAGGTGTTGCACGTACTGTCCACCCATTGGCAGCCTAAAGGCCTGGTCACATATCAAACCTTTGGTATCGATAATGATGAATATAAAATCATTCTATTATATTGGATACGATAAAACTTGGTGATTTGCAACTCCAAATTTATCCACCTTCAGTTTCTTCAGAAGGCGTTTTCTGAGTGCTTAGGACAAAACTAGGGATCACTATCATTCTGAAATACAACCTTTTGAGCAAGCTATCAAAAATGATAACATTTTAAACTTTTCCTTCTGGATGACAATTATACTGTATAATGTAATCCTTAGACATCTATACACAAAATAGCTAGGGTGTGCTCACTTCTGGTGCCACATATCTAAACAAATAGTATATGCAACACTTTTGTTACGGAATAAATGTTTTGTACCTACACACAAATTTAAAAGAGTGTGTTTAATACATCTGTGTAAAAAGTTAGGGTGGGGTATTCACCTTTTTGTAAAGAGTGTACTCACTTTTGTTAGATGCATATAATATGAGTAAAAAAAAAGTCTACACTCAGAATGTTGCTATTCATTTTAAAACTTAGCTTTGAATGAAAAAATATTATACGTGTTTTGAAAGTGTATATTGTCCTGCGTCATTTGGTACAATTTTTATTTAGTATATGTTCACGCTTGGATGAACATGAGGCATTGTTTGCATGAGTGTCAAAATGGACTTGCGCCAGAGTAGGCCCTATTAAGTGAGGGGATGAAATAATGTATCAAAACGAGGTGCATTGCATGTGACTTCCCAGAAGCAAAGACACACACACACACATACACCCGCACATGAGGAACACTTTACGCATAGTATTTGTAAGATTGACTTTGGGATATTGAGGAACAATTAACATCATCATATCATGATCGATAAACACTTTGAAGAAGCAAGTAAAAAATTAAAGAGTTTTACAAAGCAAATGGAATCAGAATATTGTTTCGTTATTTATGTTTATTTTACTCCAAATGAACACCATGATCACGTGCTTGTTTGTGTGTGCATTTGTGATGCATTCGTGTTTGCATGATACGTCTGCTTTAGATGAGTACACCACGTGAGAAAAAACTAAATGTGTGTGCGGCTTTGTTTTTCATTTGCGTGTGGATGTGTGTAGGGAATGGGCTTACATAGATTCAGTTGTGGGGTACAGAGAACAATAGAGCACAATGATGGCCTTTATTCCGTCATGCTTGTGGGGTACAAAATACAATAGGAGAAGTGCTTGCGGGGTAAAAATACAATAGGAGAGAACAATAATGTTCCCCACAAATCAATGTGTGTGTGTGTGTGTGTGTGTGTGTGTAACTGAAGGTGTGTTTTAATATGTGTCTCAGGTTTAATTTTGTTTGGGACGGTTTGAGCGTTATTTGTTTCTGCAAAGACCGAATTAATTAATTCAAAATGTTTTGTTCAAACATCAAGTTGATTTTTACACTCTTGCAAACAATGCCCCCTGGTTCATCCAAGTGTAAGCACATACCACACAAAAATGGTACCAAATGATGGGGGATAAAAAAAATATGTATAATAATTTTGCGTTCATAACTGAGTTTTGAATAAAATATCAGTTTTCTAAGTGTAGACTTTTTTTTTACTCACAAGTAAATATACATATATATATATATATATATATATATATATATATAAAGTGGAGGACATATATGGATTATATAAAGTAAATGAAAAGTTCACTCAGAGACAAATAAGACACGCTGCTGTGTCTTATTTGTCTCTGAGTGAACTTTTCATTTACTTTATATATATATATATATATATACAGCCATGGAAAAAAAAAATATTAGACGAAGAATGGTTACTGATTTGTTATGTTTGTGGTACGAAGGAAATAAAATATAAAAGCAAGGTATTATTGTGGAAGTTGGTATTCATTCAATGAAATACAAAGACAAATCATTTTTATAATTTTGTTTGCATATTATTGATTGATTGGCCCGTATGGCCTTTTATTTACATCCAGAATAAAAGCATAATACAATAATACAATATATGAAAATAGATTATAAAAAGGCGACAGGTAAAAATACGATACCAAAAAATGGTATAACGATAAGCAAAGCAATTATTGGATGTAGGGACCAGCAAAGGCCATAGGCCTATCGAGACTAGTACCCTTATTATAGAAGCTTGGTCTAATATTTTTGTCAGGGCTGTATATATATATATATATATATATATATATATACATATATGTATATATATATATATATATATATATACATACATATATATATATATGAAGAGCTGAATTCCAAAAGGAGCTAAATCCATTTTTGACCGAAATTGGTTTTTAAAGATGAATATATGCATCTCAGACATAGGAATCAAACGCACCATATCGCATTTAAAAATATTTCATTGAAAGTTGCAAAAATTGTGTTGCAAATTTAGGTTTCATTAAAAAAGGAGCTATATCCAAAACGGTTTCATTCCAATAGGAGCTAAATCCACTATGGTCAATTAGGTTTGTTCTTTTTACCACATTCCCTGAAGCTGTGTAATAAGACTTTTAAGCACATGTTGCGGCTACTAGTCTACATCATCAGTGCAAAATTTTCAGGTAATTGACCGAGTTTTAATATTTTTATGAATAATTCTGGATTTAGCTCATTTTGAAATGAAACTTCAAACAATCCCAGTCTTTAGAAAAGATATGAAATTCTTTTTAAAAATATAAAAAAAAAGATGTAAAATGTACTCTCCTATCAAAATTGATGTGTTTCCTGTTGCATTATTATTTATTTGACTAAGGTTTTATTCCAAAAGGAGCTAAATCCATGGAAATTAAAATTATAAAAATTTCTTAAAAATTGAAATTAATTACTAGATTTTCAAAAAACATGATTTAATTAATCTAAGACAATAGCTCTATTACATATATCATAATTAATTAACAGTGGACAAGGGAAAGTGGTAAATCAAAAAACCTTAATTTACTCAAAAATGCTAAATGTGGATTTAGCTCCTTTTGGAATGAAACGATTCATATATATATATATATATTTGTGTGTGTGTAGGTGTGTGTGTGTGTGTGAGGGTGGTGGGTTTACATAGATTGAGTTGTGGGGTACAGGGAACAATAGAGCACAATGATGGCCTCTATTCCGTCATGCTTGTGGGGTACAAAATACAATAGGAGAAGACAATAAAGTTCCCCACAAATCAATGTGTGTAGAGATGTGTGCGCATAATTATGTGTGTATGTGTGTAATGTATTATATATAAACTGAATAATGAAATTTCAACTGTCAGAGAATGAAAAGTTTCGAATTGAAAACATTTTAGAGACTTGCTTTCTATTAGATCTTTTTGTGTTAGGGTTACGGCGCTTTTTTACTGTAACATTTTTGTAGACGGTTGTTCATGAATTTGGTCATCTGAGATGGGGACTAAGAGATGAATATCCGTATGAGGATGATCACAAAAGAGATGCACGTTATCACCACTTCTACGAAAACAGTGTTACCAAGAAGATTGAGGCAACTAGATGCGTCGAAGCGATTACAGGTTTGTACCTCTATCAAATCAGAAGAATTAAGCAATGAACAACAACCTTGAGAATATGAGAAATTAAGATTAAGAAAACTAATGATGATAATGGTAATGACATGCCCCAAATTAGGGAAAACTGACACCAATTTAAGGTGCGTCTGACAACTCATTCTCTACAGATTTTTTTTTTGTTGTTGTAATTCTTGTGTGTGTGTGTGTGTGCGTTTGTTTAGCATTATGTCCGAGGACATTTTCGGACAGAGAACAAAAAAAAAATCATGATAACAATGGTCCTCGGAAGGCGGACAATAGTCCTCGAACGTCGAACAATGAATTTATGCCTTTTTCCGTCGACTGTCCGAGGACGAGTAACAATAGAGGAACAATAGTTGTCCTCGGAAGTAAAGCCATGTAAACGTGTGTGTGTGTGTGTGTGTGTGCGTGCGTGCTCGCGCACGTGTGCGCGAAATGTGTGAGAGCACTTGTGTTCACCGGCAACCATGGGACACTAATATGAAAACACACCTTCGAACTGAGGTCACACACGAGACCGAGGACCATCCTCCTTTTTATTTGCAGTTTGTTGGCTTTATTTTTAGCTTCTAACTACGCTGTTGACATTACGAGCATAAATGCGCAGAGTCCATGTTTGGGCGGTAGTGAAATTTTGCGTGTGTATTTTTTTTTTCTTTTTTTGGCTTACGCACTCTATCCAACAGACGGGCACGCCCGGAAATTGAACGGGATTTATTTTTAGTCTTCCAGGATTATTCTCTTCAAAAACAATTGAAAAATAACTGTGAATAGTTAATTATGAATAAGTCCACGGTTGGGTAATGTTGACACACAGTCCTCGTTTTCCGGTGGAAACACGTATGTGTGTGTGTGTGTGCGGGTATGTGTGTGTGTTTGGTAATACCTAGTCATACTACCTCCTGCTAACAAAGTTTGAGGCATGGGTCAGACTTTGGGGACTATTTCGGGGACTATGGGGCTAATCCTGACGGCTACGGTCAGGCTGACAACCATTAGTTATTGCTATAGGTCCTATACTTTGAAAAATGAAAATGAAATGAAATAAAATCTATATCTGAAATCTGAAATTGTTTTGTGGTCTGAGTAACTTTAGGGGTCAAACCTTATGAGTGAAATGGGGTGACTATTTCCGGACAGGCTCCAAAAAGCTTATCACAATTTTTCAAACATTCATTAGTTCTCTGTGGCCATGGCGCCATGACTTTGTGTTCCAATCGCACCGAGCAATGAGCGACATCACACACGCTCACACATACTACAGTTCAGTAAGAATTTAATGGTACATCAATACCTGTATATATATATATATTACGCTAAGGATTTTGGGCCTTTTTTTTTTGGGTTCGAATAGGAGCCTCCCCTGGCTCTTTCGGTCCCCAACTTTTAGTACCCATGGGCGAGGAATGGTTCTGAGAGGGTTGGTATGTACTTTTTAAGGGCTGGCGTCCCGTCCATATTTCATAAATTCATTTCTAAACATTGAATTTCCGGAGGGAGTAATAATTCTGCCGTACGCACGAAAAAGTACCTTCTGTGATGCCCCAACCCATACCCTTTACCTGTGAACGGGAGAAACCCCAATTGGTGTATTGCCAAAGAACAGCGTGACGTGTATACTCCAAGGCCATATCCGCATGTATGGCTTCAATTTTTACGACGCAACACACGTCTTATTCGTTCGCACAGGGCACTTGCACATGTACTATGTTTCACGCATAGAGTTACATCATGTTTAGCTTCATGGTTACATACACACAGTTTAGTGTGTATGTAACTCGATGGTTTCACGGTTGTCGCCGGGGGGGGGGGGGGGGATATGTCTCATTGAGGCCGGTGAAGAGGAATAAAAAAAAGAAAAAAACCCCATCTTTTTCAAAACAGTCCTATTTAATGAATACAGTTATAATTTATGTTTTTAGTATACATATAACTCTACTTTAGTGTAAGAATTCGATATACATGTATATATTTGTTCATTATTGTTAAATTGTAAAGCGCCATGAGCGTCAGAGCCTGGCGGATACCGGCGCTATATAAATGTTCATATTATTATTATTATTATTATTAAACGTGTACCTTTTCAGCAATAGGCGCAAAATCCGGGTTACGCGTTTAGGGCATCAAAAAAAGCAAAAATCAAGAAAAAGGGTATCAAATTCAGAGTCTGATAAGAAGAAGATCAGCGGAAGGAGGGGGGGGGGGGGGGAATAGTTCGGTAATATGTTTCAAATTAGGTTAAATTTCTTTTACGGTTCCTTTTTGGCTAAAAAGAAGTCTATGATGATGAAGTAGGCCTAAATGTAAAATACTAAGAAAGGTAAAAAGGGTATAAAAATAGGGGATAGACGGGTTTCCCTGTACGGGGTATCAAAATCTGCCCCTACTTCAATCTACTTTTTAATTCAGCAAGTTATTTACTCGGATAATGTACAGATCTCAAAGAGACATCCCCTGGGGGCGGTCGTCGCGATCGATTTGGATCGATTCAGGTGCCCGTAAACTTTTCTGCCTTTTATTTGTGAAAACAATACATAGGGTTAGGGTTTAGGGTTGTTGTAACCGCACACTTGGGTGGCTGTCGCATAAGTCATTCCTATTATCAACAATTAAATTGACATAAATGGGGAAGATTGCCTTCATACCGTTGGAAACACGTTATTGTATATCGCCTCAAATATATTATTCATTCCCTTATGACAGACTAAACCGATCTGTAGACGTCATTCGGGGTAGGGGAGGTGTAGGAGATCACGTCACTTAGGAATATCGGTTGCCACGGTGTAAAGAAGGAGACCCTCCCGCACAACCAAACCAACCAATATTTCTACTATGTTAGTATAGGATATTACTCCCGTCTCCCCTTGCCCTGGGGTGACGGGAGGCCGATGGGGTGGGGGTGGGGGAGTAGGGAAAAGTTAATCCGTCGGTCCAAGAATCATATAAGGGGCCATAATTTCCCTGAAAAGAAAATGACAATAAATTCATCGTTTTCTCATTGTTGCATCCTTTACAAGGGATCTCCCGCTAATATGCATGTTATGTTTTCATGGCCTTAATTTCTCTGAGTATTAAACCAAAGAAACATGGCAAGATCAAATGGCTGTCTCTAGCTCTATGCATGGATATACTACTCGAACATAATTATACCATATTATTTAGTCTTCATCAAGATGAAAATGTATTTTCTTCACAACACACATGAAAGAATAAGCCGATTTGTAGGCATCATTCGGGGGAGGGGAGGTGTAGGAGATCACATCACTTAGGAATATCGGTTGCCACGGTGTAAAGAAGGACCCCCCCCCCCCCCCCCCCCCCCCGCCCACCAAAATTTCATTCGAAAATATTTCCACTATGATATTAATACGTATAGGATATTAATCCCGTCTCCCCTCGCGCTGGGAGTGACGGGAGGGTAGTAGGGAAAATCCATCGGTCCTCCCAAGACCCATATAAGGGGGCCATAATCCCCCTGAAAAGAAAGTGACAACTTTAAATTCTTTTTCCCCTCATATTTGCATCCTTTACAAGGGACGTACCGCTAATTATGCACGTTATGTTTTCATGGCCTTAATAAATTCATCGTTTTCTCATTGTTGCATCATTTACAAGGGACCTACCGCTAATATGCATGTTATGTTTTCATGGCCTTAATTTCTCTGAGTATTAAACCACAGAAACATGGCAAGATCAAATCACTGTCTCTAGCTCTATGCATGGATATATTACTCGAACATAATTATATCCATATCATTTAGTTTTCATCAAGATGAAAATGTATTTTCTTCAGACCTCATTCAAGCTTTGGATAAATAACACATACTCACATGTTGTAAATACTTCTTGGTAAAAAATAACTTTACCCGATTTGTTTTTTATTCACTTGATTATTGTGACAAATATACGGTACGGTGATTAATCATAAACACACCTAGCGCCCGTGGATGTCCACGGACTGTTTCTGCTAGTGATATGTATAATTTATCAATATTAATATATTAGCATATATATATGCATGGGCGGCTTTTAATAATGTGATGAATCGATCACTCGTACACCTTTTTTTCGTACATATCACCAAAAGAACGACACGATAGTAACTTAAAAATGAAAACGACAAAGTTTTGAAACGGAACATGTTTCGGAGTAATACTCCATCATCAGCCTGATTATTTTACAACAGAGACAGTGCTATATATACTTTCAGATTACATAATACATATGACTTTCACCGACATCAGCACCCAAATACAAAAAAAAAAATCCCCAGTATAATGAAATATATGTGTAAGATTGGTTTTAAGGGGAGTTGGTATTTATCATTACGAAGCAAGTATAAAGTATTGCAAGTAATCGTCGCTCCTAACACCGGCTATTTACATATTCATTCAAAATCAGAGTCACATTAAAGAATGATTTTTTCATGGATATATTTATAACATTCTAACATCGTATTATTTTAATTATTAGGTACTATTATTTCAAAGAAGGGTTCACTTTGCAAGAACAACTCGAAGGACGGACTTCCTGATAAAGACTTATGTGCTTTCAGAAGAGACCTATCAACAAACTACAGAGCATCTTTAATGTACAACCAGCACTTAAACCCTGTAATTATCACTTTGAATTGAAAGTATCTGATTTAAATATTAAAGTGGTAATCGAAATGAAAGGAACAGCAAGAAATGTCCTTTGTCATAAAAAACACACGCCACCAAATAACATTGTTATGTATTATAATGTGCGGGAAATAGTAAAACCTAGACAAATGAGCGATATCGATATTAAGGTTGATTAGAGATTGAGAGTTCAGTGATACCATAATTCAATATCCCAAAATTATTTTCATTTCTTTTAGTTTAATGACCATTCATGAACAATGTAAAAAATAATATTCAAGTGAAACTTGAGGGGAAATGGACAAAGAAAATTACTGATTTTAAAATACCACAAAGGTATACATATATATATGAATTGCAGGGGCCCCATTTACAGGGCCCTTGCTGGAAGAACCGTTGATGGGGCCACCTTGTTACTGAATCACACCAATGAATTTAGAACCTCTTCACTAACCTTTACCTCGGAACGTATAATATCTACAAAGATCTACTTGTCTAGAGTACATTAAATCATTGCTCCTTGTTTGTCTAGTCTTGCCTTTGGCGAATTAGGCATTTTCCAGCTTAACATCTCTCTTTCACTGCAGCTATAATCTACCGTACTATCTCAACAGCATTTGTCTTATTCTCATTTTATTGTAAACACAACACAAAAAGTAAGTGCCACCTAAATCAAAATGGCATAACTTTTTAACGAAAAGGTTTCGAACAAAATAACTTGGTCAGAGTGTTCCTACACTTATTGACTAAGTTCTGTGTGAAAATGAAATTGATCCGTCGAGTCATGCATGAGTGAGCACACATTCAAGGCAAAATTGTCACTTTTCAAAAGTCACAAGAGCCATTTTGGGGGACATTTTGGCGAATTCTGTTTCTGGTTTTTGTTCAAGTGCTGCAGTTGTTTATCGTCCATCGTTTGACCCCTTCGCACCTATCCTGACACTTTCGTGTTTTTGCACGGTTTGGTGAGCACAATTTTAGTGGAAAGTAGCGATGTTCAACCCTCTTAACTTTGAAATGGCAAAATCCACTCGGATTATTGAAAACATTAACATCAGATATTGCTACCAAAAATGAGTTGTCAATTGTGTATTAACACAAGACGTAATTTTCTGGCTGGTTGAGTGAGCACACTTTAAAATTAAGCAAGAAATGCTTAAAGTCACAGGAGTCATATTATTATATGACATAAAATATGACTCCTGTCACTTTTGAAAAGTGACAATTTTCCCTTTAATGTGTGCTCACTCATGCATGACTTGACAAATCAATCTCATTTTCACGCAGAAGTTAGTCAATAAGTGTAGGAACACTCCTGCCAAGTTATTTTGCTTAAAACCTTTTCGTTAAAATGTTACGCCATTTTGCTTTAGGGGGAACTTACTTTTTGTGTTGTGCTTATTTGTGAAATCATTATGCGTTCTGAACCTTGTAATGTGTGTACGACGTTGTAGGCCCTCTTATAAAAAAAGTTTCTTTTAATCGCAACTCAAAAAGTTGAACGTACGTCCAAAGTTCTCAATCCTGATTGGTAGAAAATCAAATGGCGTTTAATTATTGACGTGAATATTGAATTCTTATTCTGCCAGCTGGCAGATTGCAAACGATTTATTTCTTCACTTAGTTAAAACCGTATGACATGACCCCCCCCCCCCCCCTCTCTCTCTCTCTCTCTCTTTCTCGCTCTCTATCACTCACTTTCTCCCTCTCTTTCTCTGTCTCTCGCTCTCTATCACTCACTTTATCTCTCTCTCTCTCTCTCTCTCTCGTTTGCATAAATTTGTTGATTTATACTTCTGTTCAGGTGACTGAATTCTGCGATGAAGAGAATGGAATAGATCCCGGTATTCGTCACAACATACATGCTCCAAATAGACAGAATATCCAATGCAACTACCAAAGTTGTTGGGAGGTTACTATGAATCACTTTATAAGTTTATACTGCAATTTCTACGATTTACAAGGGTATTAAAAGGAAAGAATATATACAATAAGAACAAGAACAGGAACAAGAAGAACAAGAAGAACAAGAAGAAAAATAAGGAAAGGGAAGAACAACAGCACTGAAAATAATATGGAATGATATTGCTGATAAGATCATGAATATCTATATTGTAATAATATTTTTTCCTGTCATGACTATATAGTAAATCATTTTTTATATACCTTCGCCAAAGATGGGGGATGTTTTTACATAACAACCGCTTCCTCCTGAAAAAGGGGAGGGTATCTAGAAGATATCTAGCCATGATATACGTCAGTAGAACTGACCGCGAACAGGAAACACTTTTCTGCCCTTGTCATTTTTATTAGAGCAAGAGGTATACTCATATACGATATTGTTATTACATTCAGATGAATTCATAAATTGTTGCATAATGGGTTCTAGGACTCCTACCCCCTGAACAACCACCCCCCGGATAACCACCCCTAGGATAACCACTCTCTAGGACAACTACCCCCAGGACAACTACCCCCGGACAACTACCCCCGGACAACCACCACCTGGACAACCACCCCCTGGACAACTACCCCTCTAGGACAACTACCCCCCGGATAACTACCCCAAGACAACTACCCCTAGGACAACCACCCTCTAGGACAACTACACCCCCCCCCCGGACAACTACCCCCAGACAACTACCCCCTAGGACAACTAACCCCAGGACAACTACCCCCCGGACAACTACCCCCGGACAACCACCACCTGGACAACCACCCCTGGACAACTACCCCAGACAACTACCCCCTAGGACAACTACCCCCTAGGGCAACCACCCTCTAGGACGACTACCCACCCCTCTAGGACAACTACCCCCCGGATAACTACCCCCTAGACAACTACCCCCAAGGACAACCACCCTCTAGGACAACTACCCCCGCACAACCACCCCTTGGACAACTACCCACAGACAACTACCCCCCGGACAACCACCCCCTGGAAAACTACCCCGAGACAACTACCCCCTAGGACAACTACCCCCTAGGACAACTACCCCCAGGACAACTACCCCCGGACAACCACCCCCTGGACAACTACACCCTGGACAACTACCCCCAGACAACTACCCCCCTCCCCTCCCAGGACAACCACCCTCTAGGACGACTACCCCTCTAGGACAACTACCCCCCGGATAACTACCCCAAGACAACTACCCCTAGGACAACCACCCTCTAGGACAACTACCCCCCCCCCCCGGACAACTACCCCCAGACAACTACCCCCTAGGACAACTACCCCCAGGACAACTGCCCCCTGGACAACTACCCTCCAGACAACTACCCCCTAGGGCAACCACCCTCTAGGACGACTACCCCCAGGACAACTACCCCCGAACAACCACCCCCTGGACAACTACACCCTGGACAACTACCCCCAGACAACTACCCCCCCCCCCCCCAGGACAACCACCCTCTAGGACAACTACCCCCCGGATAACTACCCCCAGACAACTACTCCCTAGGACAACCTTGGCAACTACCACCTAAGGTAACTACCACCCAGATAACTACCATCGGACAATAACGACTTAGGGGAAATATTCATTCGGACAACAAGCAACATACTCTCATCCATGGCATGTAGGTCAACTACCCCCCCCCCCCCCCACCCCCCAACAGGTACAACTCCCATATACTTGATGGCAAGTAAACTGATTTCGGCCAATGGAGGACGTAGAGGGGGTGACCAACAATCAGTAAGGATATGATGAGTATCAGGAGGAGGGGTATCTAACCTCCTAACCTCCCACGGTAAGAACTTTTTGGAAATCTGTTTATAAATAGAAAGATTTTGGTGCATTATAATGTTAAATTTCACCACACCACGTAAAAATGATATCACTGCAGTTGAATGTGTCTATACCCTTGAGCACGGGGGTGGGGGGCTTCCCATGGTATTACATTTTTGTTTTAAAAGTTGGGTGTTTATACTCGGTGTATGATGGTGCATTGTACTGTTTGAATATTTCCATCTGTGATTTTTTTTTCAAAGGTAACGTTCTTTGAAGTTCTATGATATATTCAATATTTATACCAACTGGGAAGGGTATGAGGTTTCTCTCCCAAAATAAGATCTTCTGGAAATTAGGGAGTTATAACCAAGGGTTTGGTGAGTATTTAATTAGGCCTATGCATTTTTATGCCTTTACCCACCGTAGGTGGTGCCAGAGGCATTATGTTTTCGGGTCGTCCGTCCGTCCGTTCCCTTTTCGTTCTCGCGATAACTTCAAAACCGTTTTTTGGATCAGTTTATAACTTGGCCCATGTATGCATATGGGAGGGACGATGAACTGATTTTGGGGTCTCAAGGTCAAAGGTCACAGAGGATGTGCAAAAAAATCCACAATTTTTAAAATGATTATTGTCTAATCTATACTCATGTTATCATGAGCGTATCAATGTTAATGGCATTAAGTTTCATCAATGCCCTCACCCCTCAAACAAATAAAAAAAAAATCACTAATCAGTGCCCATGCTTTGCCATAGTATGATTTTTTTTTTATGTGCTATGCAAAAAAACATTGACAACCCCCAACATACGTCCACCTAAAAGTTAAATAGATAGGCCCATCGTTTTTAAAGTCTTCGAAGTTGGGGCAGTGCCCCCCCCCCCCCCCAATTTAGTTGAGCACCATGCCGAGCGGCCACGGGCGAAGTCAAAGACAATGCTGAAAGAAACCAGTTGAAAAATATTAACACGATAAAAACTACTTTCCAAAAATCAACTGAAGGCAATTTCAATAACCCTGTCTATCACCTTTAGAAATGTGCGAACATTACAATCGCCTATTACGTAATCCGAACATGATTTCTATGGGCAGTACAATAGGCCTTTGAAATTGCCCTTGAGTTTATTTTTCGAAAGTAGTTTTAATCGTGTTTATTTAAGATTGGGCTATTATTCGCCTAAAAAACAACAGAATTCTCTGTATTGTAAGCCTGCAGAGATATGGATAAAATGCATCAATTATTTGTATTAATGGGACTGTAATATAAGTGAGATTTCTCTTACCAAACACGGAAAAATGCAAGTTTTGGACATCATTTCAGCTTTCACTATGATTTAAATAAAAAAGTAGACCAGACCACAACGATGTCAGGTGACAGGAGAACTCAGGATCTTACAGAAACGATAACCCAATATGGTCAAATAACACCGTCTTGGTTACTATGGAAATTTATAAAAAGCCATGATTATTTTACTAAAATTTTTCAAATTTTGTTAATTTACATGGTATTGTTTTTAGGTCGAAAAATGGGGACAAATGATTTTTATTTTGAAATTAGTGTGACCTAGTTATTTTTCAGAGTTCAAACTATCGGTATCAATCTTTGATCGTCCGTGATTGGTCAGTATTTTAGGGGGAGGGGTCTCCAAAAAGTAAACTTGGATAAAGAAAATGATGACAACACGCAAACAGCGAAAGAAAACTTTATATACGCTATTGCGCATGCGCGAATCCAACATGGCGAAAAGAAATTTATGAACGCCGTGTGGATACGTGCAGTCAGGAAATCGAATTTGTGATATCAAGAATTCGAATTTGTGATAATATTATCTCAAATTCGATTTTGTGATATCACGAATTCAAATTTGTGATATCACGAATTGAATTTTTGATATCACAAATTCCCATTGGTTTAAATCAAGGTACATTGAGATAATTCATTCTTCCCATTCCGAAACGGAAAAAGGAAAAACAGAATATTGAGTAAAAATCGTTTCAATTTTCTGTTTGTAAAACAGAAAAACGGTCGTTAGTTAATATTTTTGGAAAGGTTAAAAACTTGAAAAACGAAAATATGATAAACCAACGTTTTTTGGTTTTACTGCTTTCTCATAAATTGTTTTTTCCATTTTATCTGCAGAAATGAGAAATTGATCACCTTTTTCTGATTTTTATTTTTGTTTTTTCATTATTTGTTCTAAAAAATAGAAAATTAAACACCTTTTCAGATTTTGTTTTTCCGTTTTTCTTCCTTACAAATTGAAAATTAAATACTTGTTCTGATTTCGTTTTTCTGTTTTGCTTTCGGTAATTGAATAATTGAATAAATGAAGACTGCCCTCTACGGCGAAATAAATGCCCCTATGATTTGCCCCTATGATTTTTCAAACATGAATAATCTCACACACATTGACTGCTGTAAAAGGGCTGAAATTTCAGAAGCTACCTTGAAAAATAATCTTGAAGAATTTCGATAATTAAACTGATTTATATATAGATTAAATCACCTCCAACCAGTACAAGCGAGGGAGCAAAGCGACCGAGCGAAAAATGTTATAACCGTAAACAAGCAGTTTCTTGTGCATTTTAGGAAAATTGTGAGCGGTAGAGAAGCTCAAATTGTATACATTGATAAACGGTTTTCTGTTCACTCACTTCTTTATCGGGAGCAAAAGTAACAAAAACCCTAGCCTATAGGCTTGAGAAAGAGTCAATAAAATCAGCAAGGCTACCTGAATTTGAGATTCCTTTCAAAAGTTGAACCTTTGCAAATGCTGTTTTATACACTTTATCCTATATTGGGGGCGCAAAATATAGCAGGAGTCATAATATGAAACATGATATAGCGAGCAAAGCAATTACATCTTTATCTTTTCAAATTCTTAACCCTTTAAACTATTTCAGAACTATATACTGGGCAGTGGCGTATCTAGGGATTATGGCGCCCGGGGCAAACAAGTTGCGCCCCAACCCCCGAGTCCCCAAAGTTATTTAAGTTATTGTAGAAGTGAGGGAGCAAGGCGACCGAGCGGCAATTTTTCCATTTTTAACCCTAAAAAACGTAATTCCCTGTGCATTTTACTCAGGAAATGTTGCAATAGACTACTGCTATTGGGCAATCGAGAAGTTCGAATTTTGTACATTGATGAGTTGGGATAATCATAAGTTTTAAGGTAATGTATAACAATTCTTGTTTATTTTATCCAAAATATTGCGGGATGATAATACAGGCCATCCCCCACCTCATTTTTTTTTTTTTTGGGGGGGGGGGGGGAGGTGGTGATATATGTAGATCTCTGCCCCCTCAAACAAATAAAGGGCTTCGAAATTTTTGAGACTGGCCCAACTAACGTTATAGAAAATAAAGCTTGACATCTATGTGTGGCCGGCCCCTTTATTCAATAACGGCTTCAGAGGCCCCATGAATTCCAACCCCCCCCCCCCCCCCCCGGATCTGCCGATTGTACTTCTGCGGGTTCTGCTCCACTTTTTTTTTTTAATGTGTTTTATTGAATTAAAACAATTACTTTGTAGGGGGCCAGGCTTGACCTTATCATGAGTGCTTTTACATATTCCCCATACCTTTGCTATTAGACTCCTAATCAAATGTGCACCACAATGCGGAGAGCAACTGAACATGTGAACACCCTACCCCCCCCCCCCATTCCTTTATTCAACGCTGCCGTCACGGCCGGCCCCCTCTTTTCAAATAAATTCTTCAGGAATGGCTCGAGATTTCTTTGGAGGGGCATTATGGTCAGCGCATTTGCACTTAGCATTTCAGACACTGCCTTTTAATAGGCTGAGATTTTTGGGGGAAATAGGTTGCATTCCGACTTAATTTTCCACAAGCCAGGACCGCTGAAATGTCAATGCCCCCCCCCCCCCCCTCTCTCTATCTTTCTCTTTCTTTCTTTCTTTCTTTTCCTCCTTATTTTTTCCCCTTATTTTCACCCCTTTTCTCCTTCTTTCCTTCCTCCTTTCTTCTTCTTTTCTTTCTTTCCCCCTCTTTTTCTTTTTTTTTCGCTGCCAATAGGGGCGGGGGGGGGGGGGGGGGGCGCGGCCGATTCGGCCCCCTTGGATCTGCTAGTGATCTTTGATCTCTCCCGCAGTGTACTGACTTTAACTTGGGGGGGGGCACGACCCTGAATTGGATATTAAATAAACGAAGACATATTGACAATAGGGAGCTTTTTACCTAAGGAATCATTGTATAATTATTATAATCAGTCACCGTCATAATTATGCACTTATACCGGGGCGAAAAGACTTGGGGTTTCCTTCCCAGGCATGCACAGGTGATGACAAATAATAGTAAACAAGCGCATCTGAGGGACGTTATGAGGTGATATTCGCGAACGGATTATTATTATTATTATTTTTTTTTTTAATTATTATTATTATAATAAGCAAAAAATTACCCTTGGTGAAGGTGATGGGACAAACTATCACTTCCGAGGCGATCTGGATGTAGCTATCTTTCCGAAGCGAAGCTGAGGAAAGAGGAAAGAGGAAGTGATAGTACGAGGAAGTGATAGTAGAGGAAAGAGGAAGTGATAGTACGTCTCATCGCCTGAAATCAAAAGGTGATTATTTGCTCTATATTCCGCATCTGAAACATTTAACATTTAATTATTCTCTACTTCTCGAAAAAGACATTTATGATTTAGGCCCGAATAAATTCACAAAAGCTGTTAAAACCACCATAAACCCCCATAAACCGTACCCCTACCTGGGTGCGCACAATTATTGTTTTATCATTTTAAGCGCGCGATTGGGCAATGCGCGCTTATTTTAGTACGCCTATGGAGCTATTCGTAAAGGTCACGCACTTTTCATTTTGACTATTCGTAGAGGTCACACACTTTTCAATTGACTATTCGTAGAGGTCACGCACTTTCATTTCGCGCGTACCCAAAATTGATAACGCATTGTGACTCTGTAATGGACTGAAGAGATCAGCGAAACACATAAGTACTATCCCGTCAAGGTCACGAACTTTTCTTCTCGGGTCGATTGATATGGGGAAAACTACGTTTTATCACGTGATTACCTTTTGACCAATCTAACAGCAAGATTCTTAGTATGTGGAATATAATAATTATTATTACTATTTCAATATGGCACGAAAAAGAGACATGATAACGAAGCCTTTCGACCTGCACTCTTCAGGTTATCACGCAGGTATATAACAAATTACTTGAAATCAACTATATTACAGTTCGAGAATTTATTTCGTTCTTCGATTTGTTTTGGCTCACGCGCTACATAGCTTCCATCGATGAGCAAATGGAAAGGAAAACACGCAATAAGCATGCCAATACTATTGCATCGTTGAAACGGTATCAGTTCGGCAGTACAATCCAGGATAAGAGAGTACATATCACCAACCTCTCTGATCACGTGCTTTCCGACACAGAGGCATTTGTGTTAGCACATGGCTTTAATTTCGGCGTGCCCAAGTCGAAAATCAATCGAGAAGAGGTATTCGCAGAATTTGAGTTGTTGTACTCTCAGCTGTTTAGACACATTCCTACTTCCAAGGAAGACGGAGAGTCACTCAAAGCGCGCTTATCAGATCTTGCGCATGCGTATTGTGGCATTCCCAATGATATGTCAGATTTTCACATGACTCGCGAATGCTTGGTGGCACCGCGAGGACTTTAAAGCCAATCCTGATATTCATATATGTAAACCCGATAAGGGCACCGGTGTCGTCATTCTGAATAAAAGTGACTATGTTAACAAAATGTCTGACATTCTTCATGATGAATCAAAGTTTTGTCGCATAGGTGCTGTCCCAGAACATGATCGCACAGCCACTTTGGAAACCAAGCTCCAACGACATTTATTAGATTTATGTAAACGCGGCGATTTGTCTAAACCAGTTTATGATAGAATTCGACCACATGGCTCGCTAAGACCCCGCATGTACGGTCTCCCAAAAACCCACAAAACAAACGTTCCGCTTCGTCCTATTCTATCGATGTTTGGGTCAGCGCCGCATGAAGTGGCAAAATGGCTAAGCGAGCAACTTCAGCCAGTCTTAGATTGTCTATTCATACTGTTAGAGATTCGTTTACGTTTGCTAAACTCGTCCGCGATCTGCCCCTTGATAATAGTAATTGTGTTATGTGTTCATTCGATATCTCTAGCCTATTTACCAACGTGCCACTGAAAGAAGCTATAAGCCAGTTCGGGGTTAGCGCATGGTACAAATGACCCCAAATATCCACAGATATTTTAGACATGGAGGGTCCCTTTATGTGCACTTCAGAAAAATAACTCTGGGAGTGATAGAGGTGCCTCATGAATAGCTTTTGTTTCCCCCTTTAAAAAGAATACTTCCACCTGGATATCATGGAATGCACCATTAGTGCATAATTGAATAATGATTACATAACATTCATGAGCACATATCGAATATTAGTGTCAGTGGGTTTTAGAATTTGGTACAGATGACCTTTATCTGCTCATGCTCAGATTGCATCTTATTGACATCTGTGCTTCTTATCTCTATCATAGCGACTTAGACTCACCACCTGTTCCTGAGCCCGTATTCATTGATCTCATGAACTTGGCCACTCGCGCGGTTGAGTTTAGTTTCAATGATACGATGTATTCACAGATAGATGGTGTGGCTATGGGATCCCCATTAGGCCCCGCGCTTGCTAACATTTTTGTTGGCTTTCATGAAATGCGCCTGCTACAGAACGCCACCGATCTTAATATAGTCCCATATGTGTATTGTCGGTATGTTGATGATACGTTTGCAATTTTTGATAACCGCGCAGCGTGTGAGGTTTTCCTTACACAACTGAACCGGCTCCATCCCGCGCTAAAATTCACATGTGAAATTGAACTGTCCAATGCGCTCCCATTTCTCGACGTTCCCGTGGAGAGAAGTGATGGGAAATTCATCACTTCCGTCTACCGCAAGCCCACATTCACCGGGCAATACACGAGATGGGACTCGTACAGTGCAACTTCATACAAGATTGGGCTCATTAGAAACTTAGTGTGCCGCGCCCTTAGGATTTGCTCTGCGTGCAAATTAGCTCCCGAAATCGCGAAAATCAAAACTATTCTCCTTGACAATGGTTACCCTGAGCATGTTATATATCGCACCATAACACGGACGCTGGAGGCACAATCCAAATCTGACACCAGATTTGGACCTGCCAAATGCCCCGTGTATCTCAAACTACCCTGGAGGGGTAAGGTATCTGACAAATACGCCAGTCAGATCAAACACGCAGTGTCACGTTGCTATTACGCGGTTTCGACACGCATTGTGTTTTCTACACACAGGATGCTACCGTCAACTAGCAAGGATGTACTACCCACCCCCCACTTGAGTAATGTTATTTACCAATTTCAGTGCCGGTGCGATGCCAGGTACGTGGGCCGTACTTCTCAGCGGTTGGCTGATCGCATTAAACAACACATCCCCTCGACTATTCGGAACCGTACATCCAATCAGCGCACGCAGCCCGTCCGTACCTGCAAATCTGAAATGCACGCTAACAGACCAAAGATAGCCAAATGCGATTCAGCGATTGGTCTCCACTTGCTGAACAATCCAGCTTGCGCACAAAGCTATGCCGACGATCAATTCTCAATTATGTCCCGGGCCAGAAGCTCAGCGCATTTACGCTTTCTGGAAGCTGCTTACATTCAATCGCATGAACCTCTTCTGTGCAGACAAAAGGAGTTCGTCCAAGCTTTGCGATTGTTCTGAAATTACGGCGTCTAGGTTGCGTCCGGGTTCACCGAGCATAATATAGTTGATTTCAAGTAATTTGTTATATACCTGCGTGATAACCTGATGAGTGCAGGTCGAAAAGCTTCGTTATCATGTCTCTTTTTCGTGCCATATTGAAATTTTGCAATACCAAGAAATTATTTGTGTATTAATATTTATTATTATTAATGTGTTTTAATGTCTTGACAAAGTCACCATTGTATATATTTCTACCGACAACCCGTGGGCCCAGGGATGGGTGCAGAGAAGGGCGTCCCTCTCTCACGCGAAGCGCAAAAGCTCCGACGTTTCATAACAAATTTGAGAGAAAGATAACGGCGCGTAGCACTTTTTAAAGCGGAAAGTTAGTTCGACGCCCGAACTCCTATATGACAAACACCATTTATTTAATGTACGATAAAAGAGCAATGTAAATAAAAATGCCTTCCTCAAGGGTATAAGTGACGTAGTGGGGATCGAACCCACGATCATCGTATTTCTAGTCGAATGTTTTAACCACTCGGCTATACGACTGAGGTGCCCCCTCCCTCCCTCCAAAAGTATTGAACAATTCCGGCGGACAGGTTATACGGACTTGCTGAATAATTAATTTCAACTTATCAATATAATTACTATAACATTAAACAGTTATTGGGTTAAAAACAAAATAAGTTTATCCATATAATATGTACATGACGGTGACTTGGTGAACAGTTTCCGTAGCTTGGCGGCAGAAAGGGGCCATGGCCCCTCCCCTATTCAGCCCCTAAAAAAAGCGAGAACGAAAAAGCTACGAGCCGTTATCTTTCACTCACAACTTGCTAAAGGGTGAAATAGCCCCCCCCCCCCCCAACTCCTGCACCCACCCATGTTACATACAGTGCAGTATTGCGTCCAAATAATTGAAAAGCAGTCAGGGTGTCGAACTATAACTTTCTGCCTAAAACAAATTGTTTGCTATGAGAGCCGTTATCTTTCCCACAAATTTGCTAAAACATCAGAGCTTTCGCGTTCGCGCAGGATGGGGATACCCCCTCCCTGCACCCACCCCTTGGCCGAGCTCATCACCAATTTCGCACGCCTGATCGTGTACGCACAACTGCCCCAAGCAAAATCCTGGCTACACCAGTGCCCACGGGTTGTCCACTGAGAAATGTATAGAATGGTCATTAATACGCATTAATAATAATAAATAATAATAATAATAATAATAATAATAATAATAATAATAAAAAAAAGCTCAATATTGTCAATATTTGTTCGTTTATTTAATATCCCATTCAGGGTCGTGCCCCCCCCCCCCAAGTTAAAGTCAGTACACTGCGGGAGGATCAAAGATGCCCATACACTGATACATTGCGCCCAATGTGTGCACAACTCATACAAGTACGTAAAGGGAGCTATTATGTGTAGCAGGCAATATGTGCACTCTTTAAATTGGCAATTCCATGCACGAGTGTATTTACTTTGTGACTTACTTCAGTACACCAAGCGAATAATAATGATACATTTATTTCGCCGTAGAGGGCAGTCTTCATTTATTCAATACGGCACTGATTCAATTATTCAATTACAGAAAGCAAAACAGAAAAATGAAATCAGAGCAAGTATTTAATTTTCAATTTGTAAGGAAGAAAAACGGAAAAACAAAATCTGAAAAGGTGTTTAATTTTCTATTTTTTAGAACAAATAATGAAAAAACAAAAATAGAAATCAGAAAAAGGTGATCAATTCCTCATTTCTGCAGAAAAAATGGAAAAATTTTTTTTTAAGAAAACAGTTTTTTTTAAAGAAAAAAGTTGGTTTATCATATTTTCGTTTTTCAAGTTTTTAACCTTACAAAAATATTAACTAACGACCGTTTTTCTGTTTTACAAACAGAAAATTGAAACGGTTTTTACTCAATATTCTGTTTTTCCTTTTTCCATTTCGGAATGGGAAAAATGAATTATCTCAATGTACCTTGATTGGTTTATCACATAAACCCAATTTTTGATATCAAGAAATCGAATTTGTGATATCAAGAATTGAATTTACCCAAAAATTGGGTAAATGTGATAAACCTATGTGAATTTGGGATATCAAAAATTCGAATTCGTGATATCACCAATTCGAATTCTAGATATCACAAATTCCATTTTGTGATATCAATAATTCCATTTTGTGATATCACTAATTCGAATTCATGATATCACAAATTCCATTTTGTGATATCAAGAAAATTAATCGAATTTGTGATATCACGAATTCACAGGTTATTCGAGCATTAATTTAGTGCCGAAATTCAGCTGTGTATTCGAGCGTTAGTTTAGTGCTCGAATTCACTTGGTATTCGAGCTTTAGTTTAGTGCAGAAATTCAGCTGCGTATTCGAGCGTTAGTTTAGTGCTCGAAATGACTTGGTATTCGAGCTTTTTGTTTATTGCAGAATGTAGTATAAGTTCGAATAAAAATAGCAACACAGTTTTCGCATCCATATCCTTCACTGGAAACGATTTTAAAATAATTTTAGACGAATTGATACATGTAAATTGATTGGCAACATATCAAGAATTCAATTAATGATATGTTGTCAATTTAAATGAAACCCGCCAAGCTGTTTCATATATTTTCGAGTTTTCATTGTTTAATGTATATATATTTGTTTTTATTAAAAATATCACGTAAAAAGAATTTATGATTTCACTTGCATTCCTTAGATTTATATTTAAAGCAAGTAAATAGTCTCAAAATCAACTTATTTTTACGTAGATTGGCAACATATCAGTAATTCATTTCGTGATATGTTGCCAATTTCATGTACCGTATACTAGCCATAGAGATCCTGTCTATGAGTTGTACGTCCCATGACCTGCATTGCATACTTGCATGCACGTGTTGCATTGCGCTATGCTAGCACGTGCACCGTATAGAAGCACACGTGTGGAGCTCGAGTTCTCCATCTGTACTGTAGCCTTTTGTAGCTGTATAGTGACCACGTGGTTATGCCTCGTGGCCACGTGGCTATGCCTGCACGCCAGGGTATTGTGGGCAACTGATTCGAGCTTTAGTTTAGTGCAGAATGTAGTATAAGTTTGAATAAAAATAGCAACAGAGTTTTCGCATCCATATCCTTCACTGGAAACGATTAAAAAATAATTTTAGACGAATTGATACATGTAAATTGATTGGCAACATATCAAGAATTCAATTAATGATTATGTTGTCAATTTAAATGAAATCCGCCAAGCTGTTCATATATTTTCGAGTTTTCATTGTTTAATGCATATATATTTGTTTTTATTAAAAATATCACGTAAAAAGAATTTATGATTTCACTTGACATTCCTTAGATTTATATTTAAAGCAAGTAAATAGTCTCAAAATCAACTTATTTTTACGTAGATTGGCAACATATCAGTAATTCATTTCGTGATATGTTGCCAATTTCATGTACCGTATACTAGCCATAGAGATCCTGTCTATGAGTACTCCAATCCGACAAGAAATTGGCAACATTGGCTCATCCATCGATCATCAACCAAGTCTTCTCATCTCATCTCATCTGGTCTACAGTCCTTTTCAGGACTTCACCCATTGTCACGAAAGAATATTCTTTTCTCTCTTGTCATCCTTTCTCGTCTATCCATTTCTAATTTCCTTTTCCCTTTCCTCCTATCAACACACATGGTGAACCGTAAACCTTCTCCACGTTATAAGCTCCACCATGCAAACCTTCAAAGATCATCATCTAAAATTATTTTTAAAATCGTTTCCAGTGAAGGATATGGATGCGAAAACTGTGTTGCTATTTTTATTCAAACTTAAAGTAGATATTCAAAGAAAATCACAAATATGGCAATTAATGTATCACTAGAAACTGGGAAGTTTACAGATGGCAATCGTATAAGTTTTATGTCAACTGCGTATCTGGTGATTATAAAAACAACACAAATAAAAGCTCTTCTCAGCATCTGGAATATCCGAGGATTCGCCAGAAATATAGCGATGTTTTGATGTCGTCACACTCGGGATCGATCCTGCTTAAGCAGACGACGTCCTATAATGAATGAACGTAATTGCAATGCAATTATTTATCAAATTATAAAGAGTTTGGTGTATTTAAACATGACCTTATTTCACACCATTATAAAGGGAAAGTGAAACTGATTCTGATAGCTAAAACCGTTTGATTGTAAATACATAGGAGAAGGGTTAATGATCAATTAAATAAACCCCACTTTCAAATTGAAAAGCCCTCCGAATAATAGCAGGATGGTATTCGTTCCCTCTTGAAACGCCGAACATGCCCCGGTGCAAACAGCTGAAAATACAATGGCGTCTTATTTTGTTTACAAGTGACTGATTCCTTTATTTTTTTAACGCTGCATTTTTCATCAAAATAATACCATACACGAAGTTAAGAGTGAGGCAACAGACTAACATTAAGACTGACGCTAGTGAAGGAAGAGAAATAAGTGAAGAGGAGATGACAAAATAGGCTCTGAAAAATGTGTAAGATGTTATGGGACATCGTCTGCTTAGACAGGACTGGTACAGGGTGTGTCGTCACATATCTCAACAGCGTTCGAGGAGCTCTTCAGCTGCTATATCGGGGGCTGTATTTTACCGTTTTATAATTGATAATAATCATTACTTCAAATGTTTCCAAGCGTTGAATTTGGATAACCTTGTTTAATTTATGCCATCTATGCAATAATAAGTATTAATCCAATATTTAAAATCATTAACGTTCTACTTTAAACTACATTCTGCACTAAACTATAAAGCTCGAATACCAAGTGAATTCGAGCACTAAACTAACGCTCGAATACACAGCTGAATTTTCTGCACTTAAACTCAGTAAAGCAGGCCCGTAACTAGGATTTTTGCGGGGGGGTTCAACATTGGAAAAAGTGGACCTTTCTGAGGGAGCGAAGCGACCGAGTAGGGGTGTCGGGTCAGGGGGTGTGCCCCTACAAGGATATGGGCATGAACGTAGTCAAAATTTGACACGGGGTGGGTCAAATGTGAAGCCCGAACATATACTACCACTGTGTTGGATTCCAAATACTGCGAGCGAGCAAAGCGAGCGAGAGAAAAATAAAATGTACTTTTAAATGGCAAAATTTTATTTCATTAGTCACCAATAGGTGAAATGTAAAGCTATATCTCCGGTCATCTAGCTGCCACATGTAGGAATCATTCATATTAATAAAGTTTTAGGAAGTGAAGCGAACGGGGGGGGGGGGGCACTTTGCTGTTGTTCTTTTATAGAAAATCAACCCTAATATCTGGGCGCCATGGTGATAGGGCAGTGACGTGTCGAAAATTTTCATAACATTGAATATTTATGGACCTCGCTGCATAAAACATCTCGTTTATAAGGTTTGCGAGCGAGCGAAGCGAGCGAGGAAAAATGCACTTTACTTTGCTGTTGCACATTTCAATAAAGAAAGTGGACCTAACAAGTATTTGGGTGTCATGGCGATAGGGCAACGACGTGCCTGAATATTGCAATAACATCCTATGGAAATATTCATGGACCTCGCTGCCTGAAACTATCTCATTTCTAAGATTTGCGAGCGAGCGAAGCGAGCGAAGAAAAATGCACTTTAATTTGTTGCTCATTTCAATATAGAAAGTAAGGTAACCCTAATTTCTGGGCGCGGTGAACATAAGGCAGTGACGTGCTCGAAAATTACATAACATTGAATATTCATGGACATATTACAATGACATATACTATGGAAATATTCTCGCTGCCTGAAACTATCAGAGTTTGGTGAATGAGCGAAGCGAGCGACGAAAACGCACTTTACTATTTCCCAAATGTTTCCCAAACACCCCAAGTGTTATATTGGGGCATCTTGTTATTTCTGATTATAGTTTCCAAGAAGTCGATGTTTATAAAATACTCTCATGGCACTCCGGTTGAACAGGCTGTATTAGAGGGCCATAATTTAAGGGCCTGAATGACTAGACCGGGTCCGCCAGGAGTACTCCATGCAATTTGAGAGCGGGAAAATTTTTCATTTTAAAGTGAACAGAGACATTAAATACCCCTCTCTCTTTTCCGTATCTCATTCATTTTCGTCAGATTTTATTCGAATTCGTCCGACCTGGCAATCCGCTGTAAAATTTTATCATCAAATCCATCTTTGGGAAGTCGATTTCAAGAAATTGTCATTCAAATTCGTCACATAGACAAGACCTTACAACGAGCGGGTGACGATTTGAATAACTCTTTATTCTCTTTCAGTCTTTGACAAAATCGATAGCAAAATGAACAATAAATTCCGAAAATGAATGGCCAAAGACGTATATTGTCTAGGCCTTGTTATTAAGATGCAGGACAATAGCAAGTGTTCAAATTGAAGGAAACCCGGCTGGAAACGTTATTATCTCACATTATTTTCCACTTTCCTTCCTCTCTCCCCTTTCACGTGACCCCCTTGTGCGCCTCTCCCCTATCGAAGCCAGTTGGTATGGAAATGTTTTTAATAATTTAACCTAAAAAATCACTATTCTGATGTCACTTTGGATAATTTTTTCGCCTAATGATTCTTTTTGTTGTTGTTGAAGCAGATTTCTGCTCGCCAGTTTGGAGGCGATACTACAAACGAATTTGAATAATTCTTTGCTTTGAAAGAAAATCTATTGCAACATGGCATAATGTACAAAATTAGAAAATGAATGGTGAAAGACGACATTGATTAATTATAGATTTGCCAGATTAGGAAGTTACGGGACAAAATCAAAATAAAATGTATTAAATAGATGGAAAGACCGATATTTTATCACTTTATTTTTCCCTTTCCATCATCTCTCCCTTCGCTAATTTTTTTTAAGCGGACCTCTGCTCGCCAACGGGGGGGGGGGGGGGGGGGGGGGTTCGTTCGAACCCCCTGAACCCCCCCCCCCCCCTAGTTACGGGCCTGTAAAGCTCGAATACCAAGTGAATTCGAGCACAAAACTAACGGTCGAATACCAAGCTGAATTTCTGCACAAAACTAACGCTCGAAATCAAAGTGATTTTTGCACAACATGAGTGCTCGAATTCTCTTGCCATTTTGTGATATCACAAACTGGAATTAGTGATATCACAAAATGGAATTCGTGATATCACAAATTCGAATTTGTGATATTTGTGATACATATAAGATAAGATAATAATATCACAATCCATTTATTGTTTTTAAAGAAGATAAATGTCCATTAACTTAAGGCTATCGGAGGGCCTGTCCTTGAATAGCAAAACGCTGAAAGTTTTGAAAATTTTCTGCCCACATTGATCTACCACAATCAGGATTACAATCTGAGTACTTTTCCTAGAGGGTGGCTGTCCTAGGGGGTAGTTGTCCAGGGGGTGGTTGTCCGGGGGGGGGGGTAGTTGTCCTAGAGGGTGGTTGTCTGGGGTAGTTGTCCAGGGGGTGGTTGTCCAGGGGATAGTTGTCCAGGGGGTGGATGCCCTAGGGGGTAGTTGTCCTAGGGGGTATTTGTCTGGGGGTAGTTGTCCAGGGGGTAGTTGTCCTAGGGGGTAGTTGTCCTAGGGGGTAGTTGTCCAGGGGGTGGTTGTCCGGGGGGAGTTAGTTGTCCTAGGGGGTAGTTGTCTGGGGGTAGTTGTCCAGGGGGTGGTTGTAATAGGGAGTAGTTTTCCTAGGGGGTAGTTGTCTGGGGGTAGTTGTCCAGGGGGTGGTTGTCCGGGGGTAGTTGTCCTAGAGGGTGGTTGTCCTAGGGGTATTTGTCTGGGGGTAGTTGTCCAGGGGGTGGTTGTCCAGGGGGTGGTTGTCCGGGGGGTAGTTGTCCTGGGGGTAGTTGTCCTAGGGGGTAGTTGTCCGGGGGTAGTTGTCCGGGAGGTAGTTGTCCTGGGGGTAGTTGTCCTAGGGGGTAGTTGTCCTAGGGGGTAGTTGTCTAGGGGGTAGTTATCTGGGGGTAGTTGTCCTAGAGGGTGGTTGTCCTAGGGGGTAGTTGTCTGGGGGCTAGTTATCCGGGGGTAGTTGTCCTAGAGGGGTAGTCGTCCTAGAGGGTGGTTGCCCTAGGGGGTAGTTGTCCTAGGGGGTAGTTGTCCTAGAGGGTGGTTACCCTAGGGGTGGTTATCCGGGGGTTAGTTGTCCAGGGGGTAGGTGTCCGGATACGTGCATAATGATATGGGAGAACGGGGTGAGAAGAACGCGGGAGGAGAGGGATACCTCATCTAATAAAACAAAAAGAAATTAATTATCAATGTTCACGAGTGCTTCCACAGGTATATATACGATTATTTTGCATGTAGGTTTATTTCGCACTTTTTTCGGGAGGGGGGGGGACGGAAAATTTGTGTTCTATTGTTAGGACGTTCAATGTCAAATATTGTACAGGTATACTAGTTAGCTGCTGTAAACACCCTGCATACCGCATTATAGGTCTCATGTGACCCAGTGCTTCGCAATAATATTTTTTCACCATAGATAGTAATTATAAACTTTTGGCAATCCCAGCAATTTCCACAAAATTGAAGTCAGTAAGGAGGTACAATGACTTTAGCTACGAAAATTATTTCTCTCATTCAATTCAATTGATCTCTCACATTATATATATATATATATATATATATATATATATATATGTGAAAGAAATTGCGAGAATAACGTTGCGTTATATATTGGGATATGTTAATTTTTTTATTTGGGATGAACTGGGACACTTTGTCCCTTTTCACCCAAGTTAAGTTTTGAGTAATTTGGAATGTGAGCTTTAAATTGTAATTTCTGTTTACAGATCAACCTCCTTCAGACAAACTTGATTGTAATAAAAACAGTACAAATATTACTGAGAATCATTGTTATTGTGAAAAAATGTTTTAATTTTAGAATGAAACTGCCAAAACATGCTGACTAGTTTATCCAATATTTTTACAGCGGGTATATTTTATTAGGTCAATTTTTTTATTCAAAATGATTGATTATATTTGATATCACTGAAACTTGCTTTGGAACAGCTCCCTGCAAAAATGGTGATATTTCAAACCAACATTTCTTACAGTGTTGTCCCGCTTCTACCTGACCCCGTTCTCCCCTGCACTTCCGTTATAGTTATGGAGAGAAGAATTTAGCGCCTGTGGTAAAACTTCATATGAAGACATATTTTAAAAATATAACCTGTATTTCAACTATCATAGAAGAGGATATATATCAAGCCGATACTGAAGCTTTTCAAGAATATAGAAATATATCTTTTTCTCTTAAAATCTGAATGCGTTAAAATGTGTTATATAATAAATCGTTCAAGTTTATAAAATACTTTATTTTTCTTTTTACCTATATTCGCTTTTCTAGGTTATGAGGAAACATTCAGACTTCACAAGGCCAACACGTTCGTCCCCTGATGGAAAAATTTCTCCATCATTTAAACTCATCCAAGAGGTCGACAGTACATCAGTTGTGTTAGTTCTTGATACATCAGGCAGCATGGCAGGAAAAAGGATCGCTTTTTTGAGGAGTGTATGCTAGCCAAAACAGTGATACCTATATATATATATATATATATATATATATATATATTTATATATATTAGATACGCACTGTATATATTTACATATAATGTCATAAATAAATTTATTCAGTTTGTCTCCAACGGCCCACAAGGGGGTGACACACGCTACTGCTGTGTGATAGGTTGCCCGGGTGCTGTGAAAAAAATCACAGGCGGAATATATATATATATATATACAGCGCTTATAAAAAAAACCCACGTTACACTTTTGAAAAATCTCTCAAAGTTACATTTCACAATATTTAGAATTTTTTTCATGTCGATAGATGCCCAATAGCCTCATCTATCTAGTGCCACTAAAAAAGATCAAACTTTCATCCACGCTTGGGCGAACACTGACTACTTTTGTCCCGAGTGTGAAAAATGGCTTGCGCCAAATTGAAAGAAAATGGAAAATGGAACCAGTCGTCCGAATAAGTACTCCCATTCAAACAAATTGCTCTTTGCCATTAATTTTGATTATGTTATGATAGTCTAGAAATTTTGTGGTAATTTTCTATCATAATTGTAATTATTTCGTTGCTTTATGCGTAAGTGAGAATTAATAATGTGTAATAATTTCAAGATCTTTTTAAGCACATTATTTACCATACACAGACACATCAAACACATCAATACATCAACCGATTGATCAGTTATTCATTTAGTCAGTAATTCAGTCAATCAATTAATCAACCCTTTAGTCAGTCAAGAAGTCGGTCAGTCAATCATTCATTAAGTCAGTCAGGTGTCAATCAATCACTCGAACAATGGATCAGTCAGTCATTCGACCGTTCAGTCAGTCAGTCATGCAGCCAGCCAAGCAAGCAGTCAATTAAACAACGATCAATCAGTTAATAAATAAATGAATTGACCAATCAGTTGACGAATAAAAATGAAGAAAAACACAGGCTTTTAGCGTCAAAGTGTGGGGGGGGGGAGGGGTGGGCTGCCAATTCTCCCCTATGTGGATCCGCCACTGGTTACATAGTGGATACACTGATTGATTGATTGATTGATAGACTGATTGAGAAATTGACTGAATACAGTAAATTGACTGGTTGATTTATTGATTAATCGAAAAATTGATTTACATTTTTAATAGAATGATTGATTGATAAATTGATTAATTTGGCGTTCTTGACTGAATGACTGATTTGGAAGTGCTTTGATGTGTTTGTGAATTATTTGTTAATTACAGTGTGATTGACTGATTGATTGACAGAGTTGCCCGACTGCCTGACTGGTTGATTGACTGATCGATGTTTTGAGCAATCGATTGATTAACTGATCGATCAATCAATTGATTGATTGATTGTTGATTAACTGATTACCTTATTGATTGATTGATTGATTGACTAATGCATTGATTGATTGACTAACTTTGACTGACTGATCTATCGGTTGATGTTAGTTATTGTTGGTTGATTGTTGATTGATTAATTAATTGACTTTTTGATTGATTGATTGAATGATCTGAAGATGTATTAATCATGTACTTTTCATCTTGACTGAATGACTGGCATGTGGATTTGGTTTTTCTGTGAATTGTGAATACTGTGCTTCTAAAAGAAGATCTTGAAGTAATTACACGTTATTTAATTCTCACCAGTGCATAAAGCAATGAAATCATTAATATAATGATAGAGAATTGCCATAAAAATTCCTAGACTATCATAACATAATCATAAGTCTATGCAAAAGGGCAATATGTTTGAATGGGAGTATTTACTCGGACTGCTGGTTTAATTTTCCCTCTTCTTTCAATTTGACGCAAGCCATTTTCACCCCCTGGACAAAAACAGACAGTGTTCGCCCAAGCGAGAACGAAAATTTGTTTTGTTAGTGACATTTGATAGATGAGACTGTTGGGCATCTATCGACATGAAAAAAAAATCTTCTAAATATTTTGAAAAGTAATTTTGAGAGAATTTCCAAGTGTGACGTTTTGCTTATACGCACTGTATATATATATATATATATATATATATATTATATATTATATTTTCAAGTGTGACGTTTTTCTTATACGCACTGTATATATATATATATATATATATATATATATTATATATTTTCAAGTGTGACTTTTTTCTTATACCCCACATGAGAGTCTACCCGGGGTAGGACCCCCGGGTAGACCAACCCCGGGTCGATTAGGGAACTTAAATATTTTACGTATGTTTCTGGCCATTTATTCCACCAAGGGTAGATATGAATCCCAATTGCCTATATCACAGGCATCCTAGACGTTTTAGCTTGTTGTCAACCCAAGTAGTTTTATGGCCATTTAGTCAACCCAGGGTAGATAACAATTCCTACTGTCTATATCACAGGCATTTTAGTCGTTTTAGTTTGTCAACCCGAAGTAGTTTTTGTGGCTCTTTAGTCAACCCAAGGAAGATAACAATTCCAACTGTTTATACCACACGATGTTTTAATTTGTTGTCAACCCAGACTCGTATTTGTGGATACCTGTGATATAGACAGTAGGAAGTGTTATCTACCCTGGATTTACTAAATGGACACAAAGACAACTCTGGGTTGACAATAAACTAAAGTGTCTAGGATGATTGTGATATAGGCACTTTGGATTGTTATCTACCCTGGGTGGACTAAATGGCCACAAATACTACTCTGGGTTGACAATAAATTAAAACATCTGGGACACCTGTGATATAAATAGTTGGAAGTGCTATATACCCTTGGTGGAATAAATGGCCAGAAACATATGTAAAATGTAAGTTCCCTAATCGACCCGGGGTTGGTCTACCCGGGGCCGATTGCCTTTGTCAAGTAATGACATATTTATTGAAATCAGCGTTTTTGAAAAGATAAAAAAGGCGCACCAGTATAAGCTATGTGCGCAAAGTACAGAAAAGAAGAGGAAGGAACCTGAACATAAAAGAAATAAAGCAAAGTAAAAGAAAACAGATGCGTGAAAGAAAGGCAAAATGGAGGGACAAAAGGAGAGAGAGACGAGTCAGTACGTAAAAGGCGATAAAACAAAGGGGGGGGGGGGGGAATGATTCATTCACTTCATAAAGCACTAAAGGCGAAACTTTGTAAATTTCGAACTGTCAACGAAGTACCCGTAATGATTGTTTTTGATTTACTAGTGCTCCGACCAGATCTTCCTAAATTTTAAATGCATGAGTGACAAATTGATATGCCTTTTGTTTCTCATAGGGTAAAGTGCGGAAAATTGCGTCGCACGCGGTCCCATTTTATTTTCACGACCGTCACGTTCAGTCAGACCCACCTTCGGAAAACCGATCACAGGTAATACTCCGAAAATGACATATAACGCACGATGAATATAGAGCCTCATCGTGCGGTGCGAGGCAATGTGTAAAAGGGCATGAGGAAAGTCTCGCAAAGTCAACGTGCTATTGATATATATTTTTTTTAAATAATGCTGCGTATAAATTACCTTCAACGTCCTTGAATGGTTCATCATATGAAATAGCTTTCAAATTTTCATAATTAAATAAGTATACTGGTGGTATTATTTAAATATATATATATATATATATATATATATATACATATATATCAACAGTAGGTCGACTTTGCTAGATTTTCCTAATACCTCTTGTACACACTGTCTCGCAATGAACGATGAGGGCTCTATTTTTATCGTGCGTTATACGCCGTTTTCGCAGTATATACCTGTGCTTGGTTTTCCGAAGTTGTGTCTGACTGACGTTACTTCTATTACGCCATTCAATACAAGCACATGAATTCACATAATCTGCAGGTATAGGCTCAATATCTATCACTAACGCATATAACAGGCCGAAAGCCCAATAATTTGAAAAACTCGGGTTATCGTCGTATTATGGGCATTTGGCTTACCGTAGATACAACCCCTTAAAGCAGCATGCGATGGCCTGGGGCAAGGAGTCGGATGTGTACGAAAATCGAATTTGACGGAACACTTGCGTAACAACCTACACAAACCAATAGGTGCGTACACAACATTCGTGTGACAAGACATGCCATAAACAGTGCTAAGTTGTGTGTTATCAGTGTTCAATCTGTTTGTAATAAAACATACCTACTGGTGGATCATTTCATTCAACATAACTTTGACATTGTTTGCCTCACAGAGACCTGGCTCTCCGATTCAGAGAAGCACAGGAAGGTGATTGGTGATCTAACATTAGCCGGCTTAACATTTTATCATGTCCCTCGCCCTAACCTCATGGTGGTGGTATCGCCATTCTCCATAGGGCATCAATCAATAGAGGTGTTACATCAACCTTCACTGCATCAAGCTTTGAGAGCCTGTGTTGTAACATTCAGTTTCCCGGGACTTCCACACCGATCAAGATCTTGGTGCTGTACCGACCTCCCTATAGTCGAAAGAACAAGACCTCTACTGCTGTGTTCATTGACGAGTTTGCAGATTACACAGCGACACTTCTATCTTGCCAATGCAAGCTTTTGATTGTTGGTGATTTTAACCTTCACTGGGCCTGGGATAATTCTACCAATTCAGAGACACAGAAATTCAAAGATATTTTCAACTCCTTTGGTCTGACCCATTTGTTCTTTCTTCTCATCATTCTGTCATTTCCTGTTTCTATCTTTCCTTATGTTTTCTTCCTATCGTCTTCTCTTTCTTTAAAATTCTCATGTTTTTCTTTGTTTTTATTCATTCTATCATTTTCCCTTTCTATCTTTCCTCTTCTAACTTTCCTTGTGTTTTCTTTCTATCGTCTTCGCTTTCTTTAAATGCAGTGGTGGCCTGCACTTATAGGACGATCAAGGAAAATCACACGAGATTTCCGGCGGAACACACACACTCACTTCCGGTTGAAGTTCGTTTTAGGATCGCTTTCGCTTTCACACTGCACGTTGGAGCGGTCTAACTAAGAACCGTTCCTCAAGACCACCTTGCGAGGTGGTCTTGTGGAGCGCTCCAGAAGAACGCTTCCTGGACCACTTGAGCAGTCACACTCACCTGGGAACCGCTCCTGAGGAACGGTTTAGAGCGCTCTAGCGAAGTGAGTGTGAAAGGGCTCTTAGACACTGAGGATCTTAAGAATTATCGTCCCGTGTCTAACTTATAATTTCTTTCGAAAGTGTTAGAGAGGATTGTTGCTGTAGGTCTCCATGACCATCTAGAAGATCACAATCTCCATGAATCTTTCCAATCAGCCTACAAAAAGCACCATGGAACAGAAACGGCTTTACTTAAGGAAAATAACGACATTTTGCAAGCTCTTGCTTCCAAACAGGCTGTATTTCTAGTGCTTTTTTGATATATCGTCGGCCTTCGACACTATCGATCAGGACATCTTACAGCACCGACTTTCATCTGTGGGTATTAAAGGTTGTGCCTTGTCCGGGTTTCGCTGTTACATGGGTAATCGATCACAGTCCGTGAAGATCAACGACTCCATTTCACCAGAGGTTAATCCCTCTTACGGCGTGCCCCAAGGGTCAGTTTTGGGCCCGTCCCTCTTTAGCATTTACTCATCTACACCTCTTGCAGAGATTGCCCGATTGCATGATGTCCATGTGCACCTATATGCAGATGATACTCAGCTTCATATACCATTCAGTACTTTGGACCCTGAGAGTGTAAATAGCAGACGTCAGAAGTTAGATAGCTGAAGTGAAGGCATGGGTGTCTTTGAACAAACTTAAGCTCAATGATGCTGAGAATGAAGTTTTAATTCTGTCATCTAAGTATCAGAAGGTTGATTTACAACACCATTCCATTCGAAGTGGTGATTCACAGTATTACCTACAAACACTGCACGTAATCTTGGAATGTTATTTGATAGTAATATGACGACAATGAATAACTTTGTACAAAAACTTGTCAACCAATGTATTTTAATCTACGTAGTAACAGTAACATTAGAAAGATATTGTCGGATAAAACAGTTGCCACTATAATTCATGCATTTGTAATTCTCGTCTTGATTATTGCAATTCTCTTTTGTACAATGTGTCATCTTCTCAAATAGCTAAGCTACAAAGAGAACAAAACTCTCTGCCAAAATATTGTCTAGGACATGTAAAAGGTATCAGTTCACCAAATACGAAAGGGTTACATTGTCTACCATTCAGAGAGCGTATCAAGTATATAATTCTGCTTGTTACTTGGAAAGCATTAGCCTACATGGTTTTGCCCCCTCATATACTGAAAATCTAATTTCTGAATATGTACCAACTCGTTGTCTGCGTTCTTCTAGCAACAATCTTCATGTGGCACATAAAACGAAATCGTGGTGATCGTGCCTTCATAGCTGCGGCGCCGTGATTATGGAACCACTTACCTCCTAATATCCGTTCCATAAACACTTTGTATTCTTTAAAGTGAAATTTGAAGAAGTCCTTTTTCTAAAGCATACAGTGAAATGTAATTCAACACAGATTTGTAGTATTCTTCAGTCCATTCTATTTCTACCTTCTTGCTTCTCTCATTTTCATCATGGGCCTCGGAATAGTTAACTAGATAGATGGCGCAATATAAGTGCGTTGTATTATTATTATTGTAGCCGGTGTAGTATCTTATACCGCTATAACCATTATCATGCAATAATGAATCAGTCTACAGGCCGAGATATAAAGTTGATTGTTCAATTCAGTACAATTTATACCATAATAAACAGCAAATATATATATATTGGCGTATCTACGGGAGGGGGAGGGGGCAGAGGGGGCACGTGCCTTGGTCGGCACTTGCAGGGAGCGCCAAAAGGCAAAAGCGAGGAAGAGAAAGGGGACTTTTAAAAAGAACAAATGGGAGGTCACAGTTAAAATGCGTTTCCAATCCAGGGTGAAGTGCATAGAAAATGGCGATTTTAAAAGGTTTAAAATGCCAAAATTTCACAACCATGGGAGCTTTGCCTCCTCGCACAATCATGTTTCTTCCTGATTTCGTAATTTTGCGTGCCAAGTAGGCTATAGATATTTTGCATAATAAGCAGCGTTTTAAAGGAATTCACAATTCACACTAGCAGCTTCACAAGTTGCTCCCCAGCGTATTATTTTCATAAGAATCCCCCTCACCCCCCTCCCCCATAAAACAATCATGATAAAGTGCATAAAATAGTCATTTCCTGAACAGCTTGAGAAAATCTCGCTCTTCAAAGACAACTCTACGGCGTGAATATAATTATGACGTCATAACACGATGAGCGAACTCAAAGAGGGTCGCACATCATCATACACAACCCAGCGATAAAATCCCAACCCTCTGCAAAACCTGTCTCTACACTTTTGCATTCAACACCGTTGGTGAACTCCGTATTTGAGTCGTGAAGTTAGCGGCGAATGCGATTTTTATGGAGAATAATCTATAATTATGTGATCGATTGATTGTAGTTTTTTAAAATTTACCTTGCCGTTTTGTCACAAATTTACCATATTCTATCTGCTTTGTTCGTTCAAATTCTAAAAAATGATGTAAGATGTACACAACAGGATAAGTTCATATAGCGACTGCACGCAGTCAATTTCGCTGTGTGTGGTCGCTCTAGATGTTTCAATTTCCGGGGACGGCAAAGCGAAGTAATGTCTCTCTTTTTACTTCTCTTTCCTTATGTTCCTCTTTATTTTTATCGTTTTCTTTTTATCTTTCTTGATCTTATTCTTTCTTTTTATTCTTCTGTCATTTCCTTTATATTCCTTATGTTATTCTTTGTGTTTCCTTCTATCTTCTTCTGTTTCTATCTTTCCTTATGTTATTCTTTGTGTTTATTTTCATCTTATTCGTTTTCTATCTTTCCTTATGTGATTTATTGTTTTTATCCTCCTCTTTCTATCTTCATTATGCCTCCGTCACAATAAGCTCCGATGCCATGTACGGGCCCCGTCCGATGAGTTTTTGGTCTAAAATCGGGCGGTCATCGGAGCATTCGTGCGGTGACCGGCAGACAACCGGACGCTAATCGGGGTCATCGTTGTGTTTTGGGGGCATCGTTGGAGGCATCGTCAACTTTTAGCGCGGAGTTAAAAGCTAGCGATGGATTTCAGACATCGGCAGTGTCAACACATCGTTGACATAGCCGGCAGGTGGCCGCCTGGTGACCGTCATACCTTCTGGGGGGTCCTGACAGGTGCCGCCAGGGCGTCTGGCATCTCGCCCGGTTCCCGTCAGATTGTTCCCACGATAAAAATCTTCCCAGGCTCCTCCAAAAACAAACTTTTCCCGTCAGGGCGCCGCCCGGTCTGCCAGACAGCCCTCCGATTGTTTAAAATCGGACAGGCGCTGGCCGGTCTACGCCCGATGTTTGAACGATGTCTGGCGGCGCCCTGGCGGCACACTGCCGACTAGGTGAAGGCGACCTGCCAGCGCCTGTCCGATGAACGGGCGGGGATCTAAGGTCGTCCGCCCGGGGAGTATAAATACCACGGGTGATAATCATCGGTCACTCGTCGGGAACACTAACGGTTACCCCCCGGAGACCGCAGGCCTCTCGCCAGGACACCGCAGGGCCACCTCCAGATGATCGCACGATGACCTACTATCGGCAGATGGCCGCAAGGTGACCGTCCTGCTTCCCTGCGGTCTCCTGCCGGCGCCCGGAAGATATCCTGCCGATCTCCGTCTGATGTCCGTCAGTTTTTCTCTCATAAGTGTCGGCCGGCATGCGTCCGGTGACTGCACGGGGAGCAATTTCTTGTGACTGCTATACCGACGTCTTCCAAACATCGGCAAAACTCGCCGGTGACGCAACGATTTTGACAATCGGGCGGTGACCTCCAGAGGCCATTATCGGACGGCCGCCGGCCCCAATTGTGACTGAGGCATTATTTATTCTTTGTTTTTCCTTCTTTCTTCTTATCGTTCCATCTTTCCTTATATTATTTTTTGTTTTTCCTTTGATCTTCTCTTTCTTTTATTCCTGGTGTTGTTTTTCCTTCTATCTTATTCTCTTCCTATCTTTCCTTATGTTAATCTTTGTTTCTCTTTCTTTCTTCTCCTCTTCGTTTCTTGCCTTACGCAATCGAAATGACGCCTCCTGTGAGTCGGGCTACTCACACGTAAAAGTTAGGTGCGCCTAGACGCACATCATTTCCTTTTCGGCTGTACATTTCAAAATGGATCCGCACACGTTATCAATGTCCATCATTTTATGATTGCCGGTTTTATCGCTGAACTTGTTGAACAGAATTTTATAAAAGGTCTAGACGGTAAGCTCCCTGTTACCACTCGGCAACACACCCGTGGTCTATTTAAGGAACCTGAGTGAATGTCGTAGTACTATGCAATGACCCCTGTTCCTTCATCATATATCGTGCAGAGTATTGTGTGATCTGGTTTGTTTATTTGTTTGTTTTGTTTCGTTTTGTTTCTGACCTTCGAAAGAAAACAACTCAAAAGCATAATTATGTTTTTCTTTTTATACAGGCTGCTTCGAGTGCTATCAATGATGTTTTTCCTCTGGGCACTAGATTGGGAATGGTCCGCTTTAGTAGCAGATCTTCGCTGATTTCTAATATCGTCCCAATATTAACTAATGCAGATCGTAGGAGACTGTCAGGCTTACTACCTACAAGTACTGATGGGTCTACCAGTATAGGGTCGGGTAAGTTCTAAGATATGTAAGCACTCGCAGATTTAAGGGAAGGGGCACATCCGGCCATTACGCCCCCACCCGCCCCCTCTTTTGAAACCCAAGTAGCCTTCACAAATCCGAAAATGGGGAGGCACGCACCCCAGGCGGTACTTGAAAGGGGCGAAAAAAGAGAAAGGGGGAAAGGAAATAAAATTATGAACATTAAGGATTTGCATTTAAAATATTTTTTTAGGGTTTAAAATGCGACAAATTTCTATAGCTCGGTCGCTTTTCTCCCTCGCATACACTGTTTCAGCACCCAAATAGGATATAAATAGCGAGGATTTGAGGAAAACGTACTTTACTCCCTACTCTATCAATTTCTTCCGGTTCTTTTTAAATATTGCGCCCCAATATAGGATAAAGTGTATGAAATAGTATTTTCAAAGTTTCAACATTTTTTTACCTTCTGACTATAACAACTCAGAAGTGTTTAATTCAATTCAGTTCAATTTTACATAACGTAATTTGGTGTAATATAATTTTCTTGAGATGCAAATTGGTGTCAATGGGTCATTTCATTAATACATTATTAACTCTTACTGTGCCAAGTGATTTAGCTCTCTTCAAAATTTTACCAAAATGTGATCAATGCTACTTTTCAAATGTCTGCACTTCATTAACAATCTATTATTTCACAAAGTATTGTGCACAAAACTTGTAGGAAATTTATTACCATTTCTTGTGATACCAAACATTATTACTTTACCCAACTTTATGCATAAGAATTATTGAAAATTACATTTGAGTTTCTTTTTTGTCCATTATTTTTGGTTCCTCATTTGTTTACTATTATTTAATGTTTAAATTAAGTAATATCTTTTATAAATTCTGCATTTTTCTCTGAAAATTTCTATTGTAACATATAATTATAATCATATAATTAGAATGGTTGATTTATGCTCAAAATTTTGATATACATTGACCACCATATACTTTTCCTGTGGTCGAGCAATTGGTGAATGATAATGACAAGTCTATATGTCACAATATACGTGACATCGGCACTGAAAGAGTTGAATTGCGAAAAATGTATTGCTTTCTAAAAGGGAGCCAAAAAATATTGTCAGGATAATATAAACACACCCACCGACCTTCTGACAAGGCATAACAGAGGAGCTTGCTTGGTATCTATGTAATTAACATTTGAATAGTACATTTCAACCTGATAGTCATATACCACAGATGCCTGACAGACCCACTATTATGCCTTGTCAAACAGGTAGATGAACACTGGACGTGTTCACATAAACGCAGAATTCTTGTCACAATATCTCTGATAGGCCAGGAGCCCGTCCCGAAATAGTCAACCCATTTAAATATTACATGTCAAAAATGGCCGATTTGTATTCGTTTATGTGTAAAACGCATAGGACGATTCTAATGTGTTGATTCTTTTTACTGCATATTATATGTTTTAAACAATCAAAACTTGACCTGAAGTTGGAAATACGTGTAATTTTCTTAGTGTAGCAAATTACAAAACAATGGAAAACAAAAGGAATAAAACAATAATTAACATAAGAAATAGAAATCAATAAATAAATACATAAGAAAAGATAATTACTTAATTTATGCATATAATTTGCATGAATTTCATTTCATTTCATTTCATTTCATTTCTTTTATCTTTATTTCGCAAACCATGATAAAAAGCGTACAAAATATAGCATATTTAATAAGTGTGATACATTGTAAATATTGAAAAATGCAGATTCATATTAAAAAAAAATAAAAAAATAAAAAAATAAAAAAATAACATATAAGTTAGCAATGCATAATAGATAAATAAATATGAGTATAAAGGAAATATATTGCGTAAGTAAAACGAACCTAAATTGTGTTCAAGGTAAAGATGGTTTGCGGGCACACCTAAAAAGACCTAAAGGCCTGCAGGGAAGGTAGCCCATGTAGAGTTAAGTGGAAGCTTTAAAAAGGAAAGAAAAACACAATTTATACGGTTGAAGCATTGAACGAATATAGAAAAAGAAAGAAACGCCTACAAACATAATACATGTGTAGCGATCATTGTTTGAAAAACGTACAAAACCGCACAAACCCACCACAGACACATGCATACCCGGATGTACATGAATGTAATACATGAAATTACTCGCAAGCTTGCAAATAAATCTTATAACGTTTTTTAAAAATGTTCAGTGAGGGTGAATTCCTTAAATAGGATGGTGTGTTGTTCCACAGCTTTGAACCATTTAATTTGATCGAGTTTGACGAAAGCATACTTGTTCTTAGAAATGGTGGACGGAAGTGTTTGTTATTTCGAGTGTAAGGCGAGTATATGGATTCCGCAGTACAAAAACATATCATTGAAAACCAGCGGCAGAACCTGCTTATGGTACTTAAACATGAATATAGCAGTTTGGTATTTAACAATAGTCAAGTTCACACGTAGAGCGATAGCATCGATGCTATCTAGGTTTCGATACTATTTTGGTGAAGGCCAGATAGTTTTAAGACCAAACGCTGTCTGAACGCAGATAGTCACGAGAGAGAAGCGAGTTTCCAAACTATTCTTGCAGCGAGTTTAGCAGGAGTAAATCTCAGGATCCAGCGACAAAGCATGGACGTTTTGCGGTGGACCACCCACCGCGCTTGTGACTATTTGTAATGTGAGCGCAATCGCTGCTATCTTCACTCGTTGCTATTAATTGTAATTCTGTCTGTTTCATGTGGTGCTATAATATAATGCAATGTATGTATTCATGTGTTGTACCCTCTTCCCTACTTTTTGTCTATTATCATTCTGTCTGTTTCATCTGGTACTGTAATATAATGTAATGTGATGTATATAGGGGTAAGTATAGGCTAATGTGTATACTGTGTGGTAAGGAAGGGTTTTTTGGGGGGGGATACCTTCTTTTTATCTTTTTCTTTTTTATATATGTGACCAGGCACCACAAAACCACCCAAAAGTCGCACTGTGTGATTTTCAGTTAGAGCTCAATCAATGTGTTTTGGTTGGCATGCATGGTCAAATTTTAGTTTTGGGTATTTCCTGAAAGAGCATACTTTTTTCTAAGTAATCTAAAAATGTGGAGGCACCAAAAAATCTAGAAGTGGTATTTTTGACAGTTTTTTTATCACACTTATATGTGTCTTCTCTGGATTTTGTTGTATTACTTTTCTTTTTCACGACCCTGAATACTTGTCTCATTTTAATCTCCCATAAATCTCCCGGGGTAAGTTCTTGCATTGATACTTGTGCACTATGATAAACAGGATATGTCTAAGTAGTATGCCAAGTTTTAGGACAATCTGATAATCCCTTCATAGAAATTTTCATTGAGTTCTAATCCTCCTTTTGTCACCTTAGCACAACACTTTGCAAGTCAGAGTGCTTCAATAGACTGCAAACTTTAAACCCTTATTAAGAAGTAACATTATGAGGGACTGTGCATTCTTCTCTTTGTACATTGAGTTATATATCATTTTAAAGCTGAGAATCTGCTCTTTCAGAATCAGAGAATATAGTGTGCATGCATGTGTTTTATTTCGGCATAAGATTGGAGTTCAGTCAATTTTGACATGTACAAGGTTTATTTAAAATTAAGTATTATAACACATGTATTTGCTAGTTGATTGTATTATCGATATTACAAATGAATTGTTATTGTGTTATTATGTTGATTTATGAAGACAGATAAAATATTCAAAACAAAAGCTTCGCATGATATGACCCCTGTGCACAAACTTCCGCGCGTTTGACCATGCATACCAATTATACTCGGGTCACTCTGTGTGGCGCAGTAATTATTGTTTTGGCAGCGAGTGAGCGATGAATAGTCACGAGTGGGTGATAGAAGCAAGTCGATCATGGCCTGTCTGAACGTACTGGAAATATTTTTGAAACTTACATAGCATCGATGCTATGTACTACGTGTGAACATAACTATTGTCAGGGAGCCGTAGGAAATCTAAGCGCTTGAAAAGAGGAGCTGTATGTGCTCGAAAATCAGCATGTGTAAGAATGCGGATTATCTTCTTTTGGATGATCAATGTATGGTTCAAAAACTGAGGAGGATGCCCTGCCCCATATAATATTACCATAATTCAAGTATGGCAAAATTATTGTATTATACAGTATATAGAGTGTTTTTAGAGGTAATACATGGGATAATTTGCATATAACACCACAGTTTCTTGACAACACCTGATTGAGACTGTCTATGTGATTTTTCCAAGTTAGATTCTTATCAATAACCACACCAAGAAATTTCATGTAATCGACCCTCTCAATGGGATTCGAGTTAATAAAAATATCATTGTTATGAATTGAATTTCGGTTGAGACCCAAATTCATGAATTTAGTTTTTTGAATATTTAGAGAGAGTTTGTTGGCTTGGAACCACTCTATTAAATTGGCAAGATTGTTGTTGATATCTCTTTTAAGTTTTTCTGTATCTTTATTACTAAATATTAGGTTTGTATCATCTGCATATGGAACAGTATCACAATATTTTAAGGATTCATTAATATCATTAACATATAAAAGAAAAAAACAATGGGCCAAGGATGGAACCTTGTGGAATTCCACATTGAACAGATGTTGGAGCAGATGAGTGATTATCGACACATGTAAACTGCTTACGCCCTCTTAGGTAACTGTCCATTAAAGATAAAGCTGTGCCTCGAATACCATAATAGTATAGTTTTTTTTAGCATAATGTCAAAGTCTAGGGTATCAAATGCCTTGGATAAGTCAATAAAAATGCTAGTGCATGATTCTTTCCGTTCCAAGGCATCTGACACCCTATTCATGAAGTATAAGAGTGCGTGTTCGATAGAATGATTCTTACGAAAACCGAACTGATTCGCATGTAAGTTGATTTTTTTTGCATAAAATCTGAAAGTCTCTTATGAATGATTTTTTTCTAGTATTTTGTACTTATGTCATGCTTATCAGCCTTTTTGAAAATAGAAATGATTTTAGAGACCTTTAATTTATCTGGAAAAATACCAATACTTAGGCATTGATTGAAAATATAACACAAAGGTTCTGCTATAAGGAAAATAACATACTTGATAACTTTCGATAGAATTCCATCAAAACCGCATGAGCTACTATTCTTCATGTTTTTTACACATTCAATGATTTCACTAGGTCTGGTAGGTGAAAGGAAAATAGAGTTTGGTGAGTTCTGAACCAAGTAATCAGTAAAGGATTTTGTTGACTTTGGTATCTTTTTGGAAAGTTTTAGTCCAATGTCTTGAAAGTATAAATTGAATAGTTCAGAAATCCTTTCTTTATCCTTGGTGACATCAACATTACATTGTAGATAGTTCACAACGGGCGAGGCTACATTTTTACTCAGTGCATGGTATATTATTTTCCAGGTCTTAGTGGTGTTTCTCTGTGCAGTGTTTAATGCATTATGATAATAACGTCTCTTGCTTAGTCGAATAATGGAATTCAACCTATTTCGATAAGATTTATATTTTAATTGTTTCGAAGCGGTTGGTTTCTTTAAATATTTCCGATATAAGTTATTCTTCTTATTAATTGATTTTACGATGCCCCTTGTAATCCATGGTTGTCGTGGAAATTTACGATTGGTAACATTCTGGAGAGGAAGATGGCTGTTGTATAAATCCTGAAACTCACAGAGAAAGACATTATATGCTTCATTGGGGTCTCGAATTTCGTATATACTAGACCAGTCATGCACGATCAGAACTGATGCAAAGTGGTGGAGATTTTCATCAGACAGAATTCGTTGAAAAAAAATTGTTTTGCGTTGACTCTGTATGGTGGAGTCTGAAACATGAAATAATGGAAAATGATCAGAAATATCGGAGTAAAGGATGCCATTTTCAGATTTTTTATCATAAAAATTAACAAAAATATTATCAATACATGAAATTGATGTTGGTGATACACGAGTTGGTTTTGTGATTAGTGGCCTGAACGAAAAGGATGCAAGTGTATCAATAAATGTTTGAGTTGGTGCTTGTTGTGGTCTGAATAAATTGAAATTAAAGTCACCCATTATATAACCGGGTTTGTTTTCTTGGTTCATTCGAGAGAGACATTCTTGGAAAGAAATGAAAAAAGCATCAGAGTTACAATCAGGAGCTCTGTAAATAATACCTACAATAGTGTTTATGCATACACCTGACAATATCTCAATAAATAAAGTATCAATTTTGTCACTGCTGAAATCCAAATCCTCACGTAATTTGTATACTAGCTGGTTATTTAGGTAAAGACAAACCCCACCACCTTTCCTTTGGGATCTAGGTTTCTGGATTAAAGAGTAATGAGGAACATTATACAATGTAGAGACACAATCTTGAACCAAGTTTCTGTGAAACCATAGATTTGAAAATTATGTGACAAACTCTGTATCAATTTCATACAATAAGGAAACTTCTTGGCTAAGCTTTGGGCATTCATATAAAATATTGATAAGGCAGACTTATTCATATTATTGCTATTGAAGTCATCAATTGAGTAATATTTGCATTGGTTTTCTTTTCTAAAAGTATGAGGAGCTTGATATTTCGTTTTGGAATTCTAAGTCATCTTCAATATTATTAAACGGTAAGATAGAGACCAGGCAAGATGGGCATGGTGACCATTTATGGACAGTAAGTCCTGCATTATCCAAACAATTAATGTGTACAATGGACTCACATATATTGCAATTCACCGTATGGGTAATCTCACGCACGTTATCCTTGCAAATTTGACAAGTGCTCAGCATGGGCGTAACAAATACAAAAACATACAAAGAAAACACAGCAAAACAGTAAAAAGTATGTCTTTAAGAACTATAAGTACGTAAATGAGCCTGAAATACTCTCAACATTTAAGCATATAATTATTCAGTATGAGAAATATGAAACACACGTTAATGAAATATACGTGTGAGCAATAATTAGGTATTTTAAACCTGCATGTTCAAAAGGTCCTGTTCACATGTAATGAGTTTTTTCATTGTCTTTCCATTTGTTGTGGGGAGCGATACAAAGATTCTGCCATCGGTGCTCCAGCATGATAAAATATTCTTGGAAGACTCTCTTGCTTTCAGGGCTTTTTGATACAGACTTTGACGAGATTGGGTTAGGTCTTCCTGGATGCTCATTTTCTTGCCTTTTAGAAGTTTTCTTACGCTGATGACCTTAGCTCGTACTCTGTAGGAGCAGAACTTAACAAGTATTGGGCGTGGATGGCCATTGGAAGATCGCTGCTTAACTCTATGGCATCTGTCGATATCATTTTTCGATACCGTGGCTTTCAATTCCTTCTGTATCAACGAGCATACAACATCGTCAATGTTTTCCCCGGGTTTTTCTGGGACACCGAAAATACGCACGCTGTTACGTCTGGTGTACTGCTCAAGGTTGTCAATGAGGGCTGTTGCCTTTTGTAGCTTGTAGTTTTGGGTTTCCGGTTGTTCGTGGAGCTTCCTGATCTCTGCACTACGAGAGGCTTGGGCTGATTCTATATTCATTATTTTGGCTTGGTTGACCTCAATCTGGTCTATGTGAGACTGGAACTTAGCAATGGCATCTGAAACAACTGAACTAACTATGGAAAGGAAATCCTCATTCTCAAGATGCTCATAATCTGAGTGACTACGCCTGTTGATTGGGATCGGGTCATCCTGGTTGGACTCGACTGACTGTTGTTACGAGGCATAGTGAGAAGTGAAGACAAGTAATTTCTTTCCAGATCCAATTAAGTAGAATGTGTGTGAATAAACGGAATTTACTGCGAAGCGAGGATATATCAAATTCAACTAAAACTGGGGCAAACCCACAAAATAGGGGCCGGATTTTTTTCCAAGCTAATATAAGGCCAACCAATTGTTCAAATTAACAACAGTCAGGCCCAACAGTCACATACACATTTTCACATACCAATTCCTCTCGATTCTTGATTATTTGATGTAAAAAATGTAGATCGCCGACAACAGTTATGACTGTCATAGAGTTGATTTGATGAAACGACCCCCTGACCTCTGTTCAGTGTCTGTCCCCGGCCCGAGATTGCAGAAATATGACGTAATCGTCACTTCACGCACAATTTGTAAATTTGCGGATTTTTAAAACATTTTTTTAGCGATTACACTTGAAAAAAAACACGAGTATGATAAGATTAATACTAAATTGCAACAGTTGAAATGAAATCACAGTGGAAAACATTCCTAATTAATTTGCATTCAACACAAACATTCCTCAACAGGTTCGCGACACAATCTTCGATCGATTCACACGTGGGACGACTCGGCACGTAATTTTCGGCGGGGCCGAATTGTCCAAAGTGCCGAGTTAGCCAGGACCCGCCCATTTAGCTGCAGTGAATACCTTGTTGTCATAAGGAAACCGATGACTTTGCCGATATGTCTTGCTTAGAATTGACATTTTTGACATCAAATAATCAAGAATCGAGAGGAATTGGTATGTGAAAATGTGTATGTGACTGTTGGGCCTGACTGTTATTAATTTGAACAATTGGTTGGCCTTATATTAGCTTGGAAAAAATCCGGCCACCATTTTGTGGGCTTGCCAAAACTGGAATTGTTGATGACAGAAAATAGTTCACTCTCTGCATGAACGATACAAGGTCAGAAGCAAAGATGCTCGTGGAGCTAGTAGAGATCGAGAATGGACGTAGAGGTCGACGTGAGTGAAAAATTTCATAGAATAGTGAGCGTGAAGATAAAGGTAACATTCCAGTTGAATAAACAAGAAAAGTATCGTTTCAGATTCCAGTTTATTAATAGCGTAATATTTACATATAGTTCATGATGAGTTGAGAGCAATCAGGCAAGAGGTGGCTATAAAAAGAGGATAAAGCTACATTATTATCGCAGTGTTTTAAAAACGAGCGTCAAGTTGGTGACGTAGCACTCGGGCATATCCAACATGAAAAGTCGTAGATGGGACCGAAGTAATATGAATGTCAAGACGACGAAAACCTTAGAAGAAAAGAATCATTTGTAGGTCCACAAGCTTACCAAATGTCATGTACTTCAGTTCATAAGTTCGATGTACTTGTAAATATGAAGACAATTGCAAGCTGTTGAAATCTCCAGTTAAAATATTGCACGATGACCGGAACAAACACACACGCTTTTACGCTCGTTCCTCGCTCCCGTTGTGATTCATACATCTACATACTAAATACCTTCCTTTCACATATTTCACAATTGGGAGAGCATTGGAGGTCAATATTGACGAAAATATATCAAAAAAAAAATTAAAATACAGAAAAATTACCATATTCGCATAATTAATTAGCATTAATTTTAATAATATGGTATTTTTTATAAATTTAACTATACGTTTTCGAACGTTACATCATAAACTAAGTGCACGCCAAATTTGGTAGCGATCGGACATTGTATAGCCGAGATCTTATGGGGGACCATGATTCATCCGCCCCCCCCCCCCCTCCCCCACCCACCGACCTTCTGACAAGGCATAACAGAGGAGCTTGCTTGGTATCTATGTAATTAACATTTGAATAGTACATTTCAAGCTTACAGTCATATACCACAGATGCCTGACAGTCCCACTATTATGCCTTGTCAAACAGGTAAAGATGAACACTTGGTGTGTTCACATAAACGCAGAATTCTTGTCACAATATCTCTGATAGGCCAGGAGCCCGTCCCGAAATAGTCAACCCATTTAAATATTACATGTCAAAAATGGCCGATTTGTATTCGTTTATGTGTAAAACGCATAGGACGATTCTAATGTGTTGATTCTTTTTACTGCATAGTCTATGTTTTAAACAATCAAAATTTGACCTGAAATTTTCTTATGGGGTGTTGCAAGAAAGTTGCAATCAATTGCAAATTGTAAAGCAAATTAGAACAACCATTCTGAATGGTTCAGGGTCTGTCCATTCAAGAAGATGCGCTTGCAACAATGATTTTGATTGGTCAATACCGATCAGTTGCAACTTGCAATCAATCGCAACTATCTTGCAACATTCCATTAGTGTAGCAAATTACAAAACATTGGAAAACAAATTGAATAAAACAATAATTAACATAATAAATAGAAATCAATGAATAAATACATAAGAAAAATTAATTAATTTATGCATATAATTTGCATGAATTAACAACTAAATACCTTCCTTTCACATATTTCACAAATGGGAGAGCATTGGAGGTCAATATTGACAAAAATGTATTAAACAAATTTTGAAATACAGAAAAATTACCATGTTCGCATAATTAATTAACATTAATTTTAAAAATATGGTAATTTTTATAAATTTAACTATGCATTTTCGAACGTTACATCATAAAGTAAGTGCACGCCAAATTTGGTAGCGATTTGGTAGCGATTGCATAGCCGAGATCTTATGGGGGACCATGATGCACCCCCCCCCCCCGCCCCCTATTCATAACCTCTTTTAGGGTTCACGTTACTTAGACCATCTAAGTCATTGACGAAAAGGTTGTCAGCCTGACCGTATAGACGTCGGGTTTAGCCCCCCCCCCCCCCCCCCGAGCCCCTAAAAGAGACCCCAAAGTCAGGTCGATTACACCCCATCTCCTCCTTGTTCCACCTTTGTAAGTAGGCAGTAGTATGACTGGCCATTACAAAGCACAAAGAAATGACAAAAATTTCCGTCGGGATGGGGTGTCAGACGGCCCCTAAAAATTGGAGTAAATTTTTCCCTTTGACGTCCCGGGAACAAATTTTCACAGGAAGAAGGGCTATGGATGTTCATTCCGAAAATGTAAAAACTGACAAAATTGTCCATCGGGACGGGGGCGTCAGGCCCCCTAAAAAAATCTCCAAAGTGCCCTTTGACAACACTTTGCCTCCCAAATGTAAAGAAAAAACCATTTTCTTATCTTCTGACTGAGATAACTCAAAAGTGTTTTATTCAATTCAATTCAAATTTTCATAACATAATTTTGAGTATAATTATCTTTAAGGGCACGTTTGTGTTAATTGTGACCAGGCACCACAAAACCACCAAAAAGTCGCCAGATATGAATTTTTAGCTAAGGTCTGATTCTGAAAGAGCAGATTCTCAGCTTTGAAATGATGTACAACTTATTATCATTGCATGTTCGTAACTCACTGTACAAAGAGAAGAATGCACAGTCCCTCATAATGTTACTTCTGAGAAATAACAGTTTAAAGTTTGCAGTCTATTGAAGCACTCTGACTTGCAAGGTGACAAAAGGAAGATTTAATACTTAAATCTAAAAACAAACCAATCAATATTTTATGAGAATCAAAAGCTGAAGATACTGTATGAACTAAATCAATTAAAGCGGAGGATGTGGAGTGTCCTGGACGGAATCCATACGTGGAGGTAGATAATATATTGTGTTTCTCCAAAAATTTAAATAAACGATTGTACAAACATTTTTCAATAACCTTGGTAAATACAGATAAAACTGATATAGGCCTATAATTAGAAAGGTCAGAGTGAGACCCACTTTTAAAAACTGGCACTACCCTCGCAATTTTGAGTTTATCAGGAAATATACCAGTTGTTATCACCGAATTAAATATATCACAAAGAGGAAAACAAATTATATGAATAACCTTTTTCACAACTGATATATCTATTTCATCATAACCTGCACTGGATTGGTTATCAAACTTACAAACAATCTTAATTATCTCACCGGGAGTGATAGGATTAAAAAAAGCTGTTTCATCAATAACTTTTAAATATTGCACAAAATAAATTTATCAATTTTTGGAAAACATTCTGAAAACTGATTAAAAAACAAACTATAATTAATATTTGGATCATTATTCATAAAATTCCATTGTACATTTTTCAATTTCACACTAAATAATGTTACGTTAGTATCATTTACATCACGTTTTATTATTAATCTTTCTCCTTTATTTATTACTTTATTATGAATACAAAATACTGGAAGATGATCACTTATATCAACTAAAAAAATACCACACAATAAATTATTTAAGTCATTAGTAAAAATATTGTCAATAAGAGTAGCTGAGTGATGTGTAACGCGGGTTGGGTGATGGATAACAGGATACATCGATTTAGTCATAAAAACATCTAAAAATTCATTAACTTCAAGACAAGAATCGGCATTTAATAAATTAATATTATAATCTCCATTAAAATAGAACAATTTATTTTCTTTGATTGCCTTGTTTAGTACTGTAGTCAAAGATTCAATAAAATATTGCAAAGATGAATTAGGCGGTCTATACATAACACTAAATAAAATATTCTTAAGATTTGATTTAATTTCAATAAAAATACATTCAAAAGATTCAGAAAATATATCTAATTCATTCCTATGTACAAAATGAAAATCATTGGGAATAAAAGCCCCAACGCCTCCCCCTATACGGTCATGTCGAGATTTACCAATAAAGCCATCAATATCATAAGAGGGATCATTAGAATTCAGCCAAGTTTCTGTTACACCTATTGCACAAAAATCTATATCAATACCGTTCAAAAAGGAATTTAAATTATCAAAAATTTTCTTAAGACTTCTACAATTAAGATGTAAACATGAAAACCCCTTTCTGAAATGTCCTTTTGAATGATTATCATGTAAATATTTATTGAATTCATCAGGCAGAAAATGATTTTGATCAGTTACATTCAAAGATTGATCATTATTTGGAGGAGACAAACGTTCAGTGATTCTATGAAGATCAATGTTATTCAGCATATTTTGAAAAAAAATTTAAGTCAGGTATTGTTAAAAACAATTACACAACAAATTCACAGATAAACAGATAACAATAACAAAAAGGGTCTAAAATAAACAAAAATCAAAAAACCAAAAGACAAAAAGACATATTATCCGGAAGCCAATAAATAAATATTCTATTTCTTTTTTGTTTTTATAGCACTATATTTCAAATTAATATGTATTACACTCATAATGTCTATTGCACATTGAAGTCTTTAAATACGTCTCAAGTCAGTAAGTGATGAAATGTGCCTTGTCTTGCCTGTCGCTTTTAGGAGAGCAATAACTCTTCCATCCGTTGTCCAAACTGTGGTAAACATGTTTTTCATCTTCGAAGTTGCAGTCAGTAGCTCCATATTCCGTTTCATCAGATCTTCCACAATCACTTTCGCTGTTCCTTTTAATTTACGTCTGTTCTTCATCAAAACCACTTTGGACTTGTGCGAGATCATCTTAACTATGATAGCGCGCGGACGTGACTGATATGAGCGAGTTGCGTCAGCGAATGTCTGATTACCCTGGGCGTCATGGCTGGGCTCCCCTGATGGACGTCGCGCGAGGCGATGCGACCTGTCAATATCCCGAGGGTCAAACTCTACACCTATGCCCCTTGCCAAGTTACAGACTAGTTGATCGGTGTCTTCGTTGGGTGTTTCCTTGATACCGAGGATGCGTATGTTGTTTCTTCTACTGTACTGTTCTAGGCTATCCATTTCCCGGGTCACTCGTGCCATGTCGTTCTTCAGCTTCTCGGTGGATTCCGTCACAGCCTGGAAGTCGTGAAGCCTGTTGACCAGTGATACCTCGAGGTCATGTAGAAGAGCGAGCTTCTCTTCAATGAGTTTAGAGAGCTTGGCCTCTTTTTTCTCCATGGTAGTAACAAGCTTCACCATCTCCCTCTCCATCACGTCATTCACACGCTCAACCGCCGTTTGGATGACACGATCGATGAGTTCAGCAAACTCAGAGCTCCGAAGGACCTGTCCGATTGAAGATCTGGATGTGTGACCGGGGTTGTAACTGGGGGTGTGCATGGAGGTGTGTCATTCTGTTCAGCTGTGGATCTAGGTGATGGTTCATGTATTGTTGACGTTGGCCTAGGCCTAAGGTTAGGCTTAGACATCCTGATCGTGTCCATGAAAGCACGTTATATAACAGTTCAATTGTGAGAGTTGGCAGGGGCAAGAACAGTACAATAGAATGATACACAATAAATTAACAGTTTATCTGTGATGGACAATGGCAAGAATGTGGGTAATACAATTAGCTAAAAACAGCACGAGTCAGATCAGAATGAAATGGCAAGACGCAGAAATAGGCGAGTGGGACTGTACAATGAAAAGTCTCTCAGCAGCCTGATGAAAATATCATGTTAAAAACTCACCAAAATCATGCTAAAAAGTCATACAATAGGCTTCCGGTGTATCATGTGGTTAATAATGACTAATCCATAATAGATGTCCACGTCCAAAATGTAAAAATGTCTGAATATAAGCCTTTATGTCCAAGAAATAAAATTGACTCCGATGACCAGATGCTTCGTCTTCAGCAGGGTTTTTTTTATTTATTCTGTGTGCCACTGTCAATCTTCTGGTCACCAGCTGGCTCTGCGATATGCAGAAGCTTGTTGTGTTTCCTCGTGCAGCCATCCACTGAGCAGGTCATCTTGCTCTTACACCCTGCTGTCATGTGACCTAGTCTCAAACAGTTGAAACACAAGCCTTTCCTCCTGGCAAGCCGCAGTCTATCTTTAGGAGATAAGTCCTTAAATTGCTTGCAATCCCACAGCTTGTGATTATCCTTGCACTGGAAACACATCTCTGGTTTGGCAAGTCTTTCACTGGAGGATGTAGAGAAGGAGCTCTTAGTTTTCCCACTACCTGAAGATCTTCGTTGATCACTCTGACCAGACATCAGTCCTCCAAAAACAGGGTCGTTGACTTCTTGTGCAGCCTCCTGCACAAAACATAACAGATCTTCGAACCTGGGGATTCTCTGCTGACGCCGAATAGCTCCAACTCTAGACAGCCACTTCCCTCTCATATAGAAAGGCAGACGTTCAACAAGTGTGAGAAGGATCTTCTGGGGCGAAAGTTCATGTTCAAACCCCATGGCTTGAAAGGACATCAAACATGTGCTCATATCGTCTGCCAACTCTCTCATAGCCTTCTTATCTCGAGGGCCTATGTTCTTCCCCTGAGTGATTTTCTTCATCCAGGCCTCAGTAATCATAACTGGATCCCCAAATCTCTCCAGCAGTAGGCGCTTCGCCGTTGCATACCCTTGTGACGAGGACTAAGCAGGTTCACCACTGCAATAGTGTAGCAGACGAGTAAGCTTGGTCTTGTCCTCAACTGGAGCAAAGTCAACACTGTCTTCAAAGCTTCGCCAAAACTCCCAAAACCCAAGGGGATTTCCATCATAAGGCGTAAGCTCAGCTTTCGGAAGCTGCATTGTTTCTAAGAGGCATTGCTGCTGCAGCTGTCCTTGCCTCATCAACTCGACCAGTTCTGCATCACTACTTCTGGTCAATAACCTTCCTGATTTGATCGAGTCAGGATTCTCAACATCTGACGCATGATTCGTTGACATCCTCAGCTCTTTATCTTGGTTAGGCAACCTAACCTCTACACTTTGAGACCTGGGTACTTGCACTTTACAGTCAGCTCCCGCTTTCCCAGATTTTCCTTCAGGAACAACTGTCTTTGGAGAACTTGTCTGCAGCGCCTGATTGACAGGATATGGTATTGTTTCATCCTCCGCTGCCTTCTGATCACTTAGCTTCATTCGAGAAGGAAAGCTGATTCCCAGCGTCCTGTTCCATTCTGCTAGGTGGACTTGTTCTTCGGCTTCTGCTACCTGCATATTGGTCTTAAGGCCAAGCCGTAACTTACGCTGCGTAAGGCGGAACTCCTCTAACTCAAGTTCTTGATGCTCTTCCAAAGCAGCAGCTTCAGCTGCTAAAGCTGCCTTCCTGGCCATCACTCTTAGTCTGGCGGAGGAAGTTGAGCTGCTCTGGCTGCCGCACTGACTCGCCGAGTCATTAGGTTTCACCTCCGCCTAAATTTACCCCACAAGGCCTGAAATCCCTATAATAACATGCTGGTAAATAATGTCGGACTGTCATAATAAATTCCCATAAAAGAGCCATTTATATCATAATGCTTCATTAATCAGAGTTACATGTACGTTCATGTCAACTACTGAAGCCTATAAGAAATAACATGCCCCAATTGCCATAGTCTTATTTATCATGGTGAACTATCGTTCAACCAAAAAAATGTGCGACCACATGTACTTCCGGTAAATTACACGTGTACACTCTGCAACACACAGCATTACTGTTATGCTTAACATGCCATACAACATGTTACCCGATAAACTTTTATGCAAACCTTTGGCATCAATTTTACACCACTAATCATCAACATAATTTATAGACATTATCACTGATTATCAATTTACTTATCATCTATGAAATAATGTTATAATTCTCTACTTACAACGTTGGCCTCATCAAAAAGAGTTAATTTATCATCACAACCTCACGGTCATCCGACCGTTCCATAACATGGAAAATCAGTAGCATGCCGCTATACGCCCTCAATAGTCAATTATGTGCCAATCCCCCAAAACATCTCGCCTATGACGTCACCTGTTCCCGACCTATTATAAACAAGATTTTCTAAATGTGCGGTAAAACTTCCTGTCACTAACACCCATTTTTAAATTTGGAAACAACGTTCATGGTTTTACTTATAATATTACCTTTCTTAATATATGTTTCCAAGAATCATCATAAAATTGCATTCTAAGTAGCATTTGACAACTGACTATTTCCCCATTCCAGCGGTCAATGGTTTATGCTCCCTTTAACCACAAACTTCTCACAGGTATAAGGAGGGCGGTACAGATGCTGAGAGCTGAAAGTGTGCGAACAAACAGGAAAATAATTGTAGTCTCGGATGGAGAAGAAAATAGGTCACCATACATAAGAGATGTAATGAATGAGGTAAGACCTCACACTGTGGTTTCTAGACTCAAGGCTACTTCTTGCTCTAGGATGACGTCCCATATCATCAATGCACTGATAACGATAAAATTGTGACCCTCCACCACAAAACGACCAATAAGTCGGAAATCTGGGTTTATCAAATTTCAACACATTTTGAAAGCTTAGATTCTAAGCTCTAAAATGATATATAACTTGTCTTGTATGGACTAAGCAAACCCTTGTAAATTACAGTGAGAGCGCTAACGTGTCAGACAGGCTAATGACCAAAACAATAGAGAAAACGGGCTCTAAAGAATAGTGACCATTTAAGAGCGCCTAATCTGTGTCCTATTGTTTGTCGCACAAAAGGTTGAGTCAAAACTCCCTAGCCTACACTGTGAAGTCCTAATTGGATTTGGTTGAAACTTTCCATATCTTTAGAATAGATATATTTCTTTCTTTCTGTAGATTTTGAATATCAGACAGTGCATAGTTTTTGAGCTATCCCAGAAAAGCGATGTGAAGTACAATCCCAGCAAGCTGACACACAAAGTTTGAATGTCCAGGAAAAAATGCTCATTTTGAATAAAGAGTAAAAACATATTTCAACATGGTATTTTACCCTGAAATTTTGTCAGACGGTAGATTAATAAATGAACTTTCAGAAAATACAAGAAACTTAAAATCAAAATTTCCACCCCAACCCATCTTTTTCAGCTGTTTACTCTAATGCTCCCATTGCGACTTATTGGTAGTTTTGTGGTGGAGGGTCACAATTACAATAACTGTTAAATTGGCCTCGTGAAATGTGGATATCATGAATTGATTTATTAAAATGTCTCTGAGGCGTTTGATCGTGACATTTATGGTAAATTGTGTTGACCTTAACCACTTTAACACCGATCATGCCCATGCAAATGGTTCCCCGTGTAATACATTATTTTAGAATATACCGCTCGAACGTTCAAAAAAGTGTCTTCACTGATCATGCTGATGAAAATTTAAATTGTAAGTTGTTTATAAAAATTATGATATAATTTTATTAAATGTATATCATTTTAGTTATTGATGATAGCTCCATAAATTACATACTGTAATTTAATTTTGGCTACTATTTCAAAGACCTAAATTACTCCATATATCTATTACAAAAGAAAGCTCTCAGAATTTGGACTGGTTCATGGAATGTATTTCCATCGCATGTATAGGTGATGGAGGCGAACGTTAAGGTGTATACTATCGCCATCGGGGACACAGTTGATGAGAGCTTCGAGGATCTGGCAAGCGCTACCAATGGCAAAAGTTTTCTGAATTCAGAAGGCCTTACGTCACTCTATCTGTCATTTTTCGAATCAATACGTGAATCTGATCAATCAGGTAAATTGTGGGAAATTAATGTAATTTAAAGTATTTCTTTCTCCCTTTATGTTTTGTTTTGTTTAGTTTGGCTTTATTTTAGTAAATTGATGATGTGGTGCATATTTTAGAAATGTGTTTGTGCCCTATTTTTATATCATCTAGAAGTAGCATGTGTTTACAAGTTTATACGAGCTAAACTGAACAGATTCAGAATGAGACATATGATAAAGGTGTGCAAAATTGAAAAAAACAACTACGGACAGATCATCCGATGACCGTTAAGCAATTTGATAAATCTTTTACGATTATATCTATGCTTTTTTCATGAAACCATATATAGGTTTTTAAACACCACTACTCACACTTATTTTAAAACTGTGGTGATGAAGAAAAATGCTTTTTATTACTTTCCTTAAACGAGCATTTCAGATTTCCCTCATTTTCCACCAGAGAATATGATTTCAGGAATCATTGGAACGGCGCATTCCATAATACACAGGTGGAGTATTCTTTTCCAAAGGGGGAAAACGAAAGCTATATAGGTCTATATAGTATCTCTATCACTTTGGCTGTGATTATGCTAGAATGCACATATAGTGGGATTCTCCGGCCCGAATTCACAAAGGAGGTTTAAACCATGGATAAGGTTTAAACCTCCGTAAGCGTACTAAAATAAGCGTAAATAAGCGCACTATTGCCCATGCGCGCTCTCAAAGAAAATAATAAGATTGGATCGGATTCTGTGCGCACGTATGCTTAAAAAAACCCAGGAGGGGGTTTAAACCATGGTTTAAACCAAACCTCCTTTGTGAATTCGGGCCTCCTTGTTTGAAAGATGTGTGGATATTTATACATAGTTTTCCAAAAACTCTGAAATTGGCAAAAGTTACCCCGTTATAAAACAAAATGATTTTATGATTTGGGTCGAATAAATTGCAATGATATTAGTGATAATAGTAATCGTAATATATTAAGTTTAAGATTAAGTTTTATTACAATCATGAACAAATTCCAAGATGTCTATTCCATTGATATTGTAGTGACATAAACTTTTCCGTACCATATTGATTGGTATTGTTTATTTTCTACCATGTTTACAAACTTATTCATTGTTGTCACGAACGCTCGCGTGCCAGCCGCATTTCCTTATGGGTTACTCATTGTAAATAACATTCCGTATTTGATGCCGTCCGGCAGGTTGCGTCGATTAGTAAATTTCACGCATTCCAGTATGTCTAGCGATCAGTGTGTCGCCAATTAGCCAATCAAGTGTTTTGGCGAGTCAGATGGCCGATTTGTTATCCAATCAAATCATTAGTTCTCTTATCGTCTTCGGGAAGAAGACGCATCGATATTTTCTTCTTGACTTCACCATGTGATTTTGTTCTGGCAAGATCCTACGTATTTGGAGAAGTCGGCAGCAAGCAACCTTTTTCGTTATCGGACTTATGACTTTGGATTTATTTACTTCACGCGAATAGCGGACTTTAATTTTTGGATATCATTATCGCGGAAACTCACGCATGTTTTTTTTCTTCGTTTACATTTCGGGATTTGTGCAATAACTTTGGACAACCTTCGCGGTTACTTTTTTCTACGTCGTGTGTATTATTACAAGTTGCGATATCGCCGCGGACACCAGCGACCGTACACCGTCCCGATTTCTTCGAAGGATGCAACAACTGCTTGGTGACAAGAAGTTGGAGAGCAGCATTCTGAAACAACTCTTCTTACAAAGACTGCCCATGAATGTGCAACTTATCCTTTCTTCAACTAGTGATACTGCTACCATTGAGGAATTAGCGGCACTTGCGGATAAGATTATCGAGGTTGCGACCCCACTTTCAATCTCCGGGATGCAAGCCAAGTCACCAGTCCCGCCTCCTTCTAAGGCCGAACCATCACCACCGCCTAGCCCGAACTTAGCCGGCGATATGCAGAGACTCACCGCCCAAGTCGCCCAACTCACTGCACAGGTGCAGTCGCTTACAACCGCCCTACGTCGAGGGAGCTCAAGGTCCCGATCGAGAGATCGTACCCATGGAAAGCGACAGTCAAGCCCCAGCCCTAAGCGTACCACTGGTGTATGCTGGTATCACCATCGATTCGCAGATCGTGCCCACAGGTGTACACAGCCGTGTACTTACACACCATCCCAGGATTCTCGGCAAACCACGGGAAACCACGAAGCCGGCAACTAACGGCGACGGGTATAGCCGGCACACACTCACCGAGTCGCCTATTTTATATCATGGACAAACATACTGGGCAACGATTTTTAGTGGATACAGGTGCCGAAGTCAGCGTCATTCCTCCAACATATGCAGATAAATGTCGTGGAACTAACACAGATGTATTTTTACAGGCCGTTAACCGTTCTCGTATTCATACCTTTGGAGAACGTTCTGTTACCATGGACATTGGACTAAGACGAACTTTTAGATGGGTATTCATCATTGCCGATCTACACACACCGATCATTGGAGCAGACTTTTTACGTCATTTTGGATTACTAGTGGACATTAAACACAACAAGCTACATGACACTATCACCAATTTGTCTGTTAATACACTCTCTGTTCCATCTGAGACACCCAGTATCGGCCTGATGTTCGCACGACCTTCAACGAACAGATACGATCGTGTCGTGAACCAGTTTTCGGACATTACACGCCCTATCTACACTGATCAATCTGTCAAACACACAGTGACTCATCATATCACCACTCGTGGTCCGCCCGTGCATTCCCGACCCCGCCGACTATCGCAAGACAAATTGAAGATAGCCAAGGCCGAATTCGACCACATGCTTGATCTCGGGATTATACGGCAATCGGACAGTAATTGTTCATCTCCATTACACATGGTACCAAAGAAAACACCTGGGGACTGGAGACCATGTGGTGATTATCGTGCACTAAACGATCGAACAGTACCTGATCGATACCCAATTCCTCATCTTCAAGATTTCTCGTCATCGCTTTATGGAAAGAAAGTTTTCTCGAAGGTGGATCTCATTCGTGCATATCATCAGATTCCAGTAGAACCAGTTGATATTCCAAAGATCGCAATCACCACTCCGTTTGGATTATTCGAGTTTGTTCGCATGCCATTCGGACTACGCAATGCTGCACAGACATTTCAGAGATTGATGGACGATGTTGTAAGAGGACTTCCTTTTGTGTTCGTATACATTGATGACGTGCTCATCGCCAGTGATAAGGAGGACGAACATGAAATACACCTCCGTCTACTCTTTGAGAGATTTCGCAAGTACGGAATCGTCATCAATCCTACCAAGTGTGTTTTTGGAGCCACTTCACTCACTTTCCTGGGTCACATCGTGGATGAGCATGGAATTCAACCCCTGGACGAGAAAGTGAAGTACATTCGTGAACTCCCCACTCCGATTTCGTTGCGCAAATTGAGGGAATTCCTCGGCCTAGTGAACTTTTATAGGCGCTTCATTCCTCACTGCGCTGATGTTCTCCAGCCACTAACAGACATGCTGAAAGACAGAAATAAGAAGAATCAGACTCTTTCTCTGGATCAAACGGAAATTTCTGCTTTCAATCGTGCTAAGGAAGAACTGGCTCATGCAACTATTTTGGCACACCAACAACCAGACGCTCCTTTGTGTCTATTTGTCGACGCTTCTGATGTCGGTGTCGGCGGAGTAGTCCAGCAACTCGTTAATGACTCATGGCAACCACTCGCATTCTTCTCTAAGCGACTTCAGCCTGCTGAAATGAAATACAGCACTTTTGGTAGAGAACTGTTAGCTGCCTACCTCGGTGTTAAACATTTTCGTCATCTTCTCGAAGGTCGACAGTTTACCATTTTCACCGATCACAAGCCCTTAACGTACGCCTTGAAGTCTAAACAAGACCGCCATTCACCGCGAGAGATACGACATTTAGATTTCGTTTCACAATTTACGTCTGACATCCGTCATGTGAGCGGAAAGGACAATATTCCTGCAGACACTCTCTCTCGTGTATACATAGACAGTCTGGAACACAACGCCTCCATCGATTTCGACGCCATTGCTCGTTCTCAAGAGGACGATGACGAGATCGCAAACTTCACCGATGACAATTCACTCGACATACAACGAATACCAATTCCATTTTCAGACGGAACAATTTTGTGTGATATGTCAACGGGTACTCCACGTCCATACGTTCCTGTGTCATTTCGCAAATCGATTTTCAATGCACTTCACAATCTTTCACACCCTGGAATTCGAGCTACGCAAAAACTGTGCACTGAGCGTTTTGTTTGGAAAGGCATAAATCGAGATGTGCGATCATGGACACGAACATGTTTGCAATGCCAACGTTGTAAAGTTCATCGTCACAACAAAGCACCTCTTGGAACTTTTTCTACACCCGATGCGAGGTTTGATCATGTGCATATTGATATCGTCGGTCCACTCCCCTCATCAGAAGGATACACTTATCTTCTCACATGCATAGATCGTTTTACACGGTGGCCTGAAGCAATCCCCATGAGCGATATATCAGCCGATACAGTGGCACGTACTTTTATCAATCATTGGATCGCTCGATTCGGAACCCCGTCAACGATCACGACCGACAGAGGACGTCAGTTTGAATCTCATCTTTTTCGTTCTCTCACCGATTTACTCGGAACGACACGGATTCGGACGACATCGTATCATCCCGCATCGAACGGACTCGTAGAACGTCTGCATAGACAATTGAAAGCCGCAATCAAGACGCACAATGATTCACGTTGGACTGAAGTCTTACCTCTTGTATTGTTAGGAATACGCAATGCAATTAAGACGGACATTGGATGTACGGCAGCTGAGTTGGTTTATGGAACAAGCATGAAATTACCTGCACAATTTGTTTTACCAGCGAAGCCTGAAACCGACATCGATCCAGCCAACTACGTGCATAGACTTAAGCGGTTAATGCAGCAAGTCCACCCCACCCCTACTCGCAAACAACAATCTACCTCCCATGTGAACTCTGATTTGTATACAACGAGTCACGTGTTTATTCGGAAAGACGCTGTTAGGAAACCACTACAGCCACCGTACAAAGAACATTTTTCAGTACTTAAGCGCACTGATAAGTTCTTTTCCATTGATGTTGATGGTAAACATGAAAATATTAGTGTGGATCGTCTTAAACCAGCTTTTATGGAAAGTGATGGTGTAATCCCTACAGCTGTGACGGATCAAACGCCAGTTCGTGTAGTTTCATCTCCACCTCCACCCACGGGGCTTTCTTCATCACAACCAACGCCTACTCCCGTGGTTACCGACCCAGAACCTCGCAAAACTCGCTCCGGGCGTCATGTTAGGTGGCCTGCATGATACGTGGACGTTTATGAATATGGATGAAGAAACTTATACATATTTTTGGATCCAGCTTTTCAAGTGCATAGGACGCTTTAATAATGTGATTATACATTTCGTGTGAACAATATTCAACTTTGTTAACGTTCTTCATCGATCGCAGCTAACTCATTTTCCCAGCGATCTGGAGGGGGACTAATGTAGTGACATAAACTTTTCCGTACCATATTGATTGGTATTGTTTATTTTCTACCATGTTTACAAACTTATTCATTGTTGTCACGAACGCTCGCGTGCCAGCCGCATTTCCTTATGGGTTACTCATTGTAAATAACATTCCGTATTTGATGCCGTCCGGCAGGTTGCGTCGATTAGTAAATTTCACGCATTCCAGTATGTCTAGCGATCAGTGTGTCGCCAATTAGCCAATCAAGTGTTTTGGCGAGTCAGATGGCCGATTTGTTATCCAATCAAATCATTAGTTCTCTTATCGTCTTCGGGAAGAAGACGCATCGATATTTTCTTCTTGACTTCACCATGTGATTTTGTTCTGGCAAGATCCTACGTATTTGGAGAAGTCGGCAGCAAGCAACCTTTTTCGTTATCGGACTTATGACTTTGGATTTATTTACTTCACGCGAATAGCGGACTTTAATTTTTGGATATCATTATCGCGGAAACTCACGCATGTTTTTTTCTTCGTTTACATTTCGGGATTTGTGCAATAACTTTGGACAACCTTCGCGGTTACTTTTTTTCTACGTCGTGTGTATTATTACAAGTTGCGATATCGCCGCGGACACCAGCGACCGCTCAGCAGATACTCCCCCATGACTTCCGCGGTTCATCATAGCACAGTCTGTACTTCCGCATTCTCATCGTGAACAGTATCTACACGTCGTAGCATAGCATCGGTAAGTAGTAGTAACTACATTAACGGAGTTTTCAGTTACTCTACAATATCATGACGTGCACAAACACAAAGTTTTTCATATCACATTCACTACACTATTGCAGGAACAAGTTCTGGAGCACCTGTCATTTTGGAGACATCGAGCCATGTGGTTCAGTTTGGGTCCAACTTCACCGAGTCTTTTTACATCGATGAGGCCTTAACTGGAGACCTGAAAGTCATCATATCTTACTCTCTAAATAGCGCATTTAATGGATATGCGACGCTGGTTGATCCACGTGGAAGTGTATATGATAGTAATTCTGATTTCTTTTATGACGAGACCGTCGTCAAGCAAGGAAATTTCGTCATCAATCAAAGTTATGTTGAGGTGGGTGTACCAAAACCACGATACAATACTATTACAACCCTGGGACAAATATCACCCGGACAATTTTCTGAACAACTACACTCTGTAGGGGGTATTGATAAGGGGGTTAATCGCTCTAATTATTAGTTAAACCCTGGTGTCATTTTCAGTGTGGTAGCTTGAGGTTAAGGTGTCGTGAAACGGATGAACAGATCATTCCTCAATTTTAAGTTTTAGCCCCATCGGTCCAAACAAAATTTGCGCTATGATATGCATCCCTCATGCATGTTGGCCAATAATTGATATTTTTCAATTTTGAAATAACCATATCTCTTTAATTGCTTGGTCAGATTCGTTAATATTGACACATTTAGAAAGGTAATTACACAATCAGGATTTATCATAATTTTCCATGTCCGAACAACATAAAGTTAAATGAACACCTTTGCTTTAACCTTGAATTAAACCCAGGGAATCAGGAAATGAACTTCGGTGAATTCACACCTCAACATATGTGTATTTCTTCTACCATACAAATAAATTGGAAGTACAGCATTTTTCCTTTGCTTTCCAGTTTCTTAGGATTTGCGGATAACGATGATTGTAAAGGGCTGGTGACAATTTTCCGACAACGATAACTATAACGATATTTTTCATTAAAGGCCTGGAGCTGCCCTACTATCAAAATACGCAAGCATACTCACACGTACACACCATACAGTAGGGTGTACCTGTAATGTTAATAAAACTGTTGTTATCGTAATCGTTGTCGGACAAATGTGACCAGCCGTATTAAATCAGTCTACTGAAGGTTATGTAGAAAGGGTATTTGATGTCGATGTTGCTCAACGATTTATGCGAAGAGCCTTCAGCAACGATTTCCTCCGACTCTATTACATTTTCTACATAGACTTAAGGAAAACGTTTAAGCAATACATAGCGTAGTTTTCGTTATCGTTGATATATAGCTTATTTTTTTAGTAAATTTGGTTGGCATATATGTTATAAGCTAACAGTAGATTAAGCAAGGAGTAAAAAAGTTCTGTGATAACTCCTTGGATCAAGTAAACCCACCACTCCAAAATATATGATTCTTTTTTTTTTTCTTTTTTTTTTTTTGAAGGTGGGAATGTGGGACCTTACTGTTGTGAACCTCGGTTCTAGTGATACCTTTGAGGTGATCGTCCAACCGATAGTGGCTGCTGGAGCCACACCTATCACAGCCGCTGTATCATGGGCACTTGCTAATTTGGAACCACCCCAAAGACAGATCCTCTACGTCGCTGTATCGAAAGGTACTTCAAGGAATATTTGTTTTCACTTCAAAGAATATTTGCTAGAAAAAGTTCTTCAAAAGAGTAATTTAGATTTGGTTTACATTGACTTTATTTCATTTCATTTTCATTTTTCAAAGTAACAATTGTGAAATTAACGATGTAATCATAGTATGACAAAAAAATCAAGTGCAGAAACATTTTCAGTCGTTACAAGCAAAATAAAGAGCATTAACGCTTGAGTTATAAGAGAAAATAAGAATGGTGGTCCCTGGCAACAGGTAAATTGTAATTCATGCAATATATACAAAACAATAAACTGGGCAATCATGCATTCATGCATTTGTCAAAAAGGGGAAAAAGAAAGGAGGAAAAAGGGGGAAAGGAGAAGAAAAAGAGAGGGGGAGTGGAGAAAAAGAAGACAGACACATGGCCATGGGAACCAAAAATTTTACAAACAAAACAAAGAAAACAAAACGAACTCTTGAGCAAAGAGAAAGTAATGCAAGAAAAAATATTTGCTAATAAAAAGAAAAAGGATTCCAACTGATTAATGTTGCTTAAAGTTAGGAAAAAGGTTCTCTTCTGTGCCTAGCTGTTTCCCTTCCAGACTCTCATGATCTAATTCGCTAGCTTGCTTTAATGTTCATGTGTCTTCGTTGCAACATCTGAACCTGGCCCTCATTCTCTCCTGTGTTTTTGGCTGAATTACATTTCAATTAAACTTAATGTTAATTTCTATTTAAAAAGAAAAAAAAAAATAATTCTGTGATCACTCTAATAGGATTAGAATTGTGTAGGATAGTCAATTCAAGTTATTTTGAAAAATTACTGTCCCGAAAGACAAAACTATTCCCAAGGCAAGTTCCTATTGTATCGTAATGGCAGCTAGGATAAGGTCCTTTGCACTCTACTGCAACAGCTCTAATGAAACTTGTAGATCAGTGGTCTTCAATAAGCTAACAATAAGCTAACAGGTGATGCATTTACAGACAATAGTCTGTGTGATAATGTTTTCCGATAGATGAATTTCTAATTCTGAAAGTGTCGTTTTTTAGATCTGACCCCAGTCATCGACGCTCAGGTGGTTGCAACCGTTACAGTGTCTGGAATGTCAGGAATCGATAAAACCGTCGTTTATCCTCTCGACAACGGAGCGGCTGCTGACTCCAACAAAGAGGACGGAGTTTACTCCATCTACTTCACAAAGTTTACCTCGACTGGTAGATATAGTGTCCAGGTACATGTATGTTCTTTGAAAACCATTTACTGGGCGTTTCAAAAAAAGGAAACCCAACTTTGAAAATAAATTTGTAAATAAACATTTACTGACAATGAAATTCATACCATTTGAAAGAGTAGGTCATATTCTTTCCAATAGTAACTTGTTTAGGTTTCCATGGTCATGCATCACTGAACACCATTGTCTTCAAAATTTTGTGCAAAAATCTAGTTGGTTCACTTTCTTGTAACACAATAGGATTAATATCAAGGAGATTGTGAAATGGCCTGGGTACTCCAATTCTCATTGTGGATAATTGTCTTTTTGAAATTTTTGTTTATAAAACCCTTTTCGAATATCATTTGAGAATCATTTTGCAAAGAAGACAGTCTCGGTGATTTTAACAAGGTTGCATGCCCCCCACACCAGCGCGAACCAAAGGGAGTGCAATATCACAAAGAATTACAAATCAAAGACTAACAGCATAAAGAAGGAAATTCAAAAGCTCAAGATTCAAGATTTTACTTTGCTGATTTTCACAAATGTCAGTTTTTAGTTGAAAATCTGCGGAAGATGCCTGCAGCACTCAAGGCAAATGAACATGACCTGTTCTCTGTTCTTTCTGAAGATCTCACTTCTTCTTGGTCAAAGTTTATGACTAACAACTCGTTCCATGCTTTGTGAAGTTCACAAGACTGTTGGTTAAGACGTAAAATGAATCATTATGAAATTTGCTTACAAACGGATTGCCATGAAGAGCAACCAAGCTAGTTGACAAAGCCATTCAACCCAAACCATGCCTATTGTGTTCTACAAGAAAGTGAATCAACTGGAATTTTGCACAAAATTTGGAAGACAATGGTGTTCACTGATGCGTGACCCTGAAAACCTAAAGAAGTTACCATTGGAAAGCAAATTAATTACTATTTCTTATGATATGAAATTAAACACCGGTAAATATGTAGTCCACTTGTAGGGAATTTGGGTTTCCTTTTTTTTTTTTTAAACGCCTAGTATAATGTTTCAGAGAATAACACTACTCATCGTCTTACGAGAATATGTACCCTGTTATCGAACTCCATTTTTTAAAAGATTTAATCTATGTTTAAGCACGTTAAATTATTTATACATGCCTAATTCTGACATGACTGATTATATGCTGGCCTTGTACATGTTGTAGTTACCCCCCAATACATCGTTGCATGTCAATTGTTTCATTGATACAAACCCCCGTGATATCGATGTATGCTCAGACCACATTTCCCGAAAGGGCATATTAATGTATGTTCAAGTGATAGCAACTGACTGTCTCCAAAGTTGATAGTCCAATATTGTCTTTACAATGTTCTCTTTGAAATCCTGAAATATTGGAGGTGTTGTTGCTGGCGCCGGGTAGATGAACATCTATGAACCGATCTTACACAACTATGTGCCAGGGCTCATTGGTTCTCACATCATAATAATATTAGGTTGCATGCAGTCTGCCTCTTTGTGTTTCTGGCAACATTGTTTTTACTGATAATGTAAATAATGGAATTAGCTAGGATTCACTCTATTAATTATTGTAACCGTAAGGTGCTCGTCGAGGGGAAACCAGATACTCAGCTTGTAGATGGAGCCTTTCTTGGTGGAGGGTCTTCTATTCGCCTAGATGAAACTGCTGAACCACAAGATGTCTCATATCAACCAACTGGCCTTTTTCAGCGTAAAGTTATCGGAGAGACCTTTGTGTGTGAAAGCCAAGCATGCATAGATGGTACGTAAACTAATGAGTATGCTTTGCAATGTCTAAAACCTAAAGGAATAATGGATGGTCCATAAACAACACACAGTAGTTTTTAAAAGGAAGACAAGAGATTTAAACAAATGTGTTATGATTTTAAACTTTTCACATTTGTTTGAATAAGTTATCTGAGACTTAAAAGTCTTTCGTATGATTCTAGAATGTTGAATTACATGTATCTTTGTAGTCTAATAGCGTCCACTCTCTAAAAATACCACAAAACCTTATTTATGACTAAATGGAAACACGTAAATTAATTTCAAAGAATTTCCAGTCTCGTATTAAAAAAAAACATAAGATAAAGACTAGCCCATAACGCAAATTTGAAAGTTTGAAGCCTTTACATTTAGTTTTTGATAAAGAAAAAAAAACGTGTCGATCTTCAGCAAGTCGTGGCGTGCGAAAAGGTGTGAATTGCTTTATGGAAAGTCTATAGCTTCTTTAGCTTTGGGGGCTTTTGCGGCGTTCGTAACAGACTCGCTCCCTTGATGAACAGTTTTCAGGGTCGTCTTGTCGATAGGAGCCTGAAGAATAAAATGCACGTTTTAGTCTAACTTTAAAATTACATATAAAGTATATAATACAGTACATATACGAGTATTATATATATCAAAATAAAGGATGACTGAGATGCATTGATTGCCAATTACAGAAGTCTAAGCGTATATTGCAAATGCATTATGCGCTAGTGTTGCCGGGGTTAAAATTAGGCATTATGACGTAATAAACGTCACAAAAAGACGTCATAATTAATATGAAGACGTTTAGACTGCGAAAGCTGTACGGAGACAGAGACAAAGCACTTGGCATGAAGAAGAATGGTCATACCATAACAAAATAATATAAATTAGAATCAAGTCTGAAAGCACTGTAAAGAAGGACGCAGAAGCAACAGGATTAACGGGAAAATGTGTAGGGGCTGAGCCCATTTCCTTTCGTCAGCCGATTTGTAGTTACCCCCGAAGATGCAGACCCTGAGGTCATCAATTGAATGGATGGGTAGGTTGAAGTGATTAGCCACTGGGAAATCTTTTCTCATCTTTATTTATTATTATTGTACTCTTATGGTTATTAAACCTTGTCCGGAATCGCGTGCTTGTTTCGCCAATGTAGGATATATCTGAACATTTAGCGCACCTGATGCAATAGAGAGCATTGTCAGCGTCGCAGCTATGGTTAGGAGGTCGGATAGTAATAAATAAATCTATTAATATAATACACTAAGGATTTGGGGCTCTTTTTTTGGTTCAAATAGGCTCCTCCCCTGGCCCTTTCGGTCCCCGCCTTTTGGTACCCACGGGTGGGGAAGGGTTCTTAGAGTGGTGGGAGGCACTTCTTAAGGGCTGACGTCCCGTCCATATTTCATAAATTCATTTTTAAACATTGAATTTCCGCAGGGAGTAGGCCTAATCATTCTGTCAACCCATGAAGCGGGTTTGTAGCTTCATGCAGCCCAGCCCATACCCTTTACCAGTGAAGGGGAGGTATGCCAAAGAACAGCGTGGCCATTATCCGCATGCATGGATGGCTTCAATGTACAGTACAGTATTATACACACGTGTAAGATCGTTCGCACGTGTACAGGTCATACAGGTACATTACGCATAGAGTTACATCATTTGAAGCTTCATGGTCACACACACAGTTTAGTGTGTATGTAACTCTATGGTTACACGACGTTCGCTACCGGTACGGTATAGTCTGCAAGCACAGACCCTAATTTGACAATTTACTGCAATAAATCATATATACCTACCTATTATGCCAGTAGTCTTGACTACGGGACCCCTTCGAGAATTTAACACAAATGAGTCACAATATTGTGCGCACCCCCCGTAATCCTATTGTCCCCTTCGCCACTCACGCGCGTCAACACGCTACGGCCATCTTCCTCTTTCTTGCTCGCCCCCGACGAGTTAGGACGTCTAGTCACAGCGCTCCTGAAATCAGGTCTTTTTAGTATCTTTTAGGCGCGCTTTTTCGCATCTTTAAAGCACTTTTAGGTACCTATATTCTCTTAGATTATAGTACTTTGTGTTTTAGTAGTCACTTTTGCCGATTGAAAGGGATTTTGATTCCTTTTTCTTGGCAATTATTTTTTCACTTTTACGGTTAGCCCCACGTAGTTATATCTGTGTGTTTATGGGTGTTTCCGTTTGACACCGAGCCTTTGGGTTCGGTGTTTGTTGTTATTTGCTGTGAAATTTGTTGTGCGTATCTCCAAATTTATTATTATTATTACCTGCACTCAGTCAAAGTATTTTGGTATATTTGTCTGTTTTATTGCAGTGTTATGAGTTCGGAAGAAGAAGCAGCTAGGTCGCGGAGACCTGCTTCTTCCGAAGAGTCGTCTAGCAAGACGGCTCGGCCCTCCAGAACCCTCCCGAGTACTTCGGTACATGGGGGAGGAAGGAGGGCTGCAGGTAAGTTGCCTAGTGGTGTTTCCCTGCAGAGTTTGCCAGTCTCGGAGCTTGCGGCTTCGGGGCGGGTGGCGTTAACTGAGCTTGGGACGTCAACTCCGATGCCCGTGGCTTCGGGGTGGGTGGCGTCAGGTTCTAGTGGTGTGTTTCCCGCACGGTAGCGTTCACTCGCTTAAATCCGTTAGCGGAGACGCGTCCCACTAGTGGTTTGGATATCTCGAATCCAATCCCCCGATCGTTAAGATCAGAGGGGGAGATGTGTTTCCCGCACGGTAGCGTTCGCTCGCTTAAATCCGTTAGGGGAGACGCGTCCCACAAGTGGTTTGGATATCTCGAATCCAATCCCCCGGTCGTTAAGACCAGTGGGGGAGATGTGTTTCCCGTACGGTAGCGTCCGTTCGTTTAAACCCGTTAGGGGAGATGCGTCCCACTACTGCAGGGCAGCTCACGGCTCAGCCCATGTTGGTCTGGGTTCTCAAACCCTAGCCCCCGGCCGATGCCAATGGGGGAACGAGTACTTCCCGGGCTGTCTATATTGCCAGCTGATGGGAATGCTCGAGCTAACAATTATGGGCGCTCTTCGGAGCAACAGTGCGTGACTACTTAGTAGTCGATGGGCAAATACTGAGTCATCTCGGTTCGCCCTTTCACTGAGTGCGAGACTACTAGTGCTCTCCTATTGCCGCTCTCTAGTGGTTCAATAGCGAGTTCACATGCCTTAGTAGTCTATGGGCACATACCGAGTCATCTCGGTCTGCCCTCGCACTGGGTGCTTTCAGCACCCGGCTCAGACTTTGGGTTCAACACCCATAAGTGCGGTCACCGGAGCGAGTGATTACTTCCGGTTTGACCTGAGGTCACGATTACTAGTGCTCTCCTATTGTTGCCCACGGGCGGAACAATAAAGAGTTCACATACTATTAGTAGTCAGTGGGCGTATACTGGGATCTTGTCCCATTCTGCCCTCGCACCTGGTTATTGAATAGCCCCTGGCCGACGCCGTATGGGGGAACGAGTGCTACCCGGGCTGTTGCTTGGCCAGCTGATGGGTAGACTTGAGCTCATTTTATGGGCGCTCTACGGAGCAACAGGTGTGCTGACCTGTGTGTGTGATTTAGTACAATAAATCAATGTACCTACCTATTTGCTAGTCTTCCGACTACGCAAGCCATTCGAGTAATTAAAGTCACGACAGTGCATATACCCCCCCCCCCCCCTAGAATCACGCCTTCCTCTGTGCACGTACGCATGACGCGCGCACACAATCCTCCTCTTTCCTTCTCGCAGCCTAAAGAGTTGCAGCTAAGTCACTATCTTGCGCAAAAATTCAGAGTTTGCTACTCTTTTAGCGCGTTTTGGGGTGACTTTTGCCAATATTTCCGTCCTAGACTTGTTTATTATCTGTTTAGTGTCGGTTTATGTCTGTCACGTATTTATTTTGGTGATATTTGAGCTTATATTCATACCTCACTTTTCACCTCTTTCGTATAGTAGCCCAGGGCATTCGCTTTGGCGTTTTGCCGGGCGCTCAGCCCTGTAACGTTTCGTTGGTGTTTCGTGTGTGTGGCTGTTGTGTGCATATACCCTTACGAGAGTGTTCTTTTGTTCGTAGTGCGTGAATGGAATTTTCCACACATTGCGCGGGAAAATTCCATTCCGTTTCACTCTCGCTTTGTACGCCCTTTTCTTTATAATTGTTTATTGTTGACTCTTTTATAATTATCTCCTTACAGGTGATAATGAGTTCTTCGGAGGAAGAGCAATCGAGGTCTGGGTTACCTCCAGGCTCTTCCCATTCTTCCCTCCCGTCCACTACTCTCACTTATAAGGGCGTCAGCCCAGTGAGTGTGTTGGAGACCTCTGTGTTTCGCTCGCCTACCAGCGAGTCAAACACGATGGTTAGGGGAGGTAAGGGCGTCTGTCTGCTCGCTCTGGTATTTTTGTACCGGGAGCGTCGAGCAAGACAGGCTGTATAGGTAAGTTAGGTGTTCATAAGTCTTCGGACCGAACACCCGTCATTAGCAATTCTAGCTCCCTCCAACTCACGACCACCGCGTCTGCAGTTGGGGGGGGGGGGGGGCGGTAGCTAGTATTACCGGGTCCTCTCGACCCCCGACCACCGTCGGGAGCCTGGAGGGGGCATTAACTGGTAAGACCGCTAAGCGGTCAGCTAATGATGTTACTGGGTCTTGCCGACCCCCGACCACCGTCGGGGTGCCTAGCGAGATTTCACCCAGTGTTACTGGCTTCCCCCGACATCCGACCACCGTCGGTGTGTCTGGGGGAATTACAGCCGGTAACGTAAATCCGCATCCCGCTAAGAAGACCTCCTCCTCGAGCAGGTTCTCGCAGCGGAAGACTGCTGGTTCCCACCAGCCACTGACCAACGTCAGTGCTCCGGGTGCTATTTCCAGCAGTGCTGCAATGCAGCAGCCCGTCCACTCCCCGGCAGTCAATGCGAATCGGGGCTCTGGTCGGGGAAGCACAGTCCCTAGAGTTGCGGCTGAATTACCTCTCCCCACTGGGGAGCCCGGCCCGGACAATTTCGGTAGTGAGGCTTTTATACTGCAGCCTAACACTTCCCGTGCTTCTAAACGGCCTTCTATTACGGTGGCTCACACCCCCGCTGAGAAGCCTAAAGCCAAGAAGGGTAAATCCAAGGATAAACCCCAGTCGGGTAAGAAGGATCAGCCCTCTCTTCCCCCCGACTCTCAATCTGAGCTGCTCAGATTAATGAGACTCTTTGCTGAGCAGCATGGTTGGGATACTAATCCCCCGACGCTGCCGGCTACTGAGACGGGTTCTCCCCAGTCAGTTGTCACTGTGATGGAGGATGTTCCCGAGTCGGACCCCGGTGTTTTCCCGGTCTCCGATATTCATGAGAACCTGGGACAATTTTGTCCGAATGCGGTTTCTCGACCTACTCCTCCCGTGCCTGCGGCTCTCGGAGCCCCGCCGGGGGAGGAGTCTGTCACTGGTCCGTGGGCATATCCACCCCCATGGGATTTTCCCCACCGGACTACTTCTCCCGAAATTGATTCTGTCTCGCAGGTTTCTACCCCGTCTGTTTCAGAATCTCAGGCCGGCTACGACCCCCAGCCTTGTCAGGCTATGGCGGCAGATGCCAAGGCCCTGTTAGAGAAGTATATGCCAGAAATTTTCCCCCAAGTCCAGTCGGACAGTGATCAGCCATCGCTGTTATTCAGACAGCATGGCCCGTCTCCTGGTATTCCTCTTACAGAGGACTTCAAACAGGAGTATGGGGATAGGGAGGCACTCGCCGATGCGGGTCGGGCTACCCGACGCCCCTTTGGTAGTGCCTTCTCTTTCTATCGGGATGATACCCAGGGCTTCTTTTCAGCCAAGGGTTTATCCCAGGAAATTATGGGTATGGGACAACGTTTGAATATCAATTTCAAGTCTCAGTCCTATAGATCCGCCGAGAAGCCCCTAGTGAACTTTGAAACCAAAGTCAGGTCGGGCTTAAGGCTTTCGGCGTACCTGGGTTCACTGTTACGCCTTCGGGCCAGATCAGTTGAACTGAATGTGACCGAGGGGGACTCCAATTTGTTGGATGAACTCCTGCTTTTGTTAGCTGGACTTCAGTGGTCTCAGCTCTCATCAGCGGCGATTGACATTACGCATCAACGCCGCAAGCTGGCGCTCTCCACACTGGGAGTGCTAGAGAAAGACATCCCGCCTCTCTTGCGGGGTATCCCTTCCTCTCATCCCAAACTCTTTGGGGGCCAGTTTAACGAGGTCTTCCTCAAAGAGATAGAGGGTCGCAAACAGGCAAAAGAGATGGCCAGACAATTCTTGCCCACTCAGCCTGCTCGGTCCTTTCCGAAGTCTAAGTCGGTCTCGACAGGCGCTAACCGCTCAAATCGTCGAGTGACTGTGACTATCCCTCGGGTTGAGACCCCTACCCTGAGCAACCGTGGTAGAGGCTCGGCGAGAGGAAGAGGGGGGCGTAAGACCGCCGCCAAGGGCACGGTCAGGCCCAAGTCGGCCTTTTGATACCTTACCCCGAGTGCTTGTGGACAGTGTAGGCGGGCGGCTCCAGAGATTCCTCCCAGTTTGGGAGGCAATCTCCGGCGACGCCTTCGTACTATCCGTCGTGCGCGACGGCTTTTACATAGATCTGATAAAGCCGATTCCAAACGGCGCCATCAGAATCCGCCCGCCTCCAATGTCAGCCCTTTTCCAGCAGCACATCTCCTCAGAGATCGCCACGCTGCTGGGAAAGGGCGCTGTAGAAAGGGCGAGAGATCATCCTCATCTCTGTCTCTCCCCAATTTTTGTCATTCCCAAGCGCTCGGGAAGTTTACGTATGATTCTAAATATGAAAAGAATCAACAGGTTTATACCTCCAGTGCATTTTCGCATGGAGACCTTGGCATCTATTCTGCCCTTGATCAAGCGGGACGACCTTGCGATCTCCCTCGATCTCAAAGACGCGTACTTTCACATTCCTATTCACTCTCTGTCGAGAAATTTGCTGGGATTCGCGTTCCAGGGCGAAACGTTTCGATTTCGTGCCCTGCCCTTTGGGCTGAGGCCGGCCCCTCGAGTCTTTACTCGAATAGTGTCGGCCCTGGCCGCGTTTCTACGGAATCGCGGCCTCCGATTATTCGTCTGTCTAGACGATTGGCTCCTAGTTGCAAACTCAGAGTCCCTCCTGTTGGATCAGTTATGCCTTTTACTGCGACTAACGCAAGACTTGGGCTTTCTGATAAACTGGGAAAAATCGGAATTATCTCCCACACGTACCCCGGTGTACTTGGGTGCGGAGATAGATATCCCGAATCAGCTTGCCCGCCCCAGTCGGGACAGAATTCGGACTATCACCATGACCGCACGGTCATTGCGAGTAGCCCGCAGGGTCAGAGCCAGACAATGGCTTCAATTCATGGGCTATCTGGCCAGTCTAGTCGACGTCTTACCAGACTGCAGGCTGTTGATGAGGCCCTTTCAGAGGCACCTCCTCAAGTTTTACAGACCGGGCAAAGATTCTCTTTTGGGGTGGATTCCACTCCCAAGAGATATCAAGCTCCTTCTCGCCCCCTTGTCGAACAGTTCGTTTCTTGCCCAAGGCAAGCCTCTCTGTACACCTCTTCCGTCAGTTTCTCTGACGACAGACGCCTCCCTTCTCGGTTGGGGCGGTCATTGCCGGGGCGAGATGATTTCAGGGGACTGGTCTCACTTGAGAGTTATGCCCCATATCAATGTTTTGGAAATGATGGCGGTCAGCCTGTCTCTTCATCATTTCAGGCCCGGTCTTGTTGGTCGCACTGTACTCGTTCTTACGTACTTACTGTCACTGTAGCTGCCTATATCAATCGCCAAGGCGGCACTCGGTCTTCCTCTCTGAACACCTTAGCTGCCCAGTTGTGGAGGTGGTGCCGGTCTATGAACATTATTCCGGTAGCCTCCTACATTCCCGGTCAGGAAAATCTGATCGCGGATTTTCTGTCGCGTGGCAAATGCCTCCCGTCAGAGTGGACTCTTCATCCGGAGGTGTTTGCTCTTCTCCAAGAGGTGTGGGGTCCTCTGGAGATCGATCTGTTCGCCTCCACCCTCAATCACCGACTCCCGAGGTATTGCTCGCGGGTTCGGGATCAGGAGGCGTGGGCGATGGATGCCTTTTCCCTCCATTGGGGAGCTATCCGGGGGTACGCTTTTCCCCCCATTCCTCTGATCCCTCAGGTCTTGAGGAAGGTCAAGGAGGACAGGGCTTAGCTCTTGTTGATAGCTCCACATTGGCCAGCGAGACATTGGTTTCCAGACCTGCTGAGTCTCCTGGCCGGCCAGCCGTTTCCCCTTCCTCTCAGGGAGGATTTGATAATTCAACCCCTCTCGGGGATTGTTCATCAACGCCCAGCGGTCCTCCACTTGACTGCCTGGCCGTTGTTGGGGAAGACGCCAGAAACTCGGGGCTCTCCGAAAGGGCCTCCCAGTTTGTAATGAGAAGCCGTAGAGACTCCACTAGAGATCTCTACAACTCTCGTCTAGGGGCCTTCTTTTCTTGGTGCGAGAATCAGGGTGTCTCGCCACGTGAAGCCCCCCTATCGGTGTTATTGCCGATTTTTTGATCTCCCTTTTCGATAAGGGTAGATTATATGAGGGCAGGCTACTGGCGTTCCTCCACGTCCTTCACATCTTTTTATTTAAAAGATGTTCTGTCTGAAGAGTCTTTTCTAACAAGACGTTGCAAGCTGCAACGTCATCCTTGGGTTCCTGTTGACCTTCCTCTTGGGACATCCCCCCCCCCCCCCCCCCCATTTGAATCTGTGCTGGTCTAGCAAATAGGTAGGTACATTGATTTATTGTAGTAAATCAGTAAAATCAGAATTGATTTTATTATTTGCTAGATAAATCTATGTACCTACCTATGTCCCACCCTCCTACCCCACTCCTTGCCTAGCAACATGTCAAAGTTTGTCTGAGGCTGCTCGTAAAGAGGAGGATTGTGTGCGCGCGCCATGCGTACGTGCACAGAGGAAGGCGTGATCCTAGGGGGGTATATGCACTGTCGTGACTTTAATTACTCGAATGGCTTGCGTAGTCGGAAGACTAGCAAATAGGTAGGTACATAGATTTATCTAGCAAATAATAAAATCAATTCTGATTTTACTGACTGCTAGTGCTCTCCTATTGCCGCTCTCTAGTGGTTCAATAGCGAGTTCACATGCCTTTAGTAGTCGGTAGGCAAATGCCGGTCATCCCGGTCCGCCTTTGCACTGGGCGCCTTGGCGCCCGGCCCATGGCTGTTGCATCTTCTTGCTCAGCCGATATGGGTAATTGGTGCGCGTCTTTGGGTTCAATACCCTCAGCGCACTTCTCCCATAAAGGGAGGTGAGCGTCCCTCAGCGGAGGGTTCGGTTCGTGTTCCCGAAGGGCTTCGGGGATCCGAACGAAACCGAATAAACGCTCTAAAAAGCGGGTTTCGACTTAGGCTCCTTTTGAGCCAATCAGAAGGAAGCCTAGGGAAGGGGCTAAAAGAGGCAAGGCTTTGCCTGCCTCTTGCCCGTCGGGTTTAGCTAACCCACCGGCCTCTCAAGCTGAGATGTTCGGTGTGAGATGGGCTTTGCCCAGACTCAGGGTTGGTCCCTTGTACCAGGCATCACATCCCCTGCTTTTGTCCCTTTTTTGGGTCGGACATCGAGACTAATTAGCCTTTTATGGTTTATTCTTCTTTGTCTGTGACGGGATCACATGCGCCTCCTATTCTCGCAGCCTCGGGGCTCCGTTGGGTGAGGAGGTTTATGGCGGTTCATGGGTGAATCCGACTGTTTCGGCCTTTGTTCGTGATCCTTTGTCACGATCATTTCAGGCGGAACCAGTTTGGGGCAGGCAGAGCCTCAGTCGCTCTCCCTTTGTGGGGTAGAAGCGATTGCTTTGTTCTAAACTTTCCCTGACTTTCAGTCAGCCCGCGCGCAGGGTTCGACTTTGCTTGGGTTCAGGCAGCGGGATTCCTCCGAGGGTATTTCTCTTGCGGAGGATTTCAAGCTGGATTATGGACGCATTGAAGCGGCGCTTCTTTTAAGCGTCATGTTTGGTTTGCAGTGGTCACAGTTTTCCACTGCAGCTGCCTCGGTCATGTACCGTCGCAGAGTCTTGGTTCTTACGGCCCTTTGGGTTAAGGAGTCGGACATCGCACTGCTTCTCTCGGATGTTCCGTCTCGGGTCCTTTGCTTTTGGCGATTTGCGATAACAGGTCTGTCTTGTTTACATGCTCATCCTAAGTCGATGCGAGCCTCTGTCCGCGTCTTGGTTGGTGGCTGTCTTCGTTCCTTTCTCCCCGCTTGGGAGGCCATCTCCGGGGACGCTTTTGTTCTCTTTGACGGACGAGACGGATTCTTCATAGATCTGTCCGCCCCGCTCCCCGGAGGGGCTATAGGAACTCGGTCACCTCACAGGCCCTAGCTCGTTCTCGTGCCTCATCGGAGATTGAATCTCTGTTGAAAAAGTGGGCTATAGAAAGGGTAAGAGACTCGCTGTGTTTTTCCCTTTCTCCGACTTTTGTTATTCCCAAGCGCTAGGGAAAACTTCAGTACATTTTCGGATGGAGACTTTCGCCTCCATTCTCCCGTTGATCAAGAGGAAGGACTACGCGGTCTTGATAGTTTTCGAAGATGCGTATTTCCACTTTCCCATTCATCGCGCTTCGCGCGATCTTCTGGGGTTTTCCTTCCTCTCAGAGACTTATCGCTTTCGCACTCTTCCCTTCGGGCTGCGCCCAGTCCCTCGGGTTTTTACTCAGGTTGTAGCCGTGCTGGCAGCCTCTCTGAGGCGACGCGGCCTTCGGCTATTTTTGCTACCTGGACGATTGGCTTCTCCTAGCGGAGTCGCGCGATTGTTTGTTGGACGAGACTCGTTCGAGACAGGTTTCTCACCATTGTCTCTGCAGCTCGCAAGCTCATGCTGGCCAGAAAGGTTCTTGCGCGAGGCAAGTCCTTCCGTACCCCCCCCCCCTTCCGTTGATCTCGGTTTCGACGGACGCCTCTCGGTTGGGGTGGGGAGGACATTGCAATGGCAGCGCGGTCGCGGGGGATTGGTCTCATCTTGGGACTCTTCCCCATATTAATGTCCTGGAGTTTATGGCAGTTCTTTTAACCCTGCTTCATTTCAGAAGTCGACTTTTCAGTCGTTCAGTTCTGATCCTGACAATGTCACTTTGGCGGCTTATGTCAATCTGCAGGGAGGCACTCGTTCTGCTATCCTGAATGCCCTAGCAGCACAGCCGTGGAGGTGGTGTTGTCGCATGGCGATCACACCCGTGGCCTCTTTCATCCCCGGTCAGGAAAACCTCATTGCGGATTTTCTGTCTCGGGGCAGTTGTCTTCCATCGGAATGGATGCTCCATCCAGAGGTCTTTCGCCGCATTTACAGTTACCTGGATCCACTGGAAGTGGATCTTTTTGCGTCGGTTCTAAACCACCTACTTCCGATATATTGCTCCTGTGCGCGCGATTGGGGAGCTTGGGCTCTCAATGCTTTCTCTCTCAGTTGGGAGAATCTTCGAGGATTTGCCTTTCCTCCCTTCCAGCTGATTCCGCGAGTCTTGCGGAAGATCAGGAAGATCGAGCTCGGGTGCTTGTGATAGCTCCCTTTTGGCCCAGGAGGAGTTGGTTCCGGAGCTAATGAGCCTTCTGGCGGCTCAACCGTTCCTTCTTCCGTTAAGAGTGGATCTGGTGTTGCAGCCCCTCTCGGGGATTCTTCACCACAATCCAGAGTCCCTTCATTTGACTGCTTGGCCCCTGTCGGGGAATCTGCAAGACAGTCGGGTCTCTGTGATAGAGCCGCGGAATTTTTATTGTCCAGTCGTAGAGTTTCTACTAGGGAAATTTATAATTCCCGTCTTTCGGCCTTTTTCCTTTGGCGTAAAGAGCGAAATCAAACCCCTTATAGGCTCCTATTGGTTCAATTGCGGATTTTCTAATCTCGCTATTTGACAAAGGGAGATCCATCTCTACTATCCGAGGCTACCGTTCGGCGATCGGGGCCATTCATTCGGGTTTCTCAGATGGTTCGGGGATTTCCAATTCCCCGCTGTTAAGTGGTTTGATTCGGTCGTTCTTTCTGAAGCGACCTCCTTGTTCTAGGTTAGTGCCGTCTTGGAGTCTGCCTAAGGTCCTGGAGGCCTTGGCGAAACGTCCTTTCGAACCGTTAGGTGAAGCTCGCTTCATCATCTTACGGTTAAGACGCTCTTTTTGGTAGCTATTGCCTCTGGGCAGAGGCGCAGTACTCTTCATGCTCTCTGCCTTACTCCTGGTCATGTTCGCTGGGAGAGAAAAGGCGTTAGATTGATTCCTAAGGCTTCTTTTATTGCCAAGAATCAGACAGCTGCCTCTGGCCCTGTTGAGATTTTTCTTTGTCCGCTTTTCTGGGTTTTCGTCAGTGCGCGAGGACAAAGTTTGGTGTCCTGTTAGGGCTCTCAAATGGTATATTGATAAGACTAAGTCTTATCGTAAGGATGATCAGTTGTTCCTGATCACTAGAGAGCCTTTTTCTCCTGCTTCTCTTGATTCCATTTCTAGATGGATTGTCGAGGCTATTAGGGCTGCTGGCACAGGGGCTCTTTTTTCCGACAGTACGCCTCGTGCTCATGACACTCGTAGTGTCAGCACTTCTTGGGCTCTGTTTCAAGGTGTGGCGCTTGAGGATATTTTGAAGGCTGCTTATTGGCGTTCTACCAATTCCTTCATTTCTTGCTACCTTAGGGATGTTCCCGCAGGTGAGGCTATGTTTGCGTCAGCCACCTTGAAGGCCGCTGTGTCTTCTTTGTATTCTTCGGTGTAATCCTATGCCCTTCTGCTTGAAATATGCCTCCCGGTCTTTGAGTTGGCGCTGGTCTGGCATAATAGGTAGGTATATTATAATTTATTGCAGTAAATTTGTAAAATCAGCACTGATTTTCTTATTTACTATATAAATCTATATACCTACCTATGACCCTCCCTCCTTCCCCTCACCTTGCAAGCAACATGTTTCTACTTGGGGTTGCTCGCAAAAGAGGAAGATGGCCGTAGCGTGTTGACGCGCGTGAGTGGCGAAGGGGACAATAGGATTACGGGGGGTGCGCACAATATTGTGACTCATTTGTGTTAAATTCTCGAAGGGGTCCCGTAGTCAAGACTACTGGCATAATAGGTAGGTATATAGATTTATATAGTAAATAAAATCAGTGCTGATTTTACAACTTTATCAGAAAATCTGATAAGAAGAAAATTCCTTCGAAAATATTTCCACTATGATATGAATACGTATAATGATATTAATCCCTTCTCCCCTCGCGCTGGGGGTGATGGTATGACAATGGAATGGGGGGGGGGGGGGGGAGCGGGAGGGGGGGGGGGGGTAGTAGGGGAAAGTCAATCCGTCGGTCCTCCCAAGACCCATCATAGGGGGCCATAATCCCCCTGAAAATAAAATGACAAATTCATTTTTTCTCATTTTTGCATCCTTTACAGGGGACGTACCGCTAATTATGGATGTTATGTTTTCATGGCCTTAATTTCTCTGAGTATTAAACCACAGAAACATGGCAAGATCAAATCGCTCCCTCTAGGTCTATGCATGGATATTCTACTCGAACATTATTATATCCATATCATTAATTTTCATCAAGATGAAAATGCATTTTCTTCAGAACTCATGCAATCTTTGGATAAATAAGACATACATGATCAGGGGCGGATCCAGTATTTAGTATAAGGCGGGAACACAAGTGCAGGTTTGTCAACTTTTGGAAAAGGCAGACCTGGGGGCCGGGGGGGGGGGGGAGGGTGGCGAGAATTTTTTTTCGTCAGACCTACAAAGTTCGCTCAGGAGGGGGTGGTTATGGGGGTCCCTCCATAATTCTCTGACAAGCAAAAAAAAAGGAGGTTTCATTCAATCGACAAAAGAGCGGATCGTCTATGGTCAAAATGCATACTTTCCTTCCAAAAGCGGGGTGGGGAGGGCATGGGCCGGAAGTACCAAACCCCCCCCCCCCCCCTCCCTGGATCCGCCAATGCACATGTTGTAAATACTTCTTGGTAAAAAATAACTTTACCCGACTTTTTTATATATTCACTTGATTATTGTAACAAATATACGGTACAGTGATTAATCATAAACACAGCTAGCGCCCGTGGATGTCCACGGGCTGATTCTGCTAGTATGTATGTATATATATATATATATATACATATTTATGAGAAATGAAAATGAGAGAATAATGACTGCGTAACTTGAATTAAGTCAAAACAAATTGGCGTTCTAAGTCAACGACCCGGGTTCGATTCCCAGCGGAGACACTTTTTTCAACCTTTGCAAACATTCAAAAAAGGAGTACAGCTCCGCAACCATTATTCTCTCATTTTCATTTCACAAAATTATATTTCCACGAGAGTTGCCAAAGCTGTTGTTTATGTTATTTCCTTACAATTATATATATCTTTTTGATTTATATGTGTGTGGGTGAGTGGGTGTGTGTGCCAATGTGTGTGTGGACAAAATATAAATTACACAACGTCATAAATGATACACGCACGGGCATGATTTTGATTTTAGAATGAAGTGATTAATCTTGTGAATTCAAAATTATGCTCGTCTTCTGCGTATCATATATGACGTTGTAAAGATTATTTTTACAACATAATTATTTTAACACTGCATCTCGTCGGAACTAACTTTATATATATATATACTAGCAGAAGCAGCCCGTGGACATCCACGGGCGCTAGCTGTGTTTATGATTAATCACCGTACCGTTAATTTGTAACAATAATCAAGTGAATAAATAAAAAAGTCGGATAAAGTTATTTTTTACCAAAAAGTATTTACAACATGTGCATTGGCGGATCAGGGTGGGGTACTTCCGGTCCGTGCCCTCCCAACCCCATTTTTGGAAGGAAATTATGCATTTTGACCATGTACGATCCGCCCTTTTGTCGATTGTGCCCCCCCCCTTTTTTTTTAGAATGAAAACCTTTTTTGCTTGTCAAAGAATTATGCAGGGACCCCCATAACCACCACTCCTGAGCGAATTTTGGAGGTCTGACGAAAAGAAAAATTACAACATGTGCATTGGCGGATCAGGGTGGGGTACTTCCGGTCCGTGCCCTCCCAACCCCATTTTGGAAGGAAAGTATGCATTTTGACCATGTACGATCCGCCCTTTTGTCGATTGTGCCCCCCCCCCCCTTTTTAGAATGAAAACCTTTTTTGCTTGTCAAAGAATTATGCAGGGACCCCCATAACCACCACTCCTGAGCGAATTTTGGAGGTCTGACGAAAAGAAAAATTGATTAATATCATTATACGTATTCATATCATAGTGGAAATAATTTCGAAGGATTTTTTTGTTTTTGTTGTTGGTTTTTTGTTAGTTTTTGTTTGTTTTTGTTTGTTTGTTGTTGTTTTTGTTGTTTTTTGGGGGCCCCTTCTTTACACCGTTGCAACCGATATTCCTAAGTGACGTGATCTCCTACACATCCCCTCCCCCGAATGATGTCTACATATCAGTTTAGTCTGTCATATCTAAGGGAATGAATTGAGGCGATATACCATCAGGCGATATAACATATTTCCAAAGGTATGAAGGCCATTCCCCATTCATGTCATTTCAGCTGTGCGGTTAGGTAAACCCTAAACACTACCCTAACCCTAACCCTACACTCCAAAGCCTACCCCCCCCCCCCCCCCTTCCGCGGATCTCTTTATCATCTCTGAATTTGATATCCTTTTTCTTGATTTTTGCTTTTTTGGATACCATAAACGCGTCACCCGGGTTATGTGCTTTAGCGAGACATGCCCCCCCCCCCCCCCCCCTCCCCAGCGACTACAGTGAACTCATAGTTACATACACACAAAACTGTGTATGTGAAGCCACACAATAATGACTCTATATGCAGTAGTACACGCAGTAGGCTACATGTAGAACAGAGTGCGTTGTGCGAACGAATAACACGCACGTGTATTGTAGCGCCGTATACATTGAAGCCAAGTATGCGACTATGGACTTGGAGTCTATGCTTGGAGTATACACGCTGTTCTAATTTGGCATACTCCCCTTCACAGGGAAAGAGTATGGGTTGGCTGGGCATGAAGCTACAAACCCGCTTCATGGGTTGGCAGAATGATTAGGCCTACTCCCTGCGGAAATTCAATGTTTAAAAATGAATTTATGAAATATGGACGGGACGTCAGCCCAAGAAGTGCCTCCTACCACTCTAAGAACCATTCCCTACCCGTGGATACCAAAAGGCGGGGACCGAAAGGGCCAGGGGAGGAGCCTATTTGAACCAAAAAAGAGCCTCAAATCCTTAGTGTATTATATTATAGATATATATATATATAAAGTTATATATATTTTTTACGTCTTGCGGTGTTTTTATTTCAACATAATTGTTTGCTATCTATTTCAACACACCGACGCAGAACCTTCTTGATTTGTTTAAGACTTGTATATATATATATATATATATAATTATAGTTCTGCTTCGGACTTGCAAAGTTATAGACAAAATAGGAATGAAAAGTCCGTATACCATGAAAAAAATTCGAATTTTCGGCCATAGGCCTTCATCAGGAAATGATGAAGAGAGTAAAGAGCAAAAGGAAGAGAGGGAGAGAGAGGGAAAAAAAAGTAGAAGAAAAGCAGAACGAAGGCCTGCAAGCTACTGTACGTGGGGGAAACCAAGCGGCGTCTAGCGGACCGGGTTACTGAACATCTACGTTCCATACGTCTGAACACCAGTGGCTTGCCTGTTGCACGCCATTTCAACCTCCCCGGCCACTCGGTTGAAGACTTCAAAGTGATCGGCGCCATCAAGTGCAATGGCGATGATCTATCCAGGAAGAGAAGGGAGGAAAGACTGATTTTCCACCTGGGAACCCTTCATCCTCGTGGGATGAATGTAACATTTCGATCATTTCGTACGAATTGAATGTTTTCTTTTTGTCCTTTCCACCTTTCTCTTCCTTTCTTCGTTCTGCTTTTCTTCTACTTTTTTTCCCCTCTCTCTCCCTCTCTTCATTTTGCTCTTTACTCTCTTTCTTCACTACTTCCTCCTTTTCCCCCTTTTCTTCTTTTTTGTTTTTTTTTCTTTCCGTTGTGCTTCATCTTCCTCTCTTTATTTTCTTTATGACGTTTTACTACGTCATCCTCTCTCCCTTTCCTTCCTTCTCGCTTTTTTGTTTTCTTTTGTTTCCCTTTCTTTCTTTGTGACGTGTTTCTCTCTCTCTCTCTCTCTCCTCTTAACTTTCTTTACCATGGTTGCGCGAGTTTCCATGGAGCTTTGTCCCTTTTAGCGCTTCTCCTTTTTTGTTTTCTTTTTCTCTTCTTTTATGACGTTTTATTACGCCTCTATCTCTATTTCTTTCTCTTTTTTTCTCTCTCTCTCTCCTCTTTAACTTCTTTTACCATGGTTGCGCGAGTTTCCATGGAGCTTTGTCCCTTTTAGCGCTTCTTTTTTGTTTTCTTTTTCTCTTCTTTTATGACGTTTTATTACGCCTCTATCTCTATTTCTTTCTCTTTCTCTCTCTCTCTCCTCTCCTTCCTGATCTCTACCATGGTTGCGCTGGTATCCATGGAGCTTTTGCGTTGTTTTTTTTTTTTTGCGCTTCACGCTCTTTTGTGTACCTATCTAATAAATTTTCATCATTTCCTGATGAAGGCCTATGGCCGAAAATTCGAATTTTTTTCATCGTATACGGACTTTTCATTCCTATTTTTTATATATATATATATATATATATATGAATCAGGACACATCTGGATATGACTTCACGGATACTTTTATATTTTTCTGCATTTCAAATTAACGTTTCCTGTCATGTTCCCCATGTTTTACTGAAAGAGCAAACTCTTTATTGTATTTCCCTCCATTATAGCAATCACCATGGACCTGTATCCCCCAACTGAAATCATGGATCTCTCCGCTACTAATGTCCATCCTGATAACAACACCATCACTCTTACGTTCACCGCCCCTGGTGATGATCTTTCTGACGGATCTGGTGAGCAACACTTTTTTGTTAAATGTATTTGTTTGTTTATGTATATATTTATTTCTGATATATATACAGGGTAGAACATTTCACTAATGTTGCTGGTCTGCAGTGAGGCCCTGTTTGCTAACAACAATATTCATTGACTCATAATATCGCGTTTACTTTTCATTCCGTTTCTTTTAAGCTTATTTACTATTGTCCGTGACGGAGGATTTTTTAATATAATAATTTACATACATGTATATATACGGTATATATATATATATATATATATATAGAATAAAAAATAAGTGTCCTGCAATTTATATATATATATATATATATATAAAAATGTGAAAGAAATTGCGAGAATAACGTTGCGTAGCTCAATCAAAGTTCCCCAGAGCTGTCCTCCCTTTTTTGAATTTTTTGCAAAGGCTGAAAAAATGTCTCCGCCGGGAATCGAACCCGGGTCGTTGGCTTAGAACGCCAATGCCTTAACCACTAGACCACGGAGACGGGTTAGTGGTTTCGGCGACACCAGATTCAATTGACCGACAGATTGACAAATCCTCAACCTTATTAATTAATTCCTTTGTCGGGGGCAGGTGAGTTTTGAACAAAGACAAGCCGCGTGCCTCAGCTGGATCCAAGCGAATGCTTTGAATACATGTATACATTAGAATAATTATAAACAATTGTAAGGAAATAACATATACAACAGCTTTGGCAAATCTCGTGGAAATAAATACAAATGTGAAAGAAATTGCGAGAATGACGTTGCGTAGCTCAATCAAAGTTCCCCAGAGCTGTCCTCCCTTTTTTGAAATTTTTGCAAAGGCTGAAAAAATCTGTCGGTCAATTGAATCTGGTGTCGCCGAAATCTTCAACCTCATTAATTGTTCCGTAGCTTAAATCAAAGTCCCCCCCCCCCCCCCCCCCCCCCCCCCCCCCCCGACAAAGGAATTAATGAATGAGGTTGAAGATTTGTCAATCTTGCAAAAATTTCAAAAAGAGGACTGCATTATTCTCTCATTTTCATTCATCACAAATGTATTTATTTTCATGAGAGTTGCCAAAGCTGTTGTATATGTTTATTTCCTTACATGTATGTTTATATATATATATATATACACACACACACACACGCACACACACATCTATGTTTTCTATTGTTCGAGTTTCAACCGATGACTCCACTATTGAATTGCGTCACAAAATTCATTGACGGAATAAACCTCACCAATTGTTGATAACCGATGACCTATTGAATTACTACCGATGACCCATTGTTCTCTTTGTTCGATGTCATCGGTTTGAATGCGTAAACATGTTATACCCCCCCCCCCCCCACACACACACACACCCCTCTACACACATTGATTTGTGGCGAACATTATTGTTCTCACCTATTGTATTTTGTACCCCACAAGCATGACGGAATAAAGGCCATCATTGTGCTCTATTGTTCTCTGTACCCCACAAATGAATCTATGTAAACCCACCTACACACACACACACACACACACACACATACGCCCTTTGGTTTCCTCGTATTAGATGTGGGTTTTTTCAGGAAAATACTGTCGCACATCTATAATATCTTATTATATGTATATAGACATGATAGAAGGGGTGCATGGGATGTTAAAGTCCTTCCCCTTGTATTTGTGCGGTATGATGATGGGCATTGACAGAGGGAGGGGAACTGCAACAAGTAGGATATCACTCCCACCCAAAGCAATTTCAATGTGTGCAGTAGCATGGAAATACAATATATCTTGAATTATTACATTTTCGTTAACAGCGTCTATGTACGAGTTTCGCTACTCGTACGATTTCTCGGAGCTCGTATATCAGTTCAACGAGACTGAGATTATTCCTGAAGATTGGTTCGTCTTAGGTAATACTAGCGCTCCAAAAGAGGCTGGTTCAGAGGAGACCTTCGTCATCACCGTTAATCAAATAGGTAGATACTTACGAATTTGTTTTTTCTTTAAAGTTTCTGAAGACCTATATATCAATAACTTCATCATTCAATTAAAGGTTGACTAAATTAGAGAGAAAATGGGTCCTCTTTCCATGTAGTTTTGCCTTCTAATCACGAATCTGCCAATCGATTGTCCAAATTATGTCTCGTTTTGGCGAAAAAGGGGGAAAAGTAGAGGTTTGGGGACCGTTCCTTAAAACTCGTGAGCTGATTGGCTAACCCCCAAGTGACGTATGAAAAGTAAGAGGCAGAAGATCTGCAAGCTGCAGCCTATAATATTGTACACATAATGCGGTATTTGACCCCTCTGTTCAACGGACAATTTATGAAAAAAGGAAATTAATCAATACAATCTTAGGAGTGAATAATCATTAGCAATATATTTTCTACAAGATCAGAAAACACTTTTGCCCAAATATACAGCTCTTGTTTTTTTAGCTTTTCTTTTGAACAATGTTCTCATCCATCTGAGCTTGCCGAACGAAAATTTTGCATTGGGTCATAAACGCGTGCACAGCCGTTTTATGCGTCTGTATATGTCCTACACATCTTTAGTACGGCAGTGACTATGTTCCCCTCGTACATAGCGACTGGTGAACGCTTTTGTTTTGTTTATTTCACTTACGGTTTTTTTTTTTTACTTCGCTTTACATAGTACGTTAGTACCGACTTAGATTTTGGCTGAATTCGAGTAACTTATATAGAGAGAGGAAAAGTGCCCGCGATTCCGAGTTGGAGGACTTTTCTGAGCCATGCAGATACGAACTCTGATTTATCAGATGATTTACCAGACCCCGAAGGCAAAGAAGCTCGAGTGGCAAGGGGAAATTCGACCATATTATATGTTTGAACGCAGAATACGGTGAAGGGTCGTGGGTGAAGTAACTCCAGGGAGCTCCAACGCGTTGGAGCTCCCTGGAGTTATGGGTGAAGTAGACCGAAAATGCTGTCTCTCTTTCGTTAGGTCGTCTTAGCTAACGAACGAGAGACAGAATTTTCGGTCTACGGGTGAAGCTGCTGCAGCTGCTGTCGATGAAAAACAGATTAGAAGACTTGACTCCAAGTCTGATCTTTGGAATAGCTGAATCTTTTAGCTAGCTGCTTATCCTTCTCTTCATGCCAAATTCGGAATACAGGCCAGGATCCTCAAAATCATCTTCGGCAAAGTGATCGCTGCAGATTGTACTCCACTCACTTGGCCGGCCCTTGCCACTCTGCCCGCGTGAGCTTTACATTTGCGACCCACAATTTCCGTAGATTTTCATCTATAGGAAAATGATGTAGGCTTACACCCTCTTTAGGGGTCTTGCTACATCCGCAACTATACACCGATTAGACATTATTGATGAAACTGTGTCCCAAAATCAAAGTTATTGTGAGGAATTAAACACACGAAAATACGCAATGCAAATGGTCGATGCGGTGAATATCATGCTCGGCACCGGGCTGGGCCTGCCGGGGGCCTCCGGGCGCGCACGGTATAGGTTATAGTGGAATATTTTCCCTTACTTTTCATGCGTCACAGATCACGTGATCACGATGTTGCTTCGATGGGATTTTTTTAGGGGCGGGGCTTATGACTGTGTAAATCAGCAAAAAATGCACTTTTCAAATGATTATAAAATATGACTGAATGCATAAAAAATTGTGTGATGGATATTTTTTGGCTCCTGATGACACGTTCCTACGAAAAATGGGCAATTATTATTAAAAAAATCGCCAGAATATTTCGGTGTCACTCTGATGATTCAAATAACTTTACTCCATCTAGAGAGATGTTAGAGAACTTATATATCAATAGGTATTTTTACGAGATCATTTGGTATTCCATAAAGGATTTCCGGTGAATTTTACCGTAAATATATTTAACGAACGCTAGATCACGGCAATATACTGCCCTACACTAGGACCTTTCCACCCCGACGGCTCCCTGCACAAAAATCTTTAGGCTTCGCACAGAGATAGCATGTGTGTCATTGTGTGTAGGTTTTGAACGCGTGTATGGTGTACAGTGCACGCTGGAGTTGTTGGGAGTTTATATCTCTGACTCGGCACCTAAATAGTCTTTTCCTTCTCATCTGTTTAATATGCACCTTTAGGACGTGAAATCTTCAGAGCATCTTTGTATTGCTAGTATCATGTTATTTATCAACATAATTCCAATAAATCTGATGAAGCGTTTTTGAGGCACTATAGCATAACCAAATGGGGGGGGGGGGGGGGGGGGGGGGGGCTTTTTACCCAAACCCCCCAAAATTATCAATGTTTCGGTAACCTACCTTACCTTTCATCCAATACTGGTCCGATGGACAACAAGGCGTTGGCCCAATGACACGTCACGCTTGCGACGTTGGGCTAAAGTAACAGCTCAAGTAAGCACAACGTGGTCCCAACGTAGTATTGCTATGTGGGTAACACCTTTTCATGTATATATATAGCCCTATTCATAAGAGGCATAGACCTATGTTCTCGACATTAAAGTTCATGTTCGATTTCACAGGTAATATCACATACAGCATTGCTGTCGTCGCCATTGATGACGAAATGAATCGTAGCCAGCGATCAAACATCGCCACGTCATCGGGTTCATTGCTCTTCTACCAACCACCCAGCAAAGGTCTGAGTACTGCTGTTATCGCCGGCGTCATTGTGGCTGTCCTGTTCGTGTTCGTTGTTGTACTGATGATTGCCGTCTGGGTCGCTTGCAAACCGAAAAGGAACCGTCCCGTCACCACTATAGCCTGATATTACAATTTACCCTCTAAATCCTGGGTTCTTCATTGTTTTGTCAGGCGGGCCAAAAATATTCATGAAATTTCGTCGCCGGCCACTGAGTTTTACATATATTATAAACGTCTGCTACCCGAATACATTGTGTATTAACACTGACACTGTACTTTAGAACCGTAGAACAAGTAAATTTGTCATCACAATGTGCTAATTTAGATGAGATATAAAAGTTACAAAGAGGCATTACTCTGCCCGAAAATGAGGTGGCGTGTGCACGAATGCTGGTTAATTTTGATATTTTCAGGGGTAAGGGGCTGCAATTATGGTAGGACATGGTATGAAATTGATACCTTTATTAATACCGATAGTTAGGATGATGCATTATGTTTTCACATATTACATAAAAACAAGAAATTATTGATTTTTTACTATATAGTTTAGCGGGCCGCATGAAATTGTCTCGCGGGCCGCAAGTGGCCCATGGGTAAAGGGTAGAGGTGCTTTAAGGGTATGAATATAGATCTTACAAACAAAGGTGAATGAAACCTTTAAACTTATATCGCTTTACTTCGTCAAATTCATAGTTTGACATTTAGAAGGCATGTTAGGCTTAGACTTAAATTAATTTGTTGAAATTACTTTTTTTAAAGATTTATTTAGGTGTCTTTTTACATTGCTGTCTATTCATACATACAATTTTGGTTTATTTTGCATAATGATCCCCTAAAAGCAGTATGCTTTGGATTGTGACATTATATACACCCATTATTGTAGATATTCATGATTCATTCAAACATGGACTTGAAAGAATAGGAACATGACACCAAGCCATCATAACCACCAGTTGTTACATGAATATTTGACCGAAATGTTTTGTCATGTAATTTGTAATAAATATTTAAACTCTATATGCTTCTACAAGTTTGCATTTCATTTGCATTAAAATTGTTGGTATGTTTTTCATTGATTATAAAGTATGAATTACAAATTAGGCCCACCATTGTGAATGGCCATGATATAGGACTACATCCTAAGTCCCAGTAGTTCGATTGAGCATAATCCTAACCCACCATTAAAGATCGATGTCATGTACCAAATGGTGACACTATAATCAAAGGTCCTTTTTTTATTTCGGCTAAGACGAATTGCCAATCCAAAAGTATTCCAAAAATAAGATATCCCCCATACAAAAATAGTGATAATGAAATTAAATGAATTTATTAATTAAAAAAAAAGAATATTTATATTTATATGCACGTATAAATATATACTTCTTTTCCCATTTAAAAAATGGATTTTGGGGGATTTCCTTTCATTTGTAGACCCTCCCCCTGCACACACGCATACTTTTTGAGTATTGATTACGTATAGTGGACTTGAAAACATGATATTCCTCATGCTCCCCCCCCCCCCCCCCTCTTCATTTTTGGAAACTCTTCGTGGCCCCTGGAAAAGGACGTGGAGTTGGCGAACCAAAGGGAATGTTGAACTCGATTATAAAGGCAGATTTTATGATGTTATCGTAAGTCCTAATTGCTCACTTTTAAGAAATTGCACTTTTATTGGTCTTAAACTGCAAAACGTTTCTTTAAAAATCATTTAATTGATATTGTGTAGCTTAAGTTGATTACTCAGAAATATATTGAACAAGGGTGCTTATACTATTTCCATGCTTCATCTTTGCATGTCTTTATCGTTATCGTTATTCACTTCATATATGATCCGATATTATGACCTTGCTTTTATATACGTTACAGGGGCTCGAATTAGATATACAGGCTTTCATTTACATGTAATAATAGTGAGTTTTCGATTTGCACCGCCATACTGTGACTGCTACATGATGACGTCATTTGAACAAACTGCGCATGCTCCATGTTCTCTAGAACGTCCAGTACCAGAATCGAGAACGTGTCCACGAGGGTTTTCACGTCCACCTCGATTCTAGGACGTATGACGTCATCGGGTTTAAAAATGGATGATATCGCACTGCGTAGCCTCAGCAGTGCCAGAGGGGGCGGGGTCATGACGTCACTGACGTAGTGAACATGCGTCGACTAAAATCGAAATGGGTTCCAACAAGGTGGACGGGACCACAGAACTCCTAAAGACGTAGAAGGCTCGTGCGGGGGCGAAATTGTAGGCATTGTTCGTACGTGATCACGTGATATCCGCCATGTTGGTTAGTCCTTCGCTCTCCAGCTCCGGGATTCATGAAGCTCGTCGCATCAACGGCATTCATTCAGTACAAATTGTTTGATCAACACTAAGGTTATATGAAATCTTACTGTTACGGGTCCTGCTCACACCATCATCACCATCATCCAGCCGATGAACAAGGTACAAAAGAACGAGGCGAAGTCGTGGTCGTAGGTTTAGAAAAACTCTATTCTTCCTCTTCGACGTCCATTTTACCACTCGTCCAACATCAACTCGTCCCTCGTGACACTCCCCTCCATAAAAACATACTTATGAGTGTAACGAAAGAAGTATGTACATAATTAAATCATCTATCGATATCGTACATGCAAAACAAAATGCCTTCTTTCATAATACATATCCAGTAATACTGTCATACTGCGGAAAACTAGTATCGAGTCACTTAGTCTCGATCGATTTGTACCTAAAAATAGCACATGCTCATTATAAATGCACGAATTGTGTTCTTGTAAAACATAGCATAAACACAATTTCTTGGCTTACAACTAATATAAAAACATATTCATTTGCAAGGAGACATAAACAAGCAATCAATTTGGTATGCAACTGCTGCAGTAAATTGCTCATAATTCTCTGTGATGCAAACAAACATCTTAAACATCTTCACATGTAAATACTATACACAAAGGAGTACATCATCTCACAAAAATGACAAAGGATGAATTTTGTCCAACAAAATATATCATCACAAAACATTAATTATTTTATGCAATTGGCTATGCTGCGCTGCTGTTAGCTGCAATGTCACTTTTGTTTCTGACACTGTCAAAAATACACCGATCATCAAATGCTGATAAATATGAAAACTATCTGTACCCTCACATAAGGTTAGAATTCTGAGAAAACAATTTAACTCACGAAAATCTGGGTAGTACGAACATGCAGATGGTAACACAGCTTGTATACTGAACTCAAGTTTGTCTAGTGGTTATGGCATTCATATGTAAGATGTAAATAATAACTTTCATAAGTTTCAACACAAATTCTTCCAATATCCTGCACCTTTACATTTATCACTTAATGTGTGCATAAATCAGAAGTTGTATTTATCCAATTTCTTCTATTTAAAATTAATTAAGAAATTGTTTCTCAATAAACAACAAAACATGTTAAAATCACTGACATGTTATAATACATGAAATGAGTCATCTTTGTCATGTAATTGCTTCTTGGCAAGTCAACAAAAATAGCTTTCGCAAAGATGTAAATTTGTTTTCTTCCAATGAAATTAATAGACAACTTTCAGCAATAATATATCCGTCTCAAAGATGAAACAACATATCTTCAAAATATAACGATGTGGTAAAATTTTTTCACTGTTAATGCAATGACATTTATCTTTCATCTTCAAGGGACCAAAATACAAGAGAATACCTTTTCTCTTTGGTTCCAGTAATACAATTGTCAACAAACAACATTGTTTCAATGAAACATGAAAAAAAATCAAATCTTATTTCCTGTTTTGAAAGTGACACACATGCATAACCAAAACGAGAACTAACTTTTCTCTTTTGTTTTTTGTTTCTTTTGTAAAATCGAAAAGGGAATTTAACATCAGAATGTCATGCATGTTAAACTCTTTACAACAGAAAATACTAATCATTTCACTTTCAGAAATACATAGATATGCAATATATAAAAAAAAACTCCGAAAAAAGCAAACACAAGAAGAAAATTGCTTCACTGAGTCCAATCTGTCTCTGATTATCAAGTTCAAATTTCTGTTTTTGCTTCTCCACATTGAATTCCAGTTCATATCAATAAACTGCTCAAATGTTCACGAAGTATCTTACATAAGGTAAGCCCACTTTCCATGTAATTTCACAGAGATTAAGTTCAAGTTCACACGCGAGATAGAGCATCTGCAATAACATTGTTCTTTCCTGCAATGTGCTCAATGTTCAAGTTATACTCTTGCAGCAACAAGCTCCAACGTGTCAATCTCTGGTTTTTGTGTTTCATTTTACTAAGAAATGTCAGTGGGTTATGATCCGTCAATACTCTGACTGGGTACTGCGATCCATGAACATACACGCTGAAATGTTCACGTGCTAGGATCATTGATAGAGTCTCTTTCTCAACAGTCGAATAGTTCTTCTGACTAGGGGAAAACTTCTTAGAAAAGAAGGATATAGGTCTGTCGACTCCTTCTGCGTCCTTCTGAGTTAGCACAGCACCAGCGCCAACATCACTAGCATCCACCATCAGGCTGAACGGCTGGTTGAAGTCTGGAGCCATCAACACAGGATTGGTAGATAAGAGAGCTTTCACCTGGTCGAAAGCACTCTTACAGTCACTGGACCAGACGAACTTCACTTCTTTGCGTAGTAGATTGGTTAGCGGAGCCACGACATCAGAGAAGTTATGGCAGAACCGTCGATAGTAGCCTGCCATGCCCAGAAACCGCATCAGTTCCTTCCGATTGGTTGGAGTCGGGAAAGCCAGAATTGCTTCTACCTTCGCCGAGAGTGGTCGAACGTGACCAAATATGACCCAGGAAACTAACACTAGCACCTCCAAACTCACTCTTTGCCAGATTCACTGTCATTTTGGCAACAGCCAACCTTCTGAACAACTCTCTGATTCTCTGTACATGAACATCCCAATCTTCACTATACACAACTAAGTCATCAATATAAGCTTCACAGCCTTCAAGACTTGAAACAAGACTATTCACGAGTCTTTGGAATGTAGCCGGCGCGTTTTTCATGCCGAAAGGCATCACGGTGTAATGAAATAGGCCTTGCGGTGTAGCAAATGCAGAAATCTCTTGCGCTCTCTTGGTCAAGGGGATCTGCCAATAACCTTTCAGCAGATCGAATTTGCTCACATACTTTGCTTTGCCTATACGGTCAATACAATCATCTACGCGCGGAATGGGGAATGAATCTGTGTTTGTACACGCATTGACTTTTCTGTAGTCGGTACAGAAACGATAATGATCTATCTGGTTTTGGAACCAGGATACATGGAGAAGACCATGCACTACTACTTGGCTCAATAATGCCATTCTGTAGCATATACTCTATTTCTTTCTGAAGACTTTTCATCTTTGGTGGGTTGGCCCGAGATGGTGCCTGTTTGATTCATCATGCTCAACAGTATCTGTTCGAGAGGGGACATCTGCAAACAATTGCGGATACTCATTCAACAACTCTTTCACATCCTTCCTCTCCTTCTCAGACAAGTGGGTTAGTTTGTCATCAATATGTGCTAGAACCTCTGAATTTTTAAATTTCACACATGGTTCCTCTCTTTCAATCTTGCACATTTCTTCTTCTTCACTCTTTGGATTAGATTCTACAGCACTCAACACTGGTTGTGCTTTCTCTTCATCACCTCTACGAATGTACGGCTTCAGCATATTCACATGACATACACGCCTTTTCTTCTGCCTATCCGGAGTTTTTACGACATAGTTAACATCACCAATTCTCTTAGCAATGACATACGGTCCAGAAAATCTAGCCTGAAGAGAATGACCAACCAAGGGAAACAACACCAAGACTTCATCACCTTCCTTGAAGGTCCTTTCCTTGGATTTTCTGTCATACCAGGACTTCATCCTCTCCTGAGAGTCAGACAGATCCTGTCTAGCAACCTCACAAGCGCGATTCAATCTTTCGCGGAAAGAAGAAACATAGTCCAACAAATTCATGTCCTCATCGTCCGACAACAACCTTTCTTTCAACAACTTGAGGGGTCCACGGACTTCATGTCCATACACTAACTCAAAAGGGCTGAAACCTAAAGACTCTTGAACAGACTCCCTCATAGCAAAGAGTAACAATGGGACTCCCTCATCCCAGTCCTTCTCTGTCTCAAGACAATAAGTCTTCAGCATGTTCTTGAGGGTTTGGTGAAACCTCTCCAATGCTCCCTGAGACTCTGGATGATATGCACTCGAAGTTACATGCTCAATCCCTAACTGCTGTAACACCTGTTTGAACACCTTAGACATAAAGTTTGATCCTTGATCAGACTGTACAGTCTTTGGTAGTCCTACAGTAGTGAATAATTTCACTAATGACTTGGTTACATGTTTCGCTGTAATGCGCCTAAGTGGTATCGCTTCAGTATATCTTGTCGCAGCGCACATGATTGTCAATAAGTATTCATTGCCTGCCTTTGTCCTTGGAAGAGGACCTACGCAATCCACTATAATCCTAGAAAACGGCTCATCGAAGGCCGGTATTGGCTTCAGCGGTGCTGTCGGTATTTTCTGGCTTGGTTTGCCTACAACCTGACACACATGGCAGCTTCTGCAAAAATTCGCAACATCCTTTTGCAGACCAGGCCAGAAGAAATGAGAAAGAATTTTCTCCTGGCTTTTGTGAACTCCTAAGTGACCTGCAAATGGAGCTTCATGAGCAAGACTAATTATGTCCTGCCTGTATGTAAAAGGGACTACAATCTGGTGGACTTCTTTCCACACTTCACCTGCAGGAACATCTGATGGCCTCCACTTTCTCATGAGCACACCTGCTTTCTTGTAATAACAAACAGGCACAGTCAATGTCTCCTCCTCAGAAACAGGTCTCTCACCCAAAGAAATCAACTGAGGATCTTTTTGTTGCTTCTCTTGCAACTTTCTCTTAAACAAAATTGGTTCAGACTTCTGATTACTTCCTTCACCATGCGTCTCTCGTGCACTCTCATCCTCGTTTGATTTGGAATCACCCTCAACCAAACGACAAAAGAAAGAATCTCCCAAGTCAACATCTATCTCACTAGACTCCTTCTCAGACTCTACTCTCTTTGCCATTGAACGAGTTACAGCACACGACGGGAACACAGAGGGAAATTCTGCAACCAACTGATCTGTCTCACTACAGTCACAAGGACGTGAACTCACTACTGGACATGACCTGACTCTCTCACCAGCAAGATCATTGCCTAATATGATGGACACATCCTCGATAGGAAGTGATGGTCTAACGGCCATCTTCACAACACCAGAAACAAGGCCTGAATTCAAGTCTACCTCATGAAGGGGGCTTCCACAAAACCATCTCCAATGCCCTTGAGCAACACACTTGCACCAACAGAAGAACTCTCACCAAAGGGTAAAACACTTTCCAAAATCATGGACTGAGAAGAACCAGTATCTCTCAACACTTTCACCCTCCTAGCCTCATCACTCTCAGAGAAGGACACAAATCCTACAGATACAAATTTCTCATACTGCTTTTTCACTTTCTCTAAGTCTACCGGATCAATCCTACGCTGTGAATCTGACAAATTTTTCACAAATGCATTCGGATGTGCGCTAGCTTCACTTGACTTCGCTCGAAGTGTAGGACACTTCGCCTTAAAATGCCCAACCTTTTTACATGCAAAGCATTTCTTTTCACTAGCTTTTCCCTGTTCTTCCTTAGACTGTGATTTGACTTCATCGTTGACATGTGCTGAACCATTGTTCTTGTTTTTGTTCCACTTTCCAGTTTTCTTTGTTTCACTAGAAACTTTGTGGTTCTGTGTGTCAGCACAAAATCATCAGCAACACGGGCTGCTTCACTAAGTGTTCCTATTCGCTGCGCTTCTAAATGCAATCGAACATCAATGTGAACACTTCTTTTGAACTCTTCAAGAAGTATGATTTCTCGAAGATCCGCAAAGTTCTTTACATGGAGCGAAGAACTCCATCTATCGAGCAACTGTTCCTTGCGCCTAGCAAATTCTAGATGTGTCTGTGACTCATCTTTTCGCGATGTCCGATATTGTTGTCGGTACGCTTCTGGTACTAGCTCATAAGCATGCAATACTGAATACAGCATCTTTTACTGTGTCATACTGACCCGCTTCTTCAACGGACAAAGCCGAATAAGCATCTTGAGCTTTACCCTTCAACTGAGATTGTAGCAGGTGTGACCATTTCTCCCGTGGCCAATTCAAACTAACAGCCACCTTCTCAAAGTGCAGAAAATATTTCTCTAGTTCATCCTCCTCAAACGCCGGAACCATCCGTACGTGCCGAGCTACATCGAAATCAGACTGAGCCTGCCTAATCTCTTCTCTCTCTTCAGCACTCGCTCTTTCTCTCCTTAGAACTACTTGCTCTCTCTCTAGTTCGACTTTTGCTATCTCTAGCTCCAGCTCTTTTAACCGCAATTTCTCTTCTGCGTTTTCCTTTCCTAGGGATGCACCAGGCACGCTATTCAAAGCATCAAGTGGGAGAACATCTGCCTCCTCCACCAACCACTGAATAATAGCTTTCAGTATCTCAACTTTACGCCAGTTGCTCTGTACCTCAGCAACCTGGTAATGATTGGCCACCTGCAATAGATCAGCCTTCTTCAAGACCAGCAATTCCTCTACCGTGGGAGATTCCACAAATTTTTCCAATGAAAAATCCGCCATGGCCAATACAGACCCCTAATCCTCAACCCTGGAAAGATTAGAAACAGCTAAAGAAACTCTAAAAATTCTTAGCCAAACAAAATCAGATAACCTGACTCGGTTACCCCAGTTGAAACAATCAACCGTAAAATCCGACAACCCGATCCAGTCGATCCAGCCGATTTAACCTCGACCTACAAAGCTGGTAATCTGACTCAATTACCCCAGTTGAATAAACCTTCAACCTAAACTCTGGTCAACCCCGTTGGCAAACCGCAACCAACAAACACGGCAACCTGACACGGTTAACCCAGTTGAAATACCTTCAACCAACAAACTTCACTCAATCAAGCGAACTAAAATCTCATAGCGAGATGCCCTGGAATTCTGCCTCAAGCACAACCTGCACAGACGGCAACATACACTCTCGTATACACCGCACTGCACACAACACAACGTGCTATACCACACGTCAACTGAATGCCTATGAGACAACCCCACGTTGAGCTCATACCCCGTCTCAACGTTTATCACCAAAAAGCACCAGCAAAAGGCAAGAACACCAGCATGCACAGACGAAAAGCCCAACATAAAGTTTTAACAATTGTAAAACACCGAAACATAATCAGCAAGACTCTGGTCCAAACACATTTAACCTTTCCAAACCCATGCAACCGCACAACCTGGTCAGCGACCACCAACAATCAACATACGCAAACCCCGCGGTGTCTTCGCACAGGCTTCGACGACAAGCGTACACGTACTACAACGCAATGCACGCATGCATATGACTCGAAACACGAGCGCGCGCTATCACCTTAACGTTTCATGGAGACCAAAAGTACCTAATGTTTCACCTTCGTCTATTCACCTGAGGCCTTCATAGTGATTCCGGACATTCCCCCATTTTGTTACGGGTCCTGCTCACACCGTCATCACCATCATCCAGCCGATGAACAAGGTACAAAAGAACGAGACGAAGTCGTGGTCGTAGGTTTAGAAAAACTCTATTCTTCCTCTTCCACGTCCATTTTACAACTCGTCCAACATCAACTAGTCCCTCGTCACATATGCAATAATTTAACGTCGTCTAAATTATCCTGAAAAGTATTATTGAATTCAGTAGGAGTATAGTATTTACTCTCAACAGGATGTCCATTAACTAGGTTATTGAAAATAAAGGGATTGTTATTCATTTCCATAATGAATTATTGAGACTTCGTTGAAGGAAATACAGGTAAGGAAATATGGGAAAGTGCTTGTGCAGTTGCGTGTAAGTGCATGTGCTAGTACAAAAAACAATCGGAGTTATCTGTAAAGTGATAATATCCATCATGACCCATTATGGACGAGCTTGAACGGAGTCCGACCATTATCAACTAAGAATAAAAATCAATGGCTATAGAAGAAGAGCACAATACTTGGAATATAGTGGAACAAATAATTAAGGAAGAGAATAAAAATGCATGGAGAAAATCAGAAATGCAAGTGCATATCATTTGGAAAGCACGGGTTGTAAGCAATGGCATGTGAACATCCCCGTAGCGCGTCTGAAAACCCTAAAAGAAAACAAAAAGGGCACTCGTCCTCCCCGCCGTCATAGCGTCGAGCCACGGCATTCATGAGCTACAAACCACCGCATGTAAAAGAAAAGGCCAAACCAGCATCATTAGTTATGTTCATACGTAGTACATAGCATCGATGCTATATGTAAGTCTCGAAACTATTTCCAGTAGGTTCAGACAGGCCATGATCGACTTGCTTCTATCACCCACTCGTGACTATTCATCGCTCACTCGCTGCCAACAATAATTACTGCACCACACACGGTGACCCGAGTATAATTGGTATAAATATGCATGGTCAAAACGCGCGGAAGTTTGTGCACAGGGGTCATACCATGCGAAGTTTTTCTTTTGAATAATATATTATTTGTCTTCATAAATCAACATAACAACATAATACAATCACAATTAATTTGTAATATATCGATAATACAATCAACTAGCAAATACATGTCAAAATTGACTGAACTCCAATCTTATACCAAAATAAAACACATGCACACTATTATCTGGTAAGCACATGTAAATCAATATCTAAAGACCATATCATATATATAAAAAGAAAAAGATAAAAAGAAGGAAAACAAAAACAAAAACAAAAACCCTCCCTTACCACACAGTTATACACAGTAGCCTACTTCCCCTTATATCACATGAATACATACATTACATTACAGCACCAGACGAAACAGACAGAATGATAATAGAAAAAAGTCGGGAAGAGGGTACATCACATTAATACATACATTATATTATATTATAGCACCACATGAAACAGACAGAATTATAATAGTTGCGAGTGAAGATAGCAGCGAGTGAAGCAGCAATTGCGCTCACATTACAAATAGTCACAAGCGCGGTGGAATGTGCCTGCCAGGCTGAAATGTGCTATTCATATGTTAATTACACAAGTTATGTTTATACGTAGTACATAGCATCGATGCTATGTAAGTTTTGAAACTATTCCAGTACGTTCACATACAGGCCATGATCGACTTGCTTCTATCACCCACTCGTGACTATCCATCGCTCACTCGCTGCCAAAACAATAATTACTGCGCCACACACGGTGACCCGAGTATAATTGGTATTGAAGTTTGTGCACAGGGGTCATATCATGCGAAGTTGCGAGTGAAGATAGCAAAGAGTGAAGCAGCGATTGCGTTCACATTACAAATAGTCACAAGCGCGGTGGGTGGTCTACCGCAAAGCATCGATGCTTGTCGCTGGATCCTGAGATTACTCGCTGCCAGAATAGTTTCGAAACCTAGCTCCAACTCGCTTCTATCTCGTGACTATCTGCGTTCTGGTCATGACCAAAATAGTCTCGAAACCTAGATAGCATCGATGCTATCGCTCTCCGTGTGAACGTACCGGACAAGCTCATAGAGCTGGTCCGTCCAAGCATGAAGTTTGTAACTTCATGGTCAAAGTAAATGAAATCGCAATTCGCCCATAAAAATTATGAGTTCACCCGGCTCGTAACGGGAGACTAAAGGTAGCCGAGCCCGAGGCAGCAGGGAGCATGGGCGTTAATCGGTGGGGGACAGGGGGACACGTCCCCCCCACGATTTTTGGGGTGGGGGACATCATATCAAATGTCCCCCCATGTTTTGTCAGAAAAGAAGGGGGACCAATGGGAGACATGTGATGGTGTATACCTTGTCAAGGAGATATAAATTTCCATAGAAAATTAGCAATGCCAAAAAATGTCATGTACCTTCCTTTTCAGTGCATTCTCAGTTTCGGACGATAGGGCCAAGTGCAGTACATTGAGACGGGATTGACCAACAGTACACTCCAACAGCATTGGCATGCATAATATACATGCATACACTCTTAAAAATGCGGGGTCGCATATTGCGTGGTCGAATTTATTCGACCACGTTTCGGGGTTGTTTTCGATCAATAATGCTCCCGCTGCATTAAAATGACCAGTTTTTGCGTGGTCAAAATGACCACGCAAAAACTGGTCATTTTAATGCACTCTAAAAAAGGACTGGTCAAAAAATGTACCAATGCGATTGGTCAACACCATATGGGTTATTTCCAAAAATATGTTGGTCACAATGTTCCAATTTCACTGGTTAATGACTAACCATTTGAAATATTGCTTATTCATCAGCAAAGTATTGGTCCGACTTCTACTTGGTTAAACGTTGGGCCATTGTCATGAATATTCATGATGTATCCTGAATACCCATGAGCAACCGTAAACAACCAGAATTTATATATATAAATGACACTTGATTTTTAAGTTTTTATGCAATGATTGCACTTTGAAATGTGATGAAAAATGTATGTATACTAATTATTATGTTGTACATATTCAAACATGTAATTAGGTTTAAGATCTAAAAATGTACATTAGAAAATTAAATTAAAATCTTTAACCACTTTTAGCAAGCACTGCAATACAGTCCCTATATAATAAAGTAAAGGTTTTCAGGATATATAGGTATAGGATGTAGGACTATAATAGGAGTAGGGTTAAAGTAGGATGATAGGGGTATGATATGCTATAGGAGAGGATAGGTTATAGGTCATAGTGAGCAAAATATATAAAATATGTTATGTGATGATATTACTTGACATTAGCTTCTTTTTTTAAATCTTTGAAACGTGGATGGTACACGCGCATCCGGCAGAAGTATCAACCCCGTCCGACGGGAAATGACCACGTTGCGTGGTCGGAAGAAATGACCCCGTACGTTTTGACGGGGTTATATGACCACGCAATCGTGGTAAAATTTTGACCACATTCGGGGTCGAAATGTAACCACGCTATGTGGTTACTTTGGGTGACCCCGCATGGCGGGGTCAATGTGACCCCGCACGGGGTTTGTGCATAGTTGATCCCGCATGCGGGGTCATTTGTAACCCCGTTTGGGGTTATTTTTGACCACGCACTTTTAAGAGTGTACATATGGCGAGCTTTATACTAGCGCTAGCTATCCAGAGCGAGCGGGGGTTTGGCCCCGCGTGCTCACCCCTCTATGCCTAATATGCTCTATTATGTGTACTGTGCGACGGCATACACTCTCTCACCCAAGGACCGACGTAAAGTCACGTAATACTAACTTTCAGCGAATTGCGATCGATCTATATCGCGGTAAGACGTTGACACCACTATTCTGTGCAAATTGATTCTTACATTAAGCTGGTAAAATTGTTCTAAGTCAGTCAAGCATAAACAAATATTCGTGTATTTGGTATCACATAAAAGAAGAGACTTTATTCATACTAAAAGTGTTGTTTTTTCCAATCCTATTTCATTATCAAGATATCTATCACCAAAAACGGGTTTCCTTTTTTTCTGGGACGCACTGTATTGTACTTGCGATCACTGATGATAAAAGCCACTGTTTAACATTGTGGTTGATCGATTTAAAAAATTCTAAAACTGAACTGCCTGACCTGTCTAATTATGTTCAGATGGATGAAAAAACAACCAAGGATGCAAAAATAATGATAGCAACACATTCACTATCGAGATATTTATGAACATTGTATTTATTATGAGTCTCATAATAATTCTGGCACAGTAGTCTATGGGGTGATACTTTCGGTTTTCACTTTTTTGAAGCACTAAATGATAATCCTGAAGCATAATTTTTTCACAGGTTCATTTTGACATCCCATCAGATATGCTGATAACATGTATAGACAAGCAGCTCAGATTTTTAAAACTGAACACAATGTGAGCCAATGCCTTTAAGATAATCTTCAACTAGCAAATTCGGTCACTGTGGGTGGCAAACATATTTAAAGCTTTTGAATCAGACAGTAGCCATTATAATTATCATTATATGTGAATTCATCGGATATTTGACAGAATTGGTACAATTCACTCTCAGTTAAAGTCAGTCAGATTTGCTACTTTGTCATAAGTTTGTGATGTCAGTCTAAGGACCATAAATTCCCATTTTACCGTCAAAAATCTTTCCTAATATATTTTCTGAGATTAGTCATGACAGTGTTCTAGCATTAATGCACGTTGATAGAATGACAATCAATTTCGTTTAGAAAGAGCCCCACCCATCCCCCCCCCCCCAGAAAACAAATGTATTTTGATAAATGTGTATATTCATAAACCTTTATTTCGTATACGAGTCTATTCTTTAACACTTATATTATGTTTTTAAAAATGTTTATTTTTCATATAAATGCATATGTACAAAACAACCCTTAGATACAATAAATACAAATTGCGAAAATAAAGGTATGAGGAAAGTGTATCTCAGAAAATAAGGGAATTTGGCAGTCAAGTCATCAGTGTGCAAATGTCACCACAAACTCAAATTTGTCAATACATGTATGTCTCAATCAGATAGTGTTTTTTTAATGAACATAATTATTCATAGCTTTCCTATAAATATTTGGTCAAATTTTTCTTTTAAATATGTACTGTCATTATTAAAATAATTATTTTCCATTGCAAAAATTTCAACCGACTATCGATATAGCGAAACGCCTTATTGAGTGCTGATTGCCAGGCATTAACAATATAGCAAAACCACAAGAGCACCAAAATTAATGTACAAGAAAAAGTGAATACATTCAGGGAGATCTTTGTGTCTCAGAAAACACATTTCCCCATAATTGTCTTACCTAATTAAGTTATGCTGTATAGGTGGGTATTTGTGGTGAATAACATAGACCCTTAAACAGAGAGCTGAAGAAGACATGCATTACAACAATGTTGCAGCATTTATATTGCATACTGCAGTCATATAATTAAATAGTGCATTCAATTTACATATATGTGTAATATTCCTTTCAAGGGATATAAATAAAGCACAAGAAATCCTTAGGCACCCATCAAGCAGATATACAGAGAATTCTTAAATACATGATGTAGTGAGGTATATAATATATGCCTCACTAAATCATGCATTTCAGAATTATCTAACTTTTATGCATGTATACATTATATACATGTATGCATAAAAGTTTGTGAACAGTTCGGTAACTTATTGCAAACTACATGTAGTTTTAAGGGCAAAAGCAATCTTTGATTTATTTTTTTATTGCAGCCAGATGGACAGTGACTTTGTTAAACTGTAGATGATCAAACTAGTAGACTTTGATAATTCCCCATGATGTAATGAGGTAATTGCATGCATAGCTGTCAGCCACAAAAGGCTCTAGACTGGCTTTGCAACTATGCCAGTTAAAGGGGAAGTCCAGACGATTTTCAGAATTTTGCATCTGAACATCTCTAAATTGGTCATACTGGGTGCAGAGTCTCATAATTTGTAGTAATTGGGAATTGGGATGAGGAAGAAGAATGTTTCCAAAATTCATAACAAATAACAGTGAACAAGGATGATGACATAGCAAGTGTGTAGTATAAAATGCATGTTTAGCTGCTCAAGGAAGCAGAACAATCGAGGAACACATGCACAAACTCTGCACAGGTGAACTTGTTGAGTAAGTCGTATTATGAGCCTCCATCATGAGCATCTCTAATGATGGATACCGGCGCAATACAAATGTCCATATTATTATTATTATTATTATTATTATGTAATGGAATTACAGTGCCACATTATCTGAATTTGTGCATCTTCTATGTCATAATCCTTGTTTAGTGTTTACTCTGACTTTTAGATTTTGATAATACATGTATTTCTGCTCCATGCAGGATCACAATAAATTTCACAAATCTGTATGTAACACTTTTGATTTATGTACTTTACCTGATGTGAAATTTTAAAAATCGTCTCGACTTCCCCTTTAATATGGGAGGAATTTATGTGTTTATTTATGTAGTTGAAATCAGTAAATGCCACTTCAGCAATCAACAGGAATGATTTTTTTCTTTCAAAACAAAACTATTGGGGTGCCTTTCCCCTTGAACTGCATATTTCAACAAAGTTTTGATTACCAATGTCTAATAATGTGTCATATATTTTTAGAAGTCGTAATAAAATATGAGAGATAATGCATTTTGTTTTGAGTTTGATATATGTTTAATTATACAAATACAATCATATTCAAGTCGTTATTGAACAGAATACAAAACAATGCAAACTTTAATTGGGGTAAAGAAAACAAATTAAAGCTGAACTGTAATTGTTCAAGTGTAAATAATTATCATACTTTCTTAAAGGACCTATGTAATGCAAAGGTATGTTGACCTGTTTTGATCAGCAATACCCTAATCATTACTTGTAGCCAATAAAATATCAAAATATGTGCCATATATTTTATAATAACTTTTCTGTTATTTTTCTTCAGATTATTTAGAAACGCCCACAAAAACTTCCAAACCAAGATTCTGTTTGTGACATCATCTGTCAATCACTGCTTAATCAACTATGCAATTGACAAAAGACACTGGAATACACCTTCCCTAAACAGTATAATTTGCATGTTTGAGAACAGTGGCAAATTAGTGGCTTTTGTTGCTGTTAATTGGTAGAACTTCCTAGCATAGCAACTTCCATTGAACTTGCAAGTACATGTATTTGGGTTGGTATTGTGTGCAAACATGGCAAATGCTTTTGTAGGAATATGGCCACCTCTTGGGAGGACGCATTCCAGTGTCTTGTGTCTAGTGCATGATAATTAAGTAGGGATTGACAGATGATGTCACAAGCAGAATCTTGGTTTGGAAGTTTTTTGTGGGCGTTTCTAAGTAATCTGAAGAAAAATAATAGAAAAACTTATTATAAAATATATGGCACATATTTTGATATTTCATTGGCTACATCAGTGATGATTAGGGTATTGCTGATCAACAAAGGTCAACATGCCTTTGCATTTGTACATAGGTCCCTTAAAGCCACTGGTTAACATTGACGTTGATCAATTTAAAAAATTTCTAAAACTGAGCTGCCTGACCTGTCTAATTATGATCAGATGAATGAAAAAACAACCAAGGATGCAAAAATAATGATGGTAACACATTCACTATCAAGATAAAATCTATGAAAATTGCATTTATTCTCGAGAATAATTTTAGCAGAGTAGTCTATGAAGAGGATATTTCAAGTTTTCATATTTTGAAGCACTAAATGATAACTTTGAAGCATAATATTTTCACAGCTCAGTTTTTGCACCCCATCAATATTCTGATAGCACTTAGGACCGTGCAGTTTCGATTTTTTAAACTGAAAACAATGTTAAACAATGCCTTTAAAATAGGCACTTGAAAGGAAAGAATAATAATGGTAGCAAGTTCCCCAGAAGTAATCAAAATTACTCATGAATTATTAATGCTTGTAATGCTGATAAATAGACAATGAACCGGTCACCAATGAAACGAAACAGCATGAAAGAGCATAACTAGAGAGAGAGACAGAGAGAGAGGGGGTGTAACAATATAACGAGGTATCACTTTTAAAGTAACTGGAAAGGTGGCAAGCTATTGTGTCCCCCCCCCCCCCCCCCAATGCTCAAGTTCGGATAGACGCCCATGGCAGGGAGGACGTATGTTATAAAAATCTGAGTATGATACCAAGATGATCTGATTTACCGGGCTGATTTACTTACAGCAGAAATACAATACAGAAAAAGAACTTATGATAGATATTGACATTATGATACCTGCTCACTCATATTTCATAGTCATGATGGTTATGAAGTAATAAAAATGCACTATGTATATATAAACATGCATGAAAATACAAAAACATGCACATTATTTCTATAATTATGCCAACGCTTCAAAGGTGTCAGTAACATAATGCCAAGGGCGTCAATCCGGGGGGGGGGGGGGGTGACGTGTCCCCCCACCAATTTGAAGGTGGGGGACACAATATCAAATGTCCCCCCCCCCCCCACACACACACTTTTGGGACTTTTATTATGAAAAGAAAAAAAATCATTCAAAACCGAAATTACCTATCGTCAAATTTCCAAGTATATATATATTTCTTACGTTAAGAACTAGTGCAAAAAAAAAACCAAAAAAAAAAAGTTGCCTTTTGGAGATGGCGATTGTATCATAATGGATACATTATGTAGGCCTGCGTAGGCGTACGACTCGATGCCGGCAAATGGCATCGCTACTTTATTTGCGGTTCCGCGTGTATTGCATGTTTAGCTATACAATACGCTAACCACTACCTTAAGCCCCGGTCACACAGCACTCCACGTCTAAATCACGTACAAAAAGTTATGAAAATCTGGTGGACGTGGTCGTAAGTGGTAATTTTTGGTCAATTTTGGTTTAGCCGTGCTTTGTACGGGGTATGGCCGTCGGCGGCTGTTCCACTGCTGAAGCACTGCCTAAGCACGGCTAACCACGTCCAGCCACGTCCAGCCACGTGTAAGGTGGAAAAATCCATTTGTCAGTGATAAGCCGCTAAACACACGCTATTTCCCGTGATACCAACGCGTAACACCCGTCCGATGACCGTGCTCTGCATCACTTGTGTGTTTCACGTGTGTTGCACGTCTTTACCACGTGTGCCGCCCGTGGTTGTCCGCAGGCTAAAATTTTGAGCAGTTCAAAACTTTTTGCCGCGTCCGACGCCGTTCCGATTTTTCCCCGCGTCCTGCCACGTCTATAAATCGACCGTAGCTCGTCTTAAACTCGACATCATCGCAAACAACATCGTCTGCTTCACGGGAGGCCACTTTTTGACGGGCTTTGGCCGTGATTAAGCCGTAAAGTGCTGTGTGACCGGTGCTTAAGTCAGACTGATGAACATGCATCACTGTGTCGTCATGGCCAGGCGCTAGGCCAGGGCCGGCGCGTAAAATCTGTGTAAAATCTGGACATGAAGAAATTTCTGTTATCCATTAAAGACATATAGAGCATATGTTTCCAGTGCCTGGCTAGTTTTGTACTAAAGGGAAAAATGACATTGTGAAAAAGAGTAAACATAGGATTGTAAAACACATGCACTTTCACTGCCTTAAATTTTCATACTGCAATAACTAAGTTTCTGGTATATATTCATTATGCAATTAGCATGTAAATGAAAAGCCTGAATGTGAAAGTGTTTGAGTATATTTTACTAAAGGGTACATTAGGTCGACACCTAACAATGCGGTTTATTCCGTCATAATAGCGACCCCTACATTAGGTAGACAGTTGGTGTCATTATGTTGATAGTTGTCTATAGAAATGAGACAAAAACTGTCCTCCTAATGTACCCATTAGGGGTATATATATACATATATATATACATACATATATATATATATAAATATATTCGTCACGTTTTCCCTGACGAAGGGGAGGGACCCCCGAAAATTTGGAGAATAAAATTTCTGTAATTGGCAATCAATGCATTTCAGTCATCCTTTATTTTGATATCATCATAGCCTATGCCAATACGTGGAACATTATGTATATATATATATATATATATACATACATCTAAATATTATACGAATAATATTAAGAGTGGCCCACAATCACGGCCGATGAAAAACTTGCTAAAATCATGCCTAGGCCCCCCCCCCCCCCCCCCTCCATGCACAGAGGCAGCCTCCCAATCTGAAAAGACTACTGGTGAGAAATCAGCAACCTGGCACACCTCAACCTAGAGGTAACAAGCCATGTGGCAAATCGCGCTGTCAAATCTGCTCTCACATAATAACGGAAAACTCCGTATGGCTCTCATCTGGTTATACGATCTATCCTCCCGATCACAACTGTGATTCAAGTAACATTCTGTACTGTTTTCTTTGCGACAAATGCCCTGAAATAGCCTATATTGGTGAAACAGGTACTAGATTTATGGTGCGATTCAATAACCACAGATGTACCATCAGGCAACGGCGTACTGGTTTCCCAGTAGCCGAACATTTCAGCCAAGCCGACCATTCCCTGAATGATCTTAAGATCTGCCTCTTCGGAGGCGGGTATAAATCCGCTGATGAGAGAAAACTAGCTGAATTGCGCTATTATTCGAAGCAAGAGTTTTGAGATTGGGCTCAACAGAGACCTGTCATGGCTAGAGAAATATAGTTTCTTTAAGTAGTAAATGTAATTTTCATAATGCCTCATTACGCCTCAGTTTGTTAGAGCTCACCGGTTATGACCTAAAAAAATCTATATGTTTGATGTTTTATGTTTTATTTATTATGCACTGTTCATTTGCATATATTATTGCGTCTTTTGAGCTCGTAAAAATTAGCACAGAAATTTTGATCGAGCAACCACGCGTGGTTCTATGTGATTGATGTATTTTGCGCGGCTAAACGATATGTACATGTCCTTAACTTATTTGTCTTACTTCTTATGCACCTTTCTTTTTTATACATTATTGCGTCATAATTGAATTTATGGCTATTACGCTCATTAGGTTTAGCGAAAACTTCGAGCTAACTACTGCACGTGTTGCCATGTCAGTTTGTTATTATGTCACTATTTATGAATTTTGCGCTCCTTGACAAATAAGCGCTCAAACTTTCACCTAGCAACCGTGCGTGTTGCTATGTTAGACTACACGTCAGCTTGTATTATTACGTCACAATTTATGTATTTTGCACTCATTAAAAAATAAGCGCTCAAACCTTTACCTAGCAACTAAGCGCGTTACCATGGTATATTACATTGTCAACTTTTTCTGAGCAGAGCTTCACATGCACATTTCACTTTGTTCATTACCCTGAGGAAGATCCGTGAGGATCGAAAATTTGGTGAAAATAAATATAAAAGTTGGAATTCAATGCATTACCAATGTCTTCTCTGGAATTCATTCATTGTATCTCTCTTCAGTATTCAGTATTCAATCAAGAAATCATACATGAGGTATACAATGTGGTATAAACCCAGTTCCATAATAAATCTACATAAGTAGATACCTTGTTATAGTAAAACAAATTGTTAATGTCATTTCTTACAAGATATCATATTTGGCAAATACTTTGACACAAGTCAGTTTAAATAATTGGATGCTTGTATTTTGTGTGAAAATAGGGTGATAAAATAGGTGGTTTTGCACGTAATCAATAGGCGCCGCATGAGCAAAGCAGGCCCAAAGAATGAATATCTATTTAAAAGAAAAACAAATAAGACAAATTTTGAAAGCGGGAATGATGCTCGCCTGAGGAGAAAAAAAGATGGAGAAATAGACATTTCAACATAACATGTCAGATGTCACTATGAACATGGAAAACAAAGAAGCGGAAAAAATATACAGCTCCTCATTGTACCCTCCACAATTGTTCTGGTAGACAAAAGAACACCCCCTTCATTGCTATTATGTAAAGTAAGTAGAACAGGTGAATATGCATGTGAAACCTGTTCTGCATATTTTTTACATAATAGCAATGAAGGGATGGTCTTTTGTCTACCAAAACCAGTGCGGAAGGTACAATGAGGAGCTGTATATTTTGTCCGCTTCTTTGTTTACCAATGTTCATAGTGTGTACATCCATCTATCTAGCTCAGAGAGACGTGAAGTTTTATTTCCACCACAGAGTTTCCTCAATGACACTGAAGCTAAGCCAAGCCATGCAACTTTGGATATTTCCATACCGGGTGCGAACTTGAGCCCTACTTATTCAAATGTAATTCCATCTCCATGATCCTTGCAAAACCATACTCTTCATACTATAGGAGTGTAGAGAGAGAATTTAACTCTGTTAATCAGTACTCAGGTGGAATGAGTTATTGTGTATAAATGGATGAATGATTTAAGTTGTGGTACTGTGAGTGTTACGCAATAAGTATTTTACTGTATCTGTTCGTATTTCAAGGTGTATTCATTATCAAGCCAATTCAGTCTATAATGGTGGAGAATTTTTCATTGTTGAAATACTGAATTTTGAATAACAAAGAGAGGGGAAAAGAAAAATCTGTGCATATATGAATTTAATTGATGGTAAGCCCGTTTTCGCTAGAAAATGGTTTGAATCAAATATGATATACATAGGGAATATCATTAACCCTGATGAACACGATAAAAACTACTTTCGAAAAATAAACTCAAGACAATTTCAATAGCCCTGTCTATCACCTTTGGAAATGTGCGAACATGACAATGGTGTATTACATAATCCGAATCTGATTTCTATGGGTAGTACAATAGGCCTTTGAAATTGCCCTTGAGTTTATTTTTCGAAAGTAGTTCTTATCGTGTTGATGGTTCTTTTATGGCTTTTGATCAAGTTTTACAAAAATATAATCCAGGGACTTTTTTTTACTTATTTCTCAGTACTATATGCAATTCCACGAGAATGGAAAATCATCTTAAAACAAGATATCAATCGTCAAAACATTGAATTATTGTCAAACCCGTGTGATAATCTACTGAACATTTTTTTTTAATCAAAAAAAGTTTCCAAGCTTTGTTACCCATATTTCGTTAAAAGCCATAAACCACACTTGCGTTTTTCTTTCATCTCTAAATCATCGATAGAAAATAGAATTAATAATTTTCAATTCAAATTCATACATAGAAAATTGCTACTCAACATCATCTTTTTAAGATAGGTGTTAGTGACTCTTCGAATTGTAACTTTTGTGAACCTTACCCACAAAACGTTAATTCATCTATTTTTGAAATGTGCATATGTGTCATTCCTTTTGGAATGAAATGTTTTCTTGGCTAAAATGGTACTTGAATTATCATCCTTTTGGAATGAAATGTTTTCTTGGCTAAAATATTTGCCATTTTATGTTCACAGATGAAGAAATATGTTTCGGATATGGTGCTCATATTCATAGTCTTTATTCACATCTTGAGAATCATATATTTGCTGCCAATTAATGGTACTTGAATTGCGTGTCCGGACAATTACCCCCTGGAAAATCACCCCCCGGAAAATTACCCCCCGGAAAACTACCCGCCAAGGACAATTACCCCCCGGTATATTACCCCCCGGAAAATTACCCCCAAGGACAACCACACCCCGAGGACAATTACCCCCGGGTAATTACCCCCCCCCCCCGAAAAAAGTACCCCCATGGACAATTACCCCCCGGAAAATTACCTCCCCCCCCCCCCAGGACAACCACCCCCTGAGGACAATTACCCCCGGGTAATTACCCCCCCCCCCCCGGAAAATTACCCCCAAGGACAACCACCGCCGAGGACAATCCCCCCCCCCCCCCGGAAAATTACTCCCCAGAAAATTACCCCCCGGAAAATTATCCCCAAGATTAACCGGGGTCATCCCTAAAGCTAGAAGGCCCGATAGTTAGCGGGTCTGATAGACCGACACCCAATAGATAGAAGGTTCGATAGACCAAATGTACGAGAGGGTCCAGTAGACAGAAGATTCTATAGACCGAATCGGCAGAAGGGTCCAATAGTCCGAAGGTTCTATAGATCGAATGACAAACGGGTCCGATAGTCAGAAGGTCTGATAGATAGAAGGTTCGATAGTCCGAATGTACATGAGGGTCCAATAGACAGAAGGTTCTATAGGCCGAATCGGCAAAAGGGTCCGATACTCCGAAGGTTCAGTAGGGGTCCGATAGTTAGAAGGTCCGATAGACCGACAATAAATACGTATAAAGGGTAAAATAGTGGATAAAATGATAAGTGGGTAAAAAAATAAGTGGGTAAAATAAGTGGGGCGTTGTGTTTTCAGATGTTTCCAAATGTGGGGGCGGGAATACCCTCCCCTCCCACTTTTCATGCCTGAAAAGGGGGTTCCAACCACAGAAAAGGCAAAAAAGGAAGAAGTTGAAAAGGAAAGAAGAAAAGAAAAGAAAGGAAAAGAAGAGAAAAAGAAAAGAAATCAGAAAGGAAAGAGAAGAAAACAGAAATTAAAAAAAATCTCTCACTGGCATTATTAGGGATATTTACCAATGCCCATTATATTTCCATTATTGATATTAATTATTAATATAATCGCCATATTTATGTATATAAACCAATGCCAATTATAGACCTATTAATAAGTCATATTCTTATGGAAGTTATTTGGTTTGCATCTTGAATCTCTATAGCTAATGTTATGCTATTTTTATACTCAAAGAATATTAGCAACATAACTGAAAGGAATCGAGCGGCAAGTTGACCTAAACGGGCTAAAGAGATATATGATGTCCCAATATGAGGACGGAAAATGCCGATAATATGTTACACAGATTATGAGAACGGAATAACAATACGCTAGAACCTATTCTCAGGATACAAAATTCTTCTTTTTTCTCTCTCTCTCGTTCGCTCGCTTTGCTCACTCATACAATCAAGAAACTAGGCCTAGATTGTTTTTTGCAGCAAGCACCTCTTACGTCCTGCAGCAACAAGAAGTGAGGTATCCGACTATTCTCGAATTCCCCCACCCCCCCCCCCCAAAAAAAAAAAAAAGAAAAGTGGTATAATTTACCCGACAGAGTCCACAGACTAAAATTTGCCACAAGGTAGTAGTAGTATACAAGTATAAAAGCTGACATCATAGCTGGTAGGAAAATATCACCTGACAACCCTCCAAAAAAAATGGAAACGCCCCCCTCCCAAGAAGCTGGTAGGGTCTAATTGAAACAATTTCATTTTTATCGGTCAGAATCTTTTGTTGTCAGAATCTTATCTTTCGTTACTTTTAATGAAAATTCAACTATAAAGTGTGCACCCCATAAGATTTCTTTGCTTAAAAAATAACACTTGTGTTAGAAGGGGACGCCCTTTTCTCAGCTTGCTCCACTAATAAAAAATGCTTCGGGCATGATGGGCCTCGTGGCTTTAGTGTGCACCATATAATTAGATTTCCATGTTTCAAAAAATGGTCAGCGTTCCCCATTGCCAATACATCGATTTAGTGGCAAAATTAACCGGGGGGGGCTGAGCTGCATGGGTGGATCACCCTCGCCCCACGGTGATGATAATGATGCTCTGATAAAAATACTTTTAACATGTTAAAAATGTATAAAACAAAACTTTCAAATAAGTTCATTTATTTTTTTTGGGGGGGGGGGGTGGTGGGCCTACAGACCTAGTGCATCGGTTTATTACAATACACATAGAAGAAGATAAGGCAATTACCCTTTTCCTTTTATGAGATAAAGCTATTAAAAACTTATTGTATCCACTTGTTTACATTAATTTTTTACGTTATTGTCGGTCTATCGGACCTTCTAACTATCGGACCCCTACTGAACCTTCGGACTATCGGACCCTTTTGCCGATTCGGTCTATCGAACCTTCTATCTATCGGACCTTCTTATACTATCGGACCCCGTTGGACATTGATTCGATCTATAGAACCTTCGGACTCTCGGACCCTCCGCCGATTCGGTCTATATGAACCGTCTGTCTACTGGACCCTCTCGTACATTCGGTCTATCGAACCTTCTATCTATTGGGTGTCGGTCTATCGGACCCGCGTAACCATCGGACCTTCTAGCTATAGGGCTATAACCAGATTAACCACCCCCGAGGAAAATTACCCCCCGGAAAATTACCCCCAAGGATAACCACCCCGAGGGCAATAACCCCACCCCCGGATAATTCCCCCATAAAATTAATGGCCCCCTGACCTTATAGAAGTTTGACTTTTCATGAATTCTCGAAGCAAAGGACTGCTACTTTAACTGTTTTAAAAGGTTGATTTGTTGTGTTTATGCTTGACTAATGTCAATGTGGTGAAAATCTCTATTGTCACCTTACTTTTAATTAAAAAAGTAATGAAATTGAAAATGTTTCGAAGATAAATCTACGTATAACAAGGACATTAAACTATTTACATTTATTTATCTATCACACTCCATGTTAATTTAGTTGCCAATCACCAACAATTTTCCGCATTATAAGTGCATAACTTTATCAGCATATTAAATAGTGTTCAGTTTTCAGTTTATTTTCACTTATAACAGAACAATCAATATTTCAAAAATTATGACAAATAATCACAGAACTCAGTGACATTGCTCTAATGCATTTAGCAAATCATCGATTCAACTAAGGAGGAATGTATCGAATTATTTGCTGTAAACCGTAAAGATGGAAGGATCTACTGAGAAGAGCCTGTGTAATAAATATATAATATATATAAGAAGGAAAATAAAGAAGGACAAATAAAATATTAATATGAAAGTGCGTAATGACATAATCATAACACAACAAATAACATAACTGTAAATTCATCGAGGATTAAAGCAAGGATGTCTGTTATCGATGTGGCTACCTCCCCCATTCTAAAAAGTTAATTTAAACTTCTCATTAACCCTTGGGTGAATTTAACAAAGGCAGGAATCATCACAAAGTGTTCTAAAGATAATTTAAACCTCTGATTAAATTTCTATATGGGAAATTTAATAATAGGTTGCGCGCAGATCTATGAGCGAGTATACGCGCTATATCCTGTCGCCAAAAGAAAAGGGGACCCAACAATAGGTACGTTCACACGTAGAGCGATAGCATCGATGCTATCGAGGTGTCGATGCTATTTTGGTGAAGACCAGATAGTGTCGAGACCAAACGCTGTCTGAACGCAGATAGTCACGAGATAGAAGCGAGTTTCCAAACTATTCTTGCAGCGAGTTTAGCAGGAGTAAATCTCAGGATCCAGCGACATAGCATCGATACTTTGCGGTAGACCACCCACCGCTCTTGTGACTATTTGTCGTGTGAGCGCAATCGCTGTTATCTTCACTCGCTGCTATTATAATTCTATCTGTTTCATGTGGTGCTATAATATAATGCAATGTATGTATTCATGTGATGTACCCTCTTCCCTACTTTTTTTTCTATTATTCTGTCTGTTTCATCTGGTACTGTAATGTAATGTATGTATTCATGTGATGTATATAGGGGTATAGTAGGGTAATGTGTATACTGTGTGGTAAGGAAGGGTTTTTTTTTTTGGGGGGGGGGGTTCTTCTTTTTATCTTTTTCTTTTTTATATATGTGACCAGGCACCACAAAACCACCCAAAAGTCGCACTGTGTGATTTTCAGTTAGAGATCAATGTATTTTGGTTGGCATGCATGGTCAAATTTTAGTTGTGGGTATTTCCTGAAAGAGTATACTTTTTTCTAAGTAATCTAAAATGTGGAGGCACCAAACAATGTATATAATGTTTGTCAACAGGTGCATTCGAAGGTTTAGTCATACAAAAGATAGAGTAGTTGGTTTGGAAGAGGTTCATCGTGGTGAAAGATGAAGATGAAGAGTTGATCAGTTGTCTCACGATGTGCAAACGAGGAAAGCTACGACGTTTCGACCGCTACTGCTAGTCTTCGTCAGGCAATGAGCATAGACTTCGCCTCGCGCGTTATATAGCAGCGGCGGGGGTCCGGGGAGCGAAATTTTTTTTCCTGTACCTTTGGGGCTATCCAATATGAATATTCATGACTTGGGTCTTAGAGATGAGAGTACGCATGCGCATGACCAGTAATACGGTTTATTCCGTCAAGACTAGTTGGCATGAATATTCATGAAAACGAACTGTAGGGATATGATAAAACGAGCAAGGCCATTGAGCAGCTGTTCTGTGTGGCGCAGTCGGATAGTCTGGTGCGCTATCAATGAAAGGACCGCAAGTTCGAATCTCGGCAGAGGAATACATTACGAAATTTTCTTTTGCTGATTTAAAAATAAGGTGAAACTGAGTAAGAAAATACAAGTCCGATACTTGTAGTCTCTTTCATGAATATTCAGATTGGATAGCCCCAAAGGTACAGGAAAAAAATTTTAGCGTCCGGCGAGCCCGGGTGCGTGCTATTGTTTGTCTCTACTCGGGCGCTGTGATTGGTCGGTGCCGCTGGCCAATCACCGGACACGATGTCATTGTGGGGCCCCGCCGGTGCGGTGCCGGCGCTGTCTCTAAAGCCCGGCGCACACTGCACGATCTGACTACGATGCGATTTTGGGAAAAGTTGTTATTACATTTGATATTTTGAATTTTTTTATTTTGAACCTTCTATCTATCGGACCTTCTTATACTATCGGACCCCGTTGGACATTGATTCGATCTATAGAACCTTCGGACTCTCGGACCCTCCGCCGATTCGGTCTATATGAACCGTCTGTCTACTGGACCCTCTCGTACATTCGGTCTATCGAACCTTCTATCTATTGGGTGTCGGTCTATCGGACCCGCGTAACCATCGGACCTTCTAGCTATAGGGCTATAACCAGATTAACCACCCCCGAGGAAAATTACCCCCCGGAAAATTACCCCCAAGGATAACCACCCCGAGGGCAATAACCCCACCCCCGGATAATTCCCCCATAAAATTAATGGCCCCTGACCTTATAGAAGTTTGACTTTTCATGAATTCTCGAAGCAAAGGACTGCTACTTTAACTGTTTTAAAAGGTTGATTTGTTGTGTTTATGCTTGACTAATGTCAATGTGGTGAAAATCTCTATTGTCACCTTACTTTTAATTAAAAAAGTAATGAAATTGAAAATGTTTCGAAGATAAATCTACGTATAACAAGGACATTAAACTATTTACATTTATTTATCTATCACACTCCATGTTAATTTAGTTGCCAATCACCAACAATTTTCCGCATTATAAGTGCATAACTTTATCAGCATATTAAATAGTGTTCAGTTTTCAGTTTATTTTCACTTATAACAGAACAATCAATATTTCAAAAATTATGACAAATAATCACAGAACTCAGTGACATTGCTCTAATGCATTTAGCAAATCATCGATTCAACTAAGGAGGAATGTATCGAATTATTTGCTGTAAACCGTAAAGATGGAAGGATCTACTGAGAAGAGCCTGTGTAATAAATATATAATATATATAAGAAGGAAAATAAAGAAGGACAAATAAAATATTAATATGAAAGTGCGTAATGACATAATCATAACACAACAAATAACATAACTGTAAATTCATCGAGGATTAAAGCAAGGATGTCTGTTATCGACGTGGCTACCTCCCCCATTCTAAAAAGTTAATTTAAACTTCTCATTAACCCTTGGGTGAATTTAACAAAGGCAGGAATCATCACAAAGTGTTCTAAAGATAATTTAAACCTCTGATTAAATTTCTATATGGGAAATTTAATAATAGGTTGCGCGCAGATCTATGAGCGAGTATACGCGCTATATCCTGTCGCCAAAAGAAAAGGGGACCGTTCACACGTAGAGCGATAGCATCGATGCTATCGAGGTGTCGATGCTATTTTGGTGAAGACCAGATAGTGTCGAGACCAAACGCTGTCTGAACGCAGATAGTCACGAGATAGAAGCGAGTTTCCAAACTATTCTTGCAGCGAGTTTAGCAGGAGTAAATCTCAGGATCCAGCGACATAGCATCGATACTTTGCGGTAGACCACCCACCGCTCTTGTGACTATTTGTCGTGTGAGCGCAATCGCTGTTATCTTCACTCGCTGCTATTATAATTCTATCTGTTTCATGTGGTGCTATAATATAATGCAATGTATGTATTCATGTGATGTACCCTCTTCCCTACTTTTTTTTCTATTATTCTGTCTGTTTCATCTGGTACTGTAATGTAATGTATGTATTCATGTGATGTATATAGGGGTATAGTAGGGTAATGTGTATACTGTGTGGTAAGGAAGGGTTTTTTTTTTGGGGGGGGGGGTTCTTCTTTTTATCTTTTTCTTTTTTATATATGTGACCAGGCACCACAAAACCACCCAAAAGTCGCACTGTGTGATTTTCAGTTAGAGATCAATGTATTTTGGTTGGCATGCATGGTCAAATTTTAGTTGTGGGTATTTCCTGAAAGAGTATACTTTTTTCTAAGTAATCTAAAATGTGGAGGCACCAAACAATGTAGAAGTGGTATTTTTGCCAGCTTTTTATCAGACTTATGTGTGTTTTCTCTGGATTTTGTTGTTTTACTTTTCTTTTTCACCACCCTGAATACTTGTCTCATTTTAATCTCCCATAAATATTCCGGAGTAAGTTCTTGCATTGATACTTGTGCACTATGATAAACAGGATATGTCTATGTAGTACGCCAAGTTTAAGGACAATCTGATAATCCCTTCATAGAAATTTTCATTGAGTTCTAATCCTCCATTTGTCACCTTAGCACAACACTTTGCAAGTCAGAGTGCTTCAATAGACTGCAAACTTTAAACCCTTATTAAGAAGTAACATTATGAGGGACTGTGCATCATTCTCTTTGTACATTGAGTTATGAACATCCAATGAGTTATATCATTGGATCATTTTAAAGCTGAGAATCTGCTCTTTCAGAATCAGACCTTAACTAAAGTATGATGTGGTCTTTAGATATTGATTTACATGTGCTTACCAGAGAAGTGTGCATGCATGTGTTTTATTTTGGCATAAGATTGGAGTTCAGTCAATTTTGACATGTACAAGGTTTATTTAAAATTAAGTATTACAACACATGTATTTGCTACTTGATTGTATTATCGATATTGTTATTGTGTTATTATGTTGATTTATGAAGACATATAACTTCCGCGCGTTTGACCATGCATAACAATTATACTCGGGTCACTCTGTGTGGCGCAGTAATTATTGTTTTGGCAGCGGGTGAGCGATGAATAGTCACGAGTGGGTGATAGAAGCAAGTCGATCACGGCCTGTCTGAACGTACTGGAAATATTTTTGAAACTTACATAGCATCGATGCTAACATAGCATCGATGCCTATGTACTACGTGTGAACATAACTAAAGAAAATAGGGTGTGAGTTTTCATCATTTATGCATCCTCTGTAATTTTGCTAATCAACTGATCATGTATTTGCCTTTGTATGATTTATTTCATGATCTATCTCATGATCCATTTCATATTGAAGTAAGATATTATGCTTTCTGGCTCAGTAATTATTTCAGAATGAAATTTACCTTCAAGACTTTAAAGATTTTTAATCGGCGTGCAGGAAGATGATTTTAGTTAGATGAAACTTATTTTAAAAACGTTTATTTTGTGAAAAACAATTATCAAAAACGGTTAGAGCATGTAATTTCATGAAGAAATATCATTAAAAAAATATTAATGACTTTCTTTCTGGGGGTAGTTGCGGGGGGGGGGGTAATTTTACAGGGGGTTATTGTCCTTGGGGGAAGTTTTTTTTTTTTTTTTTTTTTTTTTTTTTTTTTGGGAGGGGGGGGTAATTTTACGGGGGTAATTGTACTTGGGGGTAATTTTCCGGGATTAATTGTCCGGGGGGGGGGGAGTTTTCCGGGGGTAATTGTCTTTGGGGGGTAGTTGTCCCTGGGGGGGGGGGGTTATTTTCCGGGGGGTAATTTTCCAGGGGGTAATTGTCCTCGGGGGGTGATTGTCCGTGGGGGGTTATTTTCCGGGGGGTAATTTTACAGGGGGTAATTGTCCTTGGGGGTAGTTTTCCGGGGCGTGATTGCCCAGGGGGTAATTGTCCTAGAACCCTTGAATTGTCATGGTTTTGGAATGAAATGTTTTCTTGGCTAAAATATTTGCCATTTTATGTTCACAGATGAAGAAATATGTTTCGGATATGGTGCTCATAAATGTGCTCATATTCAAAGATGTAATCTGTTCCTTCTTGTTGTACTACGTAGTTTTGCATTAAATTATAGGAGATGGGTATAAATCACTATTTTCTAAAAATTTATCGTCTCTTGCGATACCTGGGGGCTGTCTTGATGTGTACATAAAGATATTTTTAATCGGAATGCAAAATTGTCTTACTTCCTGATACAAAATCCCATTCGAGATTTAAAATATTTAACATATATACATATATTCTAAAATAAAGGTAAGTTAATATTATTGAAAAATATCGTATGGAAAGTGTACTCCTTGTGAAGATAATTGATATATGCCAGGATGTTTTCTGCTCCGTATTGTCCAATTTGGGAGAAGTATGAGTTAAATGTATTTACAACACAGGTTGTTTTTTCCTGTTAATTGACCTTGTGATGGATTTTGTGGCCCATGGAGAACTTGTGCTCTTTTTATAGTTACTAAATCGTTCTCTCAGTTATATGCAAATAGCGAAATGACTAGTAACAAAGCTGAAAAAGTTATCATAGTTTTTATTCACATCTTGAGAATCACATATTTGTAGCCAATTAATGGTACTTGAATTATCATTAAGGCGCTGCAAGTTGCTGGTATTTAATAAGAAATTTTATGGTTACGTTTGTCAACAGGTGCATTCGAAGGTTTAGTCATACAAAAGATAGAGTAGTTGGTTTGGAAGAGGTTCATCGTGGTGAAAGATGAAGATGAAGAGTTGATCAGTTGTCTCACGATGTGCAAACGAGGAAAGCTACGACGTTTCGACCGCTACTGCTAGTCTTCGTCAGGCAATGAGCATAGACTTCGCCTCGCGCGTTATATAGCAGCGACGGAGGTCCGGTGAGCGAAATTTTTTTTCCTGTACCTTTGGGGCTATCCAATATGAATATTCATGACTTGGGTCTTAGAGATGAGAGTACGCATGCGCATGACCAGTAATACGGTTTATTCCGTCAAGACTAGTTGGCATGAATATTCATGAAAACGAACTGTAGGGATATGATAAAACGAGCAAGGCCATTGAGCAGCTGTTCTGTGTGGCGCAGTCGGATAGTCTGGTGCGCTATCAATGAAAGGACCGCAAGTTCGAATCTCGGCAGAGGAATACATTACGAAATTTTCTTTTGCTGAATTAAAAATAAGGTGAAACTGAGTAAGAAAATACAAGTCCGATACTTGTAGTCTCTTTCATGAATATTCAGATTGGATAGCCCCAAAGGTACAGGAAAAAAAATTTAGCGTCCGGCGAGCCCGGGTGCGTGCTATTGTTTGTCTCTACTCGGGCGCTGTGATTGGTCGGTGCCGCTGGCCAATCACCGGACACGATGTCATTGTGGGGCCCCGCCGGTGCGGTGCCGGCGCTGTCTCTAAAGCCCGGCGCACACTGCACGATCTGACTACGATGCGATTTTGGGAAAAGTTGTTATTACATTTGATATGAACCTTCAAACATGTAAAATCTTCGTGATCAAAGTTCCGAATAGTAGTATGAATACTAATATCGAAATTCCGGGCTACTGCGAGCCTCCGTGTAGGAATAAAAGCGAATTCAATTCCAAATCGTAGTGACGTCATACCAATCTTGCGATCGACTAAGATTTGAAGCCGATTTGGCCTTTACTCTAACCAGAAGAATTGTAGTTAACCAAAATTTCGATATTAGTATCCGTATCATTATTCCGAACTTCAAAAGAGATAATTTCACTTTCTTAAACTTTCACATTTAATGCGAAATGAAATTTGTTCGAAAATCGGGTCGCAGTCGGATCGTATAGTGTGCGCCGGGCTTAAATGGTTCTAACCGGTTCGTCGAGTGGCGCCGAATGGCTAGTCACCATTCCTCTGGGATGTCAATGCCGTTATCCCTATTAATATTGTTCGGATGTAAACGGATCTGAATCGCTTCCTTAACTCGGCGCGTATACCAATGCTTGTCGTGCGCAATGCAGCTGATCTCATCCCAGTTAGGGCGATGATCGGAGTTCCACGCATGCTCTGCGACAGCAGAACTATCGGTGCGCCTAAGCCGAACATCCCGGCGATGTTCTAGCATGCGTTCCCCAACAGGCCTACCTGTCTCGCCAATATAGACTTTGTCACAAGTCGAGCAAGGGATCTTGTAAACAACCCCATCGCGTCTGCCGGGGAGAGCGCGGTCTTTCGGACGGACCAGCTGGTTACGGATGCTGTCAGACTTAAAGGCGACGCGAAAGCCATGCTTCTCCAAGCGCCGGCGGAGTAGGTTCGAGATGCTATCAACAGACGGAAGCACTAGGGTAGATTTAAATTGCGTGGGTTGCTCAGGAATAGCGCTCTTCTTCCTGGCGACGCGATTAACAAACGAGCGAGGATAGCCATTAGAAATAAGAGCTGAGGCGACATGTTGCTTCTCCGATGCTGTGCAATGGGGTTTACTAACGATGCGTGAAGCTCTGTTGTAGAGACACTTCACTACCCCGCGCTTCATGGATTTCGGATGGTGCGAATCGTAAGCTAGGTATTGATCGGTGTGCATGGGCTTCCTATATACGGCGGTAGTTAGATGGCCGTCGGTGTCGCGGTGCACCATGGTATCGAGAAAGGCAATGCGCTCATTGCATTCTGTCTCCATAGACGAATGGAGGGCTGTTGCGAGTTCATGTGCTTAAGCAGACCATTGGCGGACGATCTATGTCATTGTGGGGCCCCGCCGGTGCGGGGGCGGCGCTGTCTCTAAAGCCCGGCGCACACTGCACGATCTGACTACGATGCGATTTTGGGAAAAGTTGTTATTACATTTGATATGAACCTTCAAATATGTAAAATCTTCGTGATCAAAGTTCCGAATAGTAGTATGAATACTAATATCGAAATTCCGGGCTACTGCGAGCCTCCGTGTAGGAATAAAAGCGAATTCAATTCCAAATCGTAGTGACGTCATACCAATCTTGCGATCGACTAAGATTTGAAGCCGATTTGGCCTTTACTCTAACCAGAAGATTTGCAGTTAACCAAAATTTCGATATTAGTATTCGTATCATTATTCCGAACTTCAAAAGAGATAATTTCACTTTCTTAAACTTTCACATTTAATGCAAAATGAAATTTGTTCGAAAATCGGGTCGCAGTCGACCATTGGCGGACGATCTATGAGTAATGATAAAAGTATCATCGACATATCGCCTCCACACCCTAGCAACGCAATCGGGTAGGCAGGTCTTCAGTACGTGTTCCTCAAAGGATTCCATGAAGAGATTGGCGATCACTGCGGAAACTGGACTGCCCATGGCCGCTCCTTCTTGCTGTTCATAGAAGGAACTATTGTACGTGAAATAGGTAGACTGCAACACGAACTTCAAAAGTAAACTATCGTCGGAATCAAGCCTACGGTGTGCGACATCACATGCGGCGCTGATGGGTACGTTGGTGAACGATGATACCACACCGAAAGATACCATAACTTCATGATCATGTATGGTTTCGCTGCGCAAGAAATCAACAAACGACGAGGAATTGTGGACAGCATGTCCGTTACAACTGATTAAAGGAGCGAGGATGTCGGCTAGGAACTTCGAAGTGTTAAACAAAAGAGCTCACAAACGAAACTATGGGGCGCAGCGGGGTGTAGGGCTTATGGATCTTAGGCAGTCCATAGATCCTAGGCGGTTGCTTCTACGAAGGTCTCAACCTGCGGTAAGTAGGATCATCAATAAAAGGGATAACGGCATTGACATCCCAGAGGAATGGTTTCTAGCCATTCGGCGCCACTCGACGAACCGGTTAGAACCAGCTAGAGACAGCGCCGCCCCGCACCGGCGGGGCCAAACAATGACCTCGTGTCCGGTGATTGGCCAGCGGCACCGACCAATCACAGCGCCCGAGAAGAGACAAACAATAGCACGCACCCGGGCTCCCCGGACCCCCGCCGTTGCTATGCTCATTGCCTGACGAAGACTAGCAGTAGCGGTCGAAACGTAGTTTTCCTCGTTTGCACATCGTGAGGCAACTGATCAACTTTTGGTCTTCAGATAGAGTAATTGTCAGGTATGTCCAAAATAATTTCTAATTCATAAAAATATTATCAATCAAAGTGGCGGATTGGCCTGTCACTCTAGTTGGTTTGGAGTAGGTAAAACAAGAAGCAGACAAAATTTATTATAGATTGTAGTTATATGATTATAGAAATCAGGAGAAATATATTATTATTCACCTACATTAAAATATTTGATTTTTTTTTTTTTTTTTTTTTTAAAGGAAAAAATATATGTACAATATTTTCCTGCAAAGATCATATTTTTTAACGGATCGCGTTCGCTTAGCAGTGTTCATAATGTATGTTCAGTTTTGCATTTAGTATGGTACGGGGGTGGGGGGGGGGGGCCATTTTCAGCTATAGGTTACTTTTCAACAAGGCCGTGTACAATCTATATTGCATACACCTGGATAACAATGCGGCTGTTAACGATTCAAATTTCACCCTACTCAGTCACATATTTACAGTAACATGCACCAGATTCCTATTTCATTATTATTATAGCCCATTCATTTTTGCTTCACTTTGCACTCATTATCGTTGAGGTTATAAATGTCAGTGACATGGTTAAACCTTGTGCGTTTTAAATACTTGCTCACTTGATGCATTAATAATGTACTTTCATAAACTATTATAGATGTGGAAAATGGATGGAATGAACTTACTAAACAGTTGATAATAGTAGTTCATCTGGCATGTCTGGCACGAATTCACTTTTGAATTACCGAACTAGTCTGGTGTCCTGTTAATACACGACTAGCACAACCTTTATAACTTAGGCATTGTGTTAAGGTAACTTTTAGAGGCCCTTTTCTAGTAGTACGATTTGGAATCATGGTGATGTTGTAACAAGATTCAATCACAATTTTAAATTTATCAATCGAATACCTTTATTAAAAACATGTTTTTACACTACTTTGGATTTATCCCCTTATTCAGGTATTGACCATACTACATGAAAATCAAATTTGTATTACCGATTTAATGGCAATTCCTTTGTTGGGAAACAAACGGGCTTTATACTGATATCAAAAGAAATTATTATAATGCAACAATGATAAAGATATAATTCAATCAGACGTGACTTTCTGACCTAATTGGCAGGTTTGTATACGTTGTTGCGTTTGGACAATGATGATTGGTTTACTGAAGTAACGTGTGTATAGGCCTCCATATAAAATTACAGAAATCATGATAAGACAAATCTCCAGCTCGCATCCCATTCACCTACATTAAAATATTTGATTTTTTTTTTTTTTTTTTTTTAAAGGAAAAAATATATGTACAATATTTTCCTGCAAAGATCATATTTTTTAACGGATCGCGTTCGCTTAGCAGTGTTCATAATGTATGTTCAGTTTTGCATTTAGTATGATACGGGGGGGGGGGGGGGGGGGGTCATTTTCAGCTATAGGCTACTTTTCAACAAGGCCGTGTACAATCTATATTGCATACACCTGGATAACAATGCGGCTGTTAACGATTCAAATTTCACCCTACTCAGTCACATATTTACAGTAACATGCACCAGATTCCTATTTCATTATTATTATAGCCCATTCATTTTTGCTTCACTTTGCACTCATTATCGTTGAGGTTATAAATGTCAGTGACATGGTTAAACCTTGTGCGTTTTAAATACTTGCTCACTTGATGCATTAATAATGTACTTTCATAAACTATTATAGATGTGGAAAATGGATGGAATGAACTTACTAAACAGTTGATAATAGTAGTTCATCTGGCATGTCTGGCACGAATTCACTTTTGAATTACCGAACTAGTCTGGTGTCCTGTTAATACACGACTAGCACAACCTTTATAACTTAGGCATTGTGTTAAGGTAACTTTTAGAGGCCCTTTTCTAGTAGTACGATTTGGAATCATGGTGATGTTGTAACAAGATTCAATCACAATTTTAAATTTATCAATCGAATACCTTTATTAAAAACATGTTTTTACACTACTTTGGATTTATCCCCTTATTCAGGTATTGACCATACTACATGAAAATCAAATTTGTATTACCGATTTAATGGCAATTCCTTTGTTGGGAAACAAACGGGCTTTATACTGATATCAAAAGAAATTATTATAATGCAACAATGATAAAGATATAATTCAATCAGACGTGACTTTCTGACCTAATTGGCAGGTTTGTATACGTTGTTGCGTTTGGACAATGATGATTGGTTTACTGAAGTAACGTGTGTATAGGCCTCCATATAAAATTACAGAAATCATGATAAGACAAATCTCCAGCTCGCATCCCATTCACCTACATTAAAATATTTGATTTTTTTTTTTTTTTTTTTTTAAAGGAAAAAATATATGTACAATATTTTCCTGCAAAGATCATATTTTTTAACGGATCGCGTTCGCTTAGCAGTGTTCATAATGTATGTTCAGTTTTGCATTTAGTATGATACGGGGGGGGGGGGGGGGGGGGGGTCATTTTCAGCTATAGGCTACTTTTCAACAAGGCCGTGTACAATCTATATTGCATACACCTGGATAACAATGCGGCTGTTAACGATTCAAATTTCACCCTACTCAGTCACATATTTACAGTAACATGCACCAGATTCCTATTTCATTATTATTATAGCCCATTCATTTTTGCTTCACTTTGCACTCATTATCGTTGAGGTTATAAATGTCAGTGACATGGTTAAACCTTGTGCGTTTTAAATACTTGCTCACTTGATGCATTAATAATGTACTTTCATAAACTATTATAGATGTGGAAAATGGATGGAATGAACTTACTAAACAGTTGATAATAGTAGTTCATCTGGCATGTCTGGCACGAATTCACTTTTGAATTACCGAACTAGTCTGGTGTCCTGTTAATACACGACTAGCACAACCTTTATAACTTAGGCATTGTGTTAAGGTAACTTTTAGAGGCCCTTTTCTAGTAGTACGATTTGGAATCATGGTGATGTTGTAACAAGATTCAATCACAATTTTAAATTTATCAATCGAATACCTTTATTAAAAACATGTTTTTACACTACTTTGGATTTATCCCCTTATTCAGGTATTGACCATACTACATGAAAATCAAATTTGTATTACCGATTTAATGGCAATTCCTTTGTTGGGAAACAAACGGGCTTTATACTGATATCAAAAGAAATTATTATAATGCAACAATGATAAAGATATAATTCAATCAGACGTGACTTTCTGACCTAATTGGCAGGTTTGTATACGTTGTTGCGTTTGGACAATGATGATTGGTTTACTGAAGTAACGTGTGTATAGGCCTCCATATAAAATTACAGAAATCATGATAAGACAAATCTCCAGCTCGCATCCCATTCACCTACATTAAAATATTTGATTTTTTTTTTTTTTTTTTTTTTTAAAGGAAAAAATATATGTACAATATTTTCCTGCAAAGATCATATTTTTTAACGGATCGCGTTCGCTTAGCAGTGTTCATAATGTATGTTCAGTTTTGCATTTAGTATGATACGGGGGTGGGGGGGGGGGGTCATTTTCAGCTATAGGCTACTTTTCAACAAGGCCGTGTACAATCTATATTGCATACACCTGGATAACAATGCGGCTGTTAACGATTCAAATTTCACCCTACTCAGTCACATATTTACAGTAACATGCACCAGATTCCTATTTCATTATTATTAAAGCCCATTCATTTTTGCTTCACTTTGCACTCATTATCGTTGAGGTTATAAATATCAGTGACATGGTTAAACCTTGTGCGTTTTAAATACTTGCTCACTTGATGCATTAATAATGTACTTTCATAAACTATTATAGATGTGGAAAATGGATGGAATGAACTTACTAAACAGTTGATAATAGTAGTTCGTCTGGCATGTCTGGCACGAATTCACTTTTGAATTACCGAACTAGTCTGGTGTCCTGTTAATACACGACTAGCACAACCTTTATAACTTAGGCATTGTGTTAAGGTAACTTTTAAAGGCCCTTTTCTAGTAGTACGATTTGGAGTGATGATGATGTTGTAACAAGATTCAATCACAATTTTAAATTTATCAATCGAATACCTTTATTAAAAACATGTTTTTACACTACTTTGGATTTATCCCCTTATTCAGGTATTGGCCATACTACATGGAAATCAAATTTGTATTACCGATTTAATGGCAATTCCTTTGTTGGGAAACAAACGGGCTTTATACTGATATCAAAAGAAATTATAATAATGCAACAATGATAAAGATATAATTCAATCAGACTTGAGTTTCTGACCTAATTGGCAGGTTTGTATACGTTGTTGCGTTTGGACAATGATGATTGGTTTACAGATTTGTTTGAATATTTAGTTGTCAATGCGTGTGTTTGACAGTTGAGTGGAGGTTTTCGTTAAGCACAATCTGTTTATAAACTTCTTTTTTCACCAGATATTTTGAAAGAAAAACGACTGTTGCAAAGTCGTAACAAACATTATTCATCTAAACGATTTTTTCCAAATATTTGAAATAAAATAGAGGCGTGCTCAAGGAGACTTCAAGTCTAACTCTCTTTGTTAGCAATTCCGTAATATTTGAATAGTCGCAAGATAAACAGAACGAAACAATAGTCCTGGATTTCCCCCGATCTTTAAAAGAAGTTGAATAGTGTTGGTCATGAACCATTGCGGCTTTCCACGACTGCACTAACAACTTGTATGCATAGATGACAATGTTTCTTAAAGGTATCGTTTCATATTCGTTAACTGAAAAACCTTAACGTGTGTATAGGCCTCCATATAAAATTACAGAAATCATGATAAGACAAATCTCCAGCTCGCATCCCATTCACCTACATTAAAATATTTGATTTTTTTTTTTTTTTTTTTTTTTTAAAGGAAAAAATATATGTACAATATTTTCCTGCAAAGATCATATTTTTTAACGGATCGCGTTCGCTTAGCAGTGTTCATAATGTATGTTCAGTTTTGCATTTAGTATGAAACGGGGGGTGGGGGGGGGGGGGTCATTTTCAGCTATACGTGTGTATAGGCCTCCATATAAAATTACAGAAATCATGATAAGACAAATCTCCAGCTCGCATCCCATTCACCTACATTAAAATATTTGATTTTTTTTTTTTTTTTTTTTTTTAAAGGAAAAAATATATGTACAATATTTTCCTGCAAAGATCATATTTTTTAACGGATCGCGTTCGCTTAGCAGTGTTCATAATGTATGTTCAGTTTTGCATTTAGTATGATACAGGGGTGGGGGGGGGGGGGGGTCATTTTCAGCTATAGGCTACTTTTCAACAAGGCCGTGTACAATCTATATTGCATACACCTGGATAACAATGCGGCTGTTAACGATTCAAATTTCACCCTACTCAGTCACATATTTACAGTAACATGCACCAGATTCCTATTTCATTATTATTAAAGCCCATTCATTTTTGCTTCACTTTGCACTCATTATCGTTGAGGTTATAAATATCAGTGACATGGTTAAACCTTGTGCGTTTTAAATACTTGCTCACTTGATGCATTAATAATGTACTTTCATAAACTATTATAGATGTGGAAAATGGATGGAATGAACTTACTAAACAGTTGATAATAGTAGTTCGTCTGGCATGTCTGGCACGAATTCACTTTTGAATTACCGAACTAGTCTGGTGTCCTGTTAATACACGACTAGCACAACCTTTATAACTTAGGCATTGTGTTAAGGTAACTTTTAGAGGCCCTTTTCTAGTAGTACGATTTGGAGTGATGATGATGTTGTAACAAGATTCAATCACAATTTTAAATTTATCAATCGAATACCTTTATTAAAAACATGTTTTTACACTACTTTGGATTTATCCCCTTATTCAGGTATTGACCATACTATATGAAAATCAAATTTGTATTACCGATTTAATGGCAATTCCTTTGTTGGGAAACAAACGGGCTTTATACTGATATCAAAAGAAATTATAATACGTTGTTGCGTTTGGACAATGATGATTGGTTTACAGATTTGTTTGAATATTTAGTTGTCAATGCGTGTGTTTGACAGTTGACTGGAGGTTTTCGTTAAGCACAATCTGTTTATAAGCTTCTTTTTTCACCAGATATTTTGAAAGAAAAACGACTGTTGCAAAGTCGTAACAAACATTATTCATCTAAACGATTTTTTCCAAATATTTGTAATAAAATAGAGGCGTGCTCAAGGAGACTTCAAGTCTAACTCTCTTTGTTAGCAATTCCGTAATATTTGAATAGTCGCAAGATAAACAGAACGAAACAATAGTCCTGGATTTCCCCCGATCTTTAAAAGAAGTTGAATAGTGTTGGTCATGAACTATTGCGGCTTTCCACGACTGCACTAACAACTTGTATGCATAGATGACAATGTTTCTTAAAGGTATCGTTTCATATTCGTTAACTGAAAAACCTTAACGTGTGTATAGGCCTCCATATAAAATTACAGAAATCATGATAAGACAAATCTCCAGCTCGCATCCCATTCACCTACGTAGTAGACCAGCCAAGAAGATTTTTTTTACTTTGGACGGCATTTTTGGGTAATGCTCGGCGTTCATGCTTAAAGTCTTGCAAAAATACTGACGAATAACGTACGGGCGGATGCCACGCGCATTTTTGCCTAAAAATGCCATTTTTGGCTCAAAATTTGAAAGAATGTCAAAAATCACGATTTTTATTTTTTTGACCTAATATGTAATACCTGATTAAGACTTTTCAAGTGATATCAGATTTATTTTGAGTTTCAAGTTATAAACCTGATTAATACACAATTGAAAGTAGGATATTACACACACATGTATGTGTTACCATGGTAACAAATAAATTTATTTATTATTGTTACCGCCTGTTTGATTATATTCACAAATTTAGTTTGGAATATAGTTTGGAATTTGATTTATAAAAAAAAATCTGTTGCCATGGAAACAGAATTAATGAAGATGACATCTTTCAACTAAAGAATGAAATGTAAGTAACCAATATAAAATATATAGCAATTAGATTAACAAACACCGTCAGCGATTAGAATCTGCTCGTTGGTTGTGAATGTGACCACTATCATAATAGCTGTTACCAAAATTTGGTAGCTAATACAAAAAGTGGTGTTGTCTTTCTACCAGAATTTCTCTTTACTTGATTCCAATCTAGATCCAGAAGATTTGTGTTCGCTATTTAATGGGATACCAAAATTTTCACATTGAACATGATGACAAGACCTGCTACTTGATTCATTGCAAATTTTTATTTATATACAGTGCGTATCAGGAAAAAGTATACCCAACTTAATTAGCTTCTATAAATTTATAACCTCTATGAGCTTGAAATTTATTTCATAGTAAAGAACAACTTATATTCTGTGCAATGATACCTTATATTCATAACTTTGCTGCCACGGATGACTCAGCAGCAGGCTTTTCAAACAGTATTGTCAAACCAACTATGCATTAATTAGTTACTTCAGTTGGAAAACAATTGCTGAGTTATTTTCAATTGATTTTGTGCATTTGAATAGAAGAGGTTTTAAAGTCAACTCAAACTCAAGAAAGGGCTTATTACAAGCTAAATTTCACATTTTTTTTCCAATTGATAACACAATGTTGGCTTCATCTGCATCCCTTTTTTCAGGAAAGCCTTTTTACTGAGTCATTAAAGATGGACATTGTTAATTCTCAACGTGTATCCTTCTTTTCTTCTTTTAGTCTTTAAGGTCAGTAAACCTTTCAGTCCATGTGTTATTCGCAAAAGCACCGTGTGCACCGTATGCAGGTGGAATGGTGCTATTGAGTTTTTAGTTATCACGGGACAGGAAGATACAAGGCTATTGAAATAAATTAAATATTGTCATCTGGATTGAAACAAAGTCATATGGAAGCTTAGATTACTTTAAACAATGAAGCATTGAAGCACAAAGGAGAATTTAACTAAAATAGCAACATTCGTTGCATCAGCGTCAGCCCACACTTGGAACAAGAAGATTGTGATTGTTTGACTCTTTTTTTAAAAAACCCTGGTGCTCAGTCATCCATGACAACAAGGTCATATGGAAGCTTACATCACTTTAAACAATGAAGCATTGAAGAACAAAGGAGAATTTAACTTTTTACAAAATATTTTAGACTAAAATAGCAACATTCGTTGCATCAGCGTCAGCCCACACTTGGAACTAGAAGATTTTGATTGTTTGACTCTTTTTAAAAATCCTTGGTGCTCAGTCATCCATGACAACAAGGTCATATGGAAGCTTACTTTAAACAATAAAGCATTGAAGCACAAAGGAGAATTTAACTTTTTACAAAATATTTTAGACTAAAATAGCAACATTCGTTGCATCAGCGTCAGCCCACACTTGGAACAAGAAGATTTTGATTGTTTGACTCTTTTTAAAAAGCCCTGGTGCTCAGTCATCCATGGCAGAAATGTCATGAATGAGGTACTATAGACAGACAATAAGCTATTCTTCACCATGAAGTAAATTTTAAAGTCACATCGATTACAACATTTTAATTAGAAGCTATCAGAGTTGTGTATACTATTTTTGATAAGCACTGTATTTATGTATCCATTTATTTGAACTTATTCATACAGGCTAAAAGCATGATCAGGATAAAACTGTTTTGCATCATGTTCCTGATGCAACAGGAATAAACAATAAGGTATAGCATAAATTGGTAACAATTTATAAGAAAAAAAAGTAATAAACGGCTCTGAATATTTCAAAACTAACAAATTGAGTATATTATGTAATGTTAAGCCGAATGTGGAATGTGGATAACATCCATGTACTAATGAGACTGCAGGATTACAAAAAAAAAACATGACGTGTACACATAAAGTAATGGCAGCCCCCTTATTATTGCTAGCAGACAATAACTTGGCTGGAAAATAGTGATTTATATCTATATCCTGTGTTTTTACATGAAATTGCATGTATCAAATAAGAGGCATATACTACACCATTCAAAATAAGCTAATTCATACGCTGAGGTTAATTTCCCTTTAAGGTTAGCTGGTTGGCAACTAATTAATATTGGTCACAGACCAGGGCGGCAAAGCGTCTCGTGATTGGGGGGGGGGGGGGGGTAAAGAAAAAGAACTTCTGTGGGAAAGGGGGCATTAAGAGGAAAGGCACTTTTTAGGGAAAAGGGAAAGGCATAAATGGAAACGTTAAAGTAAATACATAAGTTTTAGACATTATATACCCTACATTTTGAAGCCATCTCGGGAAAGATTCAAATAATCCTATTTGTTTCTCTCTTTACATTACAGTGTGCAGTTGAGTGTGAGGGTCTGTATATTCCTTTAATTTCCAATCGACTGAAAAACCTTAACGTGTGTATAGGCCTCCATATAAAATTACAGAAATCATGATAAGACAAATCTCCAGCTCGCATCCCATTCACCTACATAGTAGACCAGCCAAGAAGATTTTTTTTACTTTGGACGGCATTTTTGGGTAATGCTCGGCGTTCATGCTTAAAGTCTTGCAAAAATACTGACGAATAACGTACGGGCGGATGCCACGCGCATTTTTGCCTAAAAATGCCATTTTTGGCTCAAAATTTGAAAGAATGTCAAAAATCACGATTTTTATTTTTTTGACCTAATATGTAATACCTGATTAAGACTTTTCAAGTGATATCAGATTTATTTTGAGTTTCAAGTTATAAACCTGATTAATACACAATTGAAAGTAGGATATTACACACACATGTATGTGTTACCATGGTAACAAATAAATTTATTTATTATTGTTACCGCCTGTTTGATTATATTCACAAATTTAGTTTGGAATATAGTTTGGAATTTGATTTATAAAAAAAAATCTGTTGCCATGGAAACAGAATTAATGAAGATGACATCTTTCAACTAAAGAATGAAATGTAAGTAACCAATATAAAATATATAGCAATTAGATTAACAAACACCGTCAGCGATTAGAATCTGCTCGTTGGTTGTGAATGTGACCACTATCATAATAGCTGTTACCAAAATTTGGTAGCTAATACAAAAAGTGGTGTTGTCTTTCTACCAGAATTTCTCTTTACTTGATTCCAATCTAGATCCAGAAGATTTGTGTTCGCTATTTAATGGGATACCAAAATTTTCACATTGAACATGATGACAAGACCTGCTACTTGATTCATTGCAAATTTTTATTTATATACAGTGCGTATCAGGAAAAAGTATACCCAACTTAATTAGCTTCTATAAATTTATAACCTCTATGAGCTTGAAATTTATTTCATAGTAAAGAACAACTTATATTCTGTGCAATGATACCTTATATTCATAACTTTGCTGCCACGGATGACTCAGCAGCAGGCTTTTCAAACAGTATTGTCAAACCAACTATGCATTAATTAGTTACTTCAGTTGGAAAACAATTGCTGAGTTATTTTCAATTGATTTTGTGCATTTGAATAGAAGAGGTTTTAAAGTCAACTCAAACTCAAGAAAGGGCTTATTACAAGCTAAATTTCACATTTTTTTTCCAATTGATAACACAATGTTGGCTTCATCTGCATCCCTTTTTTCAGGAAAGCCTTTTTACTGAGTCATTAAAGATGGACATTGTTAATTCTCAACGTGTATCCTTCTTTTCTTCTTTTAGTCTTTAAGGTCAGTAAACCTTTCAGTCCATGTGTTATTCGCAAAAGCACCGTGTGCACCGTATGCAGGTGGAATGGTGCTATTGAGTTTTTAGTTATCACGGGACAGGAAGATACAAGGCTATTGAAATAAATTAAATATTGTCATCTGGATTGAAACAAAGTCATATGGAAGCTTAGATTACTTTAAACAATGAAGCATTGAAGCACAAAGGAGAATTTAACTAAAATAGCAACATTCGTTGCATTAGCGTCAGCCCACACTTGGAACAAGAAGATTGTGATTGTTTGACTCTTTTTTAAAAAAACCCTGGTGCTCAGTCATCCATGACAACAAGGTCATATGGAAGCTTACATCACTTTAAACAATGAAGCATTGAAGAACAAAGGAGAATTTAACTTTTTACAAAATATTTTAGACTAAAATAGCAACATTCGTTGCATCAGCGTCAGCCCACACTTGGAACTAGAAGATTTTGATTGTTTGACTCTTTTTAAAAATCCTTGGTGCTCAGTCATCCATGACAACAAGGTCATATGGAAGCTTACATCACTTTAAACAATAAAGCATTGAAGCACAAAGGAGAATTTAACTTTTTACAAAATATTTTAGACTAAAATAGCAACATTCGTTGCATCAGCGTCAGCCCACACTTGGAACAAGAAGATTTTGATTGTTTGACTCTTTTTAAAAAGCCCTGGTGCTCAGTCATCCATGGCAGAAATGTCATGAATGAGGTACTATAGACAGACAATAAGCTATTCTTCACCATGAAGTAAATTTTAAAGTCACATCGATTACAACATTTTAATTAGAAGCTATCAGAGTTGTGTATACTATTTTTGATAAGCACTGTATTTATGTATCCATTTATTTGAACTTATTCATACAGGCTAAAAGCATGATCAGGATAAAACTGTTTTGCATCATGTTCCTGATGCAACAGGAATAAACAATAAGGTATAGCATAAATTGGTAACAATTTATAAGAAAAAAAAGTAATAAACGGCTCTGAATATTTCAAAACTAACAAATTGAGTATATTATGTAATGTTAAGCCGAATGTGGAATGTGGATAACATCCATGTACTAATGAGACTGCAGGATTACAAAAAAAAAAACATGACCCGTAACTTTGTCGATTGTCATCTAATATAAGAACCGTAAAAAGTCATCTTTGGAAATTTATTATTGAAAGTCACACAAAGATCATATACATACATGTATATCGATGATATTCATTAAGGTTAGCTGGTTGACATTTTGAAGCCATCTCGGGAAAGATTCAAATAATCCTATTTGTTTCTCTCTTTACATTACAGTGTGCAGTTGAGTGTGAGGGTCTGTATATTCCTTTAATTTCCAATCGAGCATAGCGGGCTGTGATACCCAGTGGTGGATCGGGGGGGGGGGGGGGGGGGGGGGGGCTTTTGGCGGAGCTTTTTTAAATTATCCCTGATTGACATCTAGGACTTCAGCCCCCTATTTTGGCCTTTCCCTTTTTCTTCCGTTTTTTCGCGTATCTCTCTTTCACATCGAGACTCCCCCCACTTTGGAAAATCCTGGATCCGCCGAACCTGAGTCTGTGTGCCAGATAAACCTTTGTTTGTGAACGACAACATTATTATTTATTTTTTTGGGGGGAGGGGCATGTGCAGAAGCAATTAACTGAATAATTTGTTCTCAACCTATATCAACCGTGAGTCTATTTTCATTTAATGATGAATAATAATACATAACATTTATATTGCGCTGAATACATATGTTTCTAAGCGCCGAAGTAGTATTATTACCCTGGCTTTAGCCCAGGTGCCCTTTAAGGCGCTGAAAGCAGTCAAGGAATAAATTCCTACCATGTACCCATTTACTACCCCTGGGTGGAGAGTGGCGAATGTAGATGAATGTCTTGCCAAAGGACATTCGTGCCATGGCGGGATTCGAACAGCGAACCATGAGATCCACCATGAGATCCACAGTCCGGTGACGTATCCACTATACCCCACGACACCTCTATTTGATAAATCTAATTCGAATAATTTTTTTTTTCCTTGCCAATATCTAATTAAAGCACCACCTACAATCACTTGTTCCACATCAAATGAGTGTTAATTTCATATTCGCGAGCGAGCCCCTTTTCTAATGTTCGATTTTAATAATTATCATATTTAAGGGAATGTTAGGTTTTGACTGGGCAAAGTAAAGGGAAGAGATAGCTAAGCGGTATCGAGATTCCCAAACATGGGTGTCGATCCCGAGCGGGTGGGGGGGGGGGGGGGGGGGCTGGGGGTTATATATTCCCCCTGAAATTTGAGGTGGGGATGGCCTGTATAATCCCCCAATATTTTTGGATGTGAGAATTACAATACATCAACTTAAAACTACTAATTATCCAAATTCATTATTTAACAACATTAAATTATACAGAAAACCATTTCGGGATGCTCTAAATGCAAGTTTTATAGACATTTGAAAAAGTCCCTGGTGTGGGAGGGGGATCCCCCCCCCCCCCCCCCAGCACCTTCCTTTCGCCGGTCATCCCCCAATCAGGAACACAGATCCACACCCCTGTTCCCAAGGAAAGTTATAATAAATGACCTTAAATTAAATTCCATGTATACAACTAAGGATTTATTTTGTAATATATACTATCTATTACAAGATAAAAATCATCTCTGTCTTTCATTATGAAAATATAAAATCATATCCCATCAAAGATTAAATGTGCTGACTGTGTGGTAATTTCTTTTGCACAGATTTGCACATTCATTGACTTGCATATTAGAATAGATTTACATTACTCCACTAGAGTCCCGGTTGTTTTACTGTGTTTACATAATACAATACACAATATCATACATAACCCTCTTAATACTTAAGTCTGCTCTTCCCAAGAGTATAATTCCATTATCTCTATATGGATACATGACACATCATCACTGAATATTGTTGTTTATTTCTCTCACTTTCTGATATGATGTTCCAGCTCCTGGAGATTGACCCATTGCATTCACATGACTTTATATTTTTTAAAAGGAAAATCCTATGTGGACTGCACAGTGAATTTATACCATAACCATAATGATATGTATTAATGTTATAATGTTCATATAACATATATCATTTTTCCAGTAATAGTTAACGATAACTTATTTTATAAAAATGAAATAAAGTTTGGCAATTCCTTTGTTGGGAAACAAACGGGCTTTATACTGATATCAAAAGAAATTATAATAATGCAACAATGATAAAGATATAATTCAATCAGACTTGAGTTTCTAACCTAATTGGCAGGTTTGTATACGTTGTTGTGTTTGGACAATGATGATTGGTTTACAGATTTGTTTGAATATTTAGTTGTCAATGCGTGTGTTTGACAGTTGACTGGAGGTTTTCGTTAAGCACAATCTGTTTATAAACTTCTTTTTTCACCAGATATTTTGAAAGAAAACAACTGTTGCAAAGTCGTAACAAACATTATTCATCTAAAGCTGGAGATTTCGTTCGTTCGAAAAAATATATATGTACAATCTTTTCCTGCAAAGATCATATTTTTTAACGGATCGCGTTCGCTTAGCAATGTTCATAATGTACGTTCAGTTTTGCATTTCGTAAGGTACGGGGGTGGGGGGGGGGGGGAGTATGATATTCTGCCAAGAGGCATCAGCTCCCCCTTTCAAAAACATTACGTGGCCATTTTCTGCTTGTAAAGATCTACTTGGAACTTTGGTGTGTCTCATTTTCCAAAGCGGTATATACATTATATAAATAAATTCAAGCCAATTTCGTTGTAGCAAATTTAATCCGGAATCCGATCATTCACTTTCTTCAATACATCAGTATATATTTTAATCACCGAAGTAATATCATTTTATGAGAAATGAAACAGGTATTCCTGAGGCGCTCGCTCACAAATATTGGTTATTATAATAGGAACAATGATAATAATGATAATAATATTAATAATAACAATAATGATGATAATAATAATAATGATAATATTGATAGGAATTACGATAATATAATGGCTTTTTCTCTGGATTTTATTATAATTGTTATCATCATTGTTATGATTACTGAGTACGAAATGAATATCTTTACACTTGGCCGTCTTTCCCCTCCTCCCTATCCGAAATACGGATTGACGCCGTATTCTCTGAATTTACAACCTTTTTTCATTTTCGGAAATACGAACCCTTTTTCATTTTCGGAAATACGAACCCTTTTTCATTTTCGGAAATACGAACCCTATTTCATTTTCGGAAATACGAACCCTTTTTCATTTTCGGAAATACGAACCCTTTTTCATTTTCGGAAATACGAACCCTTTTTCACTTTCGGAAATACGAACCCTATTTCATTTTCGGAAATACGAACCCTTTTTCATTTTCGGAAATACGAACCTCATTTCATTTTCGGAAATACGAACCCTTTTTCATTTTCGGAAATACGAACCCTTTTTCATTTTCGGAAATACGAACCCTTTTTCATTTTCGGAAATACGAACCCTATTTCATTTTCGGAAATACGAACCCCTTTTCATTTTCGGAAATACGAACCCTTTTTCATTTTCGGAAATACGAACCTCATTTCATTTTTGGAAATACGAACCTTCGGAATTATGAACCCTATTTCATTTTCGGAAAAAAGAACCTTCGGAAAAACGAACCTTCGGAAAAACGAACCTTCGGAAAAACGAACCTTCGGAGTAACGAACCTTCGGAATAACGAACCTTCGGAATTATGAACCTTCGGAAAAACGAACCTTCGGAAATACGAACCTTCGGAAAAACGACATGTACCGATTTAATGGCAATTCCTTTGTTGGGAAAGAAACGGGCTTTATACTGATATCAAAAGAAATTATAATAATGCAACAATGATAAAGATATAATTCAGTCAAACTTGTATACGTATAAATATATATAATAAGGTCTCTCAGCATTACATAGACGTCGCCATTTTCTTGATAACGTAGGCCCAGGCATATTAAGATAAGTAGTTATGATATATTGTACTCGGTTCCGATTGTATAGGTAATAAAATAACATTTGACACTTTTTATTGATAAACTCAAAAGTTCTAACCCCTGTCAAGCCCAAATTTTATCATTGTAAACTCAATGTATTGGGGGACAACTTTCCAATCTGTTGTGCACTAAAACATCATTAAGTTCCCGTTCTTTCCTAAGCCTTGGGGCTGTTCTCAGATATATTATGGATAACATGCTGCTACAAGTCCCACAATAAAGAAAATATCCTACTTAGTGACAACATTAAACAAGAGTATTTTAGAATTTTTGTTTCATTATTTCAAGACTCTTTAATGAAGTGGCCATTTTCGTGAGAAGGAAGTGTGTTTGAGCGTAACAAATTACTGGAGAGAAAGAGGTGCACGAGTGGTAGTGAACAAAAGAAAAATATCCATTAAGAATATATTAATTAAGAAAGAGAATGGCAACATAAAAATAAATGTAACTTATATAGCGCCAAATCCACTCTGTGGAGTGTTCAAGGCGTATGTAGAAATTAAACAGAAATGTTTTACATGATTTTTAAAAGATTCAGATGTTATACACTTTCTGGAAAGCTTTTCCATAATTTAGTACATGCGTGGCAAATGATCTTTGCGACTTTAGGGATTACAAGAGAACTGGAAGTGGATGAGCGCAAAGATCTCGCGGGGTGTAATATATATATATAATTATATACAATATGCTTAAAATATCTTGATTGATTAACCTCTCTCGTTGGTGGGGCATCTTGTAGATCAACAGATAGGAATGAAATTAACCTTTCAACATTTCTTCACTTATATTATGGGTGAGGTTTCATTTGAACGGGACAATACGAGGTGTGTTTACCTGGGTCCACCTATTTTTCTTGTAATAATGGTATATAAGAGCAATGTAACATGCTTGCTGTTATGCTAATCGTGTTGCAGCAATACCAACAATAAAATCATCGAGAAACTGTAATGAACTCAACATGGAATTACCCAAAGTTTCCCAATGTTTTAAATGCAACATGATTTTCATTAGATATATTAAATGATAATTGGATATTGGCCGATTTAAACAAAAAAAATCTATATACGAACTTTTAAAATTAAGTTCTCTCATGAAATTAACAGTTGGCCGATCTCTTAAACAGAAGCTGTAAATTAAGTTATATCAAATATATTACCCTTATTCACTGGAGGGTGGAGGGATTCAGTCGAACAGCCCGCCCACAATAGGAAATGTTTAATGGCGGAATCTCGAGGGAACGAGATAATATCTCGAGGGAACGAGATAATATCTCGAGGGAACGAGTTATTATCTCGAGGGAACGAGATAATATCTCGAGGGAACGAGATAATATCTCGAGGGAACGAGATAATATCTCGAGGGAACGAGATAATATCTCGAGGGAACGAGATAATATCTCGAGGGAACGAGATAATATCTCGAGGGCACGAGTTATTATCTCGAGGGAACGAGATATCTCGAGGGAACGAGTTAATATCTCGAGGGAACGAGATAATATCTCGAGGGAACGAGATAATATCTCGAGGGAACGAGATAATATCTCGAGGGAACGAGATAATATCTCGAGGGAACGAGTTATTATCTCGAGGGAACGAGTTATTATCTCGAGGGAACGAGTTATTATCTCGAGGGAACGAGTTATTATCTCGAGGGAACGAGATAATATCTCGAGGGAACGAGATAATATCTCGAGGGAACGAGATAATATCTCGAGGGAACGAGATAATATCTCGAGGGAACGAGATAATATCTCGAGGGAACGAGATAATATCTCGAGGGAACGAGATATTATCTCGAGGGAACGAGATAATATCTCGAGGGAACGAGATAATATCTCGAGGGAACGAGATAATATCTCGAGGGAACGAGTTAATATCTCGAGGGAACGAGTTAATATCTCGAGGGAACGAGTTAATATCTCGAGGGAACGAGATAATATCTCCAAAAAAAAGATTTTCCCCATGTCCCTTCCCGGGCTCCGTAGTTTATAGTTGAACTTCTTTTTTTTTGGAGATATTATCTCGTTCCCTCGAGATATTAACTTGTTCCCTCGAGATATTAACTCGTTCCCTCGAGATATTAACTCGTTCCCTCGAGATATTATCTCGAGGGAACGAGATAATATCTCGAGGGAACGAGATAATATCTCGAGGGAACGAGTTATTATCTCGAGGGAACGAGTTATTATCTCGAGGGAACGAGTTATTATCTCGAGGGAACGAGTTATTATCTCGAGGGAACGAGATAATATCTCGAGGGAACGAGATAATATCTCGAGGGAACGAGATAATATCTCGAGGGAACGAGATAATATCTCGAGGGAACGAGATAATATCTCGAGGGAACGAGATATTATCTCGAGGGAACGAGATAATATCTCGAGGGAACGAGATAATATCTCGAGGGAACGAGATAATATCTCGAGGGAACGAGATAATATCTCGAGGGAACGAGTTAATATCTCGAGGGAACGAGTTAATATCTCGAGGGAACAAGTTAATATCTCGAGGGAACGAGATAATATCTCCAAAAAAAAAGATTTTCCCCATGTCCCTTCCCGGGCTCCGTAGTTTATAGTTGAACTTCTTTTTCCACCAGCTATTTTGAAAGAAAATCGACTATTGCAAGTCGTAACAAACATTATTTATCAAAACGATTTTTTTTTTTTTAGTAGTGCTATCCTTCGAATTTTTTTTCTTCAAATATTTGTAATAAAATAGAGGAGTGCTCAAGGAAACTTCAAGTCTAATACTCCCTTTGTTAGCAATTCCGTAGTATCTGAATAGTCGCTAGATAAACAGAACGAAACAATAGTCCGGGATTTCCCCCGATCTTTAAAAAAAGTTGAATAGTGTTGGTCATGAATTGATTTTATAGTCACACAAGATTTTATTCTTTTGAATATTATAATTGTATTATTTACTGAATATTGATTTGTATTGTTGCTGGAAATGGAAATAAACTAAACTGAACTGAACTGAAACTGAATTATTGTGGCTTTCCACGACTGTACTAACAACTTGCATGAGATGACAATCTTTCTTAAAGGTATCGTTTCATATTCGTTAACTGAAAAACCTTAACGTGTGTATAAGCCTCCATATATTTTATAGAAATTATGTTGATAAATACATGTTCACAAGTTTTAAAAGAAATTTACTGCTTCAATTTTTAAAACATTAAAAAATGTAACTTGTTTCATGTTTTGATTTTTAAGTGCTTTTAGGGGCCGGTTCCATATCACTGATATATATCACTCATAACGATGTAGATAACTCTATAACTAACTAGTCCTCGTAAGTTTATGTAGAAAATGGGTTAGATCCGAGAAAATCGATGCTGAAGGATCATTACCTTAACTCGGTAAATTACACCGATATCGAGGCACTTTCCTCTTAAACTTCACGACAACGATTTAAATGTCGTTATCTTTATATAATAATAATAATAATAATAATAATAATAGCAACATTTATATTGCGCACATATCCATCCTAGGTGATGCTCAAGGCGTCTACAAAGTACTACTATTACCCTGGCTTTAGCCGAGCTGCCCTAAGGCGCTGAAAGCATTCAATGAATAAATTCCTACCAGGTACCCATTTACTACACCTGGGTAGAGAGTGGCAAATGTAGATTAATATCTTGCGAAGGACATTAGTGCCGCGGGTAATGTTGACCTGCCCTTTCCTTCAAACGCACTTGCAAAAAAAGATGCAATGATTACCTGCAAATTTCGTTTTGTAAAATTAATCATTCCACTCGATGTTTGCTTTTGTTTTATTGTGTATCTTTCTTCAGCAATAATAAAGTCACACTGCTACCTTTGTCATAGCATAGGTAAACGTCAATTGGTATCATTAATGACGGTTAGTTTAGAAATTTAGCAAGCCTATATAACAACGTCAATTTGTAAATTCCCTTCACCACAAGTTATACGCACATCCGCACATACAAATATTATGATGGCATGGTTGAGCTATGTTGCTAGGGACCAAAGCGTTGAACATCTAGGTCGTTTTCATGCTTGAATATGTACATGAATTAATTTTTCAGATGGCATCTTTTGTTGTAACATGAATGGAATCAAAATAATAACAAGGAGCGGGAGAATAGTATTTTTCAGGGAGTGTTCATTGTCTATTGTGCAGGTGCACTGTTTTGAGCGACAGGGGGTAACATTAAAAACAAAATACACGTTTTCGAGTAAGTGCACCTAGTTCGAAATTGTGGACTGGAACTATTTCCTTGTGCATACACATCATTTGTTTACATGCATTAAGATAGCAGGCCTACTCTCAGTAGTTCTTATAAATCACCAGCTCTGCTACAATTAACACTATCTTTCCCAGTGAATAAACTGCAAATTATTTTAAAAGAAAGCAGTACACATACGCAGTTTGAAAACTGGGTTTTGACTAAAATACGAAAGGTACTCTTTATGTATTTCAATATTGCATGATTTGCATCTCTCTCTCTCTATATATATATATATATATGTCTTTTATAATTATAATTTAATATATATAGCTATATTATGTACAAAAGATGCCAAACAGTTGTTATATTGTACGCATATAACAATTTATTAAATTTTAAATGATAGCTTTCCAGCCAATAAGATACTTTCTAACAAATATTCCATTTTATATTACATAAATATTGCATGCTCCGCAGCTCAATATAACGTAATATAAGAACGGAAAAAGTCATAATTTTCCAAGTGGTGTTATATTTTACCGAGGCCTCAGGCCGAGGTTGAAAATTAATATAATTGGACGAGTGAAACTCTAGATTTTAAGACGAATAAACATGGGTGTATATTATATTGAAAAATGATATGCATGTAATATTTGTTATATAAGATAGAAGATTACACAATGCAAAGAATGGGTACACGGAAAGAGAGTGAATACAGGCTCGACTTCAAGCAAAATTAAAAGATATATGCTACACGTTTATGACGTCAAAAGCGTGTACACTCTAAAAACTTAAGTGCTGTTTTCAGCACCAGGACGGCCGAATTTAGCACTTTTTGAAGGCATGCATAGGGACTGCACTCAGAGTGCTATTGGAATGCACACAGCGTGCTATTTCAGCACTTTCACGGGCTCAGTGCTGGACCGGCTGCGAATTTTTTTTTCCCTGTACCTTTGGGTTTATCCAATATGAATATTCATGACTTGGGTCTTAGAGATGAGAGTACGCATGCGCATGACAAGTAATACGGTTTATTCCGTCAAGACTAGTCGGCATGAATATTCATGAAAACGAACTGTAGGGATATAATAAAAACGAGCAAGGCCATTGAGCAGCTGTTCTCTGTGGCGCAATCGGATAATCTGGTGCGCTATCTATGAAACGACCGCGAGTTCGAATCTCAGCAGAGGAATATATTACGAAAATTTCTTTTGCTGATTTTAAAAATAAGGTGAAACTGAGTAAGAAAATACAAGTCCGATACTTCTTCTTCTCTTTCATGAATATTCATATTGGATAGCCCCAAAGGTACAGGAAAAAAAATTTCGCAGACAGGCTCCTTAAACTGCTAAACATTCATTAAAAAATCGTGATTTTGGCGAGCCTGGAACCAGGGTCCGCTGATCGAGAATTGCTGGCATTACCGCTAGACTAACTCACATCGTACGATTTAGAGCAGATCATATTGTTACATAGTGAATTTACGACAGCACATAATTCATGTTATCTACTTGACTCCCATGACTAAACTGGATTGCAAGAAGCATTCGTTAGTCTATCGATAACGTCAGCGCCTCTCGATCAGCGGAACCTGGTTCGAGGCTCGCCACGGTCACATTTTTTTTTTGCTGGTAAATTAGCACACTACAAGTGCTAAAACAGCATTTCAGGTGCAGCCACTATACATGCCCGGAAAAAGTAGCACTTCAGGTTTTACAGTGTACTATTACAAAATTATTGAACGCCAAGTGATCAAAGTTCAACCAGATCAAAGGTTACGCAATTACAAATACCTCATTTTACATATTACGATCTATTTGTTATTTATTCGCTACTTACTAATTCTTCCCTATTTTCGAAGAAGATATTTATACATTCGTAAAAACCAGGTCCTGAAAAAGATGTCTCTAAGCGCTTTACCTATTTTACCCCGGTCATCGCATTCTGGCTTGCCCGCCCACAATGTATGCACATTCTCCACTACCTGGGGGGGTATTCCAGCAATGGGCAGTGGCGCTCACATTGCTAAGCAAACGACATTAACTTTCGCATCCTACCGGGTACCTATATAACACCTGGGTGGAGAGTGGCAAATGTAGATTAACGTCTTGCCAAAGGACGCTTGTGCTTCGGTGGGATTCGAACCCCGGACCTCGTGGTTCACAGTCTGGGGACTTATCTACTGATCCACAACACCTCTACACCTGGAGGCCGAATGGGACTAAAAACCCGAATTACGTGCTGTGGTCCTACATTATATTGTTACTATTTTGCCAAACACCCCCAATAACCTACAATATTACAATATTCAAATAAAGTAGGCTCATAGGTTAGAGACAGTACTTAGGTCTGTAAATTATGGCCCTAAATTATTTGTAGAAATTCATTACAGGCCCACTATGTTGAATTTACCTGCACTTGAAATGGGAAGAATAATTATAATTCAGTGAAATAAGCCACCGGTCATCGCGTGTGTACACACACTCTACCGTGTAAAGTCAATGGAGGATGCGAACCCTCATAGGCATTACACGCAATAAACTGCACGTACAAAGTGAATGCAGGCTGGCTTATTTCACGAGAATGCCATTTAAAATTATTAATTTAGGTGCATGCCGACACTCCGACAGTGAGTCATGACGTATTAAAAACATTATTCTGGAGGCCGTGCGTACAGTGCACACCTGCAAATATTATGAAATGATCTTCGACAAAGCTTTCATTTTCTTCATTGGCGTTATCTGACAGGTGCGTTTTGGGGACTTCTCTTTTGTTTTGAGTGCCTCGGTGGCTTTAATTTGGTTTCCCCGGTCTTCGTCTACAACTTCACTTCATTCACCAATTCACTTCACTCACTTCACATCATCCACCAACTCTCTGGTAAGACTTTAATGTTGTAAGACCAGAAGTAAAATTTCGGTTCTTCTTATAAATAAAGTTTTCTTTTGCCTAATCCGTATAACACATTCAGCCAAATGAATGAGACGATATTTCAAATACCCAAGGTGCTCCCTTTCAGTAACAAATTACAGAGATTGGAAAGGTGACAAAGGTCTAATTATTATGTCAAAACCGAAGTCCCTCGTCTGTATTCTATTAGCTATGGAATGTAAGATTTTTTTGTTATCTTTCCGCTAGGAGAACGTTCTTAGCCGAAATGCGAATTCGATAAAAACATTGTTGGCTAAGATTGTTAAAGGCCGGACTGGACAAGGGGAGTTTCCCCCACAAGCCGCTTGATATATTGGCTTGAGGGCCGGTCAGTTGTGGTCTGAGGGCCTGTTGATCAAACAGTAAAGCAAAATTTTTAGGAGAAAAAAAAAACATTCTGCAAAGCACATTCACCAGCGATAAAACTTTTCTGATATCACTCTCAGTCTCTGCACTGCAACCTGTTATATATACCTATCCCTCTCCTAATGATCGTCTACCTGTGTTCTGCACGATTCGTGATCTACTAATTAATGGCCGTAAGGAAAAGGGGAATATAGAGAGACGAATTCTTACAGAGGATAATATTTCTCATCTAAACAACGATTGCCTGGCTGAAGAATGGTCCGACGTGTTGGTATGTGAAGATGTAGATAAGTCTTTTGAACTGTTCTGGAGTAAATTCTATGAGTATTTCACTATTTTGATAAGAATATCCCTCTCATCCAATCAAATAACAAGAGCTTGGGTAGACATCCCTGGATTACCACGGGGATACTACAGTCTATCAAAAGAAGAAATACCCTATACAAAAGAAGTTTGAGGAAACCAACTCGGGAGAATATCGAGAAATATTTTTAAAAATACCGAAATAAATTAACGTCAATAATAAGATCATCGCGCACTACATTTTACACTAGGCAATTTGATAAAACAAGCGGAAATAATGTCATCTACATGGAAAGTTGTTAAAGATGTTTCATGTAAAAAAAATAAGACTGAAACCACCCAAAATTTTGTATATGAGAATAGTGAAATAACTTCTGCAGGAGATATTGCTAATGTGTCCAATGAATACTTTACCAACTTGGGCCCAAATCAAGCAAAGAAAATAAATACAGCAGGATCAAATTTTAAGCAATATCTGCCAGGGCAGTCTCAATTCTCTATTTTCCTCAGGCCACCTGATTATCTTGAAGTACTTAATGTTGTGTGTTCTTTAAAAAATAGTAAATCCCTTGGTCATGTTGGAATTAGTTCCTCATTCTTGAAGCAGATCATAGGTTCGATCTTAACACCTCTTGTACACATCTGTAATTCATCATTATCAAGTGGTGTATTTCCTTCTTCATTCAAACTGGCAAAGGTTATTCCTGTGCATAAAAAGATAGCACCTCAAACATCGCTAACTATAGGCCAATCTCAATAATTATCAAGTTTCTCAAAAATACTTGAGAGAATCGCGTATAATAGACATTTTAGCTATCTTGAGAAACATAAACTTCTTAACCCTAACCAGTTTGGATTTAGAAGGTCTCACTCAACTGACCTTGCATTGTTGCAATTTTATGACCATGTGTCTAGTGCCCTGACCGCTCGTGAGCATGTTATTGGTGTGTTCATGGATCTGAGCAAGGCTTTTGACACACTTGACCACTCAATTCTTCTATGTAAACTACAACATTATGGAGTCAGAGGCATTGCTTTGGAGTTGTTCTCTAGCTACCTTTCCAACAGAAAGCAATACACATCCTACAACTCTGTCAGCTCTGCTGTGTCATTTCTAAAATGTGGTGTTCCACAAGGTTCAATATTAGGCCCCTTGTTATTCTTGATATATATCAATGATATTTGCAATGTGTCTACTCTAAATTACATATTATTTGCAGATGACACAAGTGTTTTCTTATCTCATAATAATATCAATATCCTTGAAAATACAATTAATTAATGAACTATCTCTAAGATGTGATTAATACATATACATGTACAATCATTTCTTGTATTACTTGTATCACCTGAAAGACTATATTTTCATCTTACATAATTTGTCCTATTACGTGTATAGATATCCATTGATGCCTTTATATTATTTGGGATAATAAAGGCTCCCTCCTCTTCCCCCATCGTCTTACCTTCTATACCTTTATTTTCATCTTTATCTGTTGTAAATAGTTTACAATTTCAAATTAGTTCGTTTAATGTTAAGATTAGTTATTGAGTTTTCTCTCTTTGTTTTATTTGTTTTTATTTTGTTTTAGTTTTAGTTTTGAATGATAATATATGTAATTCGTTAGTTTTGAATGTGAAGGTATGGCAACGTTTCAAGCCTTTTAAGCTTATATTGCTATACTTCTGTCTGGTGCCCCATTATTCTATGTCTGTGTTGTGACCATAGTTATTTTATGATTCTGTCATTGTTATTTGTTTCTTTAATATCTTTCTCTTATGGATGTGATCACTCCAAGGAGTTATTTCATTGTACTATGTAATATGATGAACCATTCAGAAATAAATAAATCAACCAATAAATAAATAATTTGCGCGCACGCAAACAGACCAAACAAAATACGGCATAATATTGCACCGCAAGTTTAGTCCTGTAGCCTATGGGGAATTCAGCGTTCCGTGCAATATGCTCTCATATTGCACGCGTAAATCAAGCAGACAAAAATATGCGTTTTTAATGCGCCGCTAAAATGCTTCATGTAGGTAATAATCTCAGGCCCCTAAAGCTCCGCCATTTTGTCAGAGACATTTGAACACGATTTGAACGCGCCCGAAGCCCCCATTAACACACTATGAATTATTCATTTCTTAAGATGCTCCCAACATCCGTACATGCTCTTCACGCAACAAAAACAAAAACGCGGGTCAGCGCCGAGCATGCGCATTGAGAGAGGTCAAGTACACTTAATTTATTCATGTATGTAAATGTATTCATGATAAGGATTTTGACGACTTACCAGTATTGGCCAATCAGTGCCTTCCATTTTTAATATAATTATAATAATCAATAAATGATAAACAGTGAGAGGCTACTTGCGTACTAGTACTTCAATTCACTGTTGAAAAATAATCAAACATGGTTAAGCTAAGCTGTGTCACAAGAAACGAATCCATAATGTGGGAACTTCTGAAAGTAATTAAAAATATAAATATATTATTTTTCTCTTTTGCTGTTGATTTTATTTTTGGAGCAACTTGGAATTTAACCGGCCCCTACCCCTAGGGCCAGACTTACCAGCTCTTTCTCCCCCTCTCAAAAAGAATCAGTAACTCATACGGCAAGGGGGGGGGGGTAGATATTGGAAACTTTCTTTTCCCCTTTTTCTTCCCATCTCTCTCACTATCTCACATCGTTGCTTTTCTCATCATATCATCTCACAAGTTATCTCTCCCATTATCTCTTAACTCTCTCTCTCGCTATCTTTTCTCTCTCATATTCTTTTTCTCCCTCACGTCCTGTTTCATCACTCTATCTGGAGTGTGATTCCAATCATTGAAAAAAGAAGAAAAGGAAAAGAAATACATGTACTATTGGATTACTGCTATTTGAAAGTTCATAAAACAAATTTTAATTACATAGCTTCTCACAATCTAAATTACCACGTTTACAGTTTATGTGATGATATCTCCAATTATGATGCCCAGTCGATCTAAAACAGCTAGATTTGCTCACCTTCTGTTTATTTCTCTACATGATATCTTTGATCACAAATCAATTATTTTACCTTATGTTTTTTGCATCTGTTTCTTGCATCTATTTTTCAATTGGCGACAAACATTTTTTTTTGCCAAACCTTCCAAATTCGCTTAGTAGGGGGTTATGGGGGTCCAGTTTCCCTCCATAATTCCCTGACAAGCAAAAAAAAAAAAAAAAAAAAAAAAAAGGTCTTCCATTCTAAAAAAGGGGGGGGGGGCACAATAGAGAAAATGGCGGATCGTCTACGGTCAAAATGCATACTTCTCTTCCAAAAGGGGGGGGGGGGCACGGGCCGGAAGTGCCCCCCCCCCCGGATCCGCCAATGTTTCATGGGGTCCAGTTTTCTATGACAAGGAAAGAAAAGTTATCAGTTCTAAAAGGGGGGCACAATAAAAAAAATAATAAAAAAGGAGGGGGCACAATGTACACTTTTCTTTCAAAAATGGGGGGGGGGTATGAGCTGGGATTGCCTCCCTTCCCTAAATCCACCACTGACAAAGAATTTCTTATGAACCCGATAGCCTTTTTTTTTTTAGTCAAAAGTTGTCAGGGGCAGTCTGCCCCCCCCCCCCCCGGCTACACTAGTGCCCTAACCCCAAAGCCACAAAGTCTCCAATGAAACAATGACCAACTAATGCGCATTGAGAGAGGTCAAGTACACTTAATTTATTCATGTATGTAAATGTATTCATGATAAGGATTTTGACGACTTACCAGTATTGGCCAATCAGTGCCTTCCATTTTTAATATAATTATAATAATCAACAAATGATAAACAGTGAGAGGCTACTTGCGTACTAGTACTTCAATTCACTGTTGAAAAATAATCAAACATGGTTAAGCTAAGCTGTGTCACAAGAAACGAATCCATAATGTGGGAACTATTGAAAGTAATTAAAAATATAAATATATTATTTTCCTCTTTTGCTTTTGATTTCATTTTTGGAGCAACTTGGAATTTAACCGGCCCCTACCCCTAGGGCCAGACTTACCAGCTCTTTCTCCCCCTCTCAAAAAGAATCAGTAACTCATACGGCAAGGGGGGGGGGGGTAGATATTGGAAACTTTCTTTTCCCCTTTTTCTTCCCATCTCTCTCACTATCTCACATCGTTGCCTTTCTTATCATATCATCTCACAAGTTATCTCTCCCATTATCTCTTAACTCTCTCTCTCGCTATCTTTTCTCTCTCATATTCTTTTTCTCCCTCGCGTCCTGTTTCATCACTCTATCTGGAGTGTGATTCCAATCATTGAAAAAAGAAGAAAAGGAAAAGAAATACATGTACTATTGGATTACTGCTATTTGAAAGTTCATAAAACAAATTTTAATTACATAGCTTCTCACAATCTAAATGACCACGTTTACAGTTTATGTGATGATATCTCCAATTATGATGCCAGTCGATCTAAAACAGCTAGGAAGTGCCCCCCCCCCCCCCGGATCCGCCAATGTTTCATGGGGTCCAGTTTTCTATGACAAGGAAAGAAAAGTTATCAGTTCTAAAAGGGGGGCACAATAAAAAATTAAAAAAAAAGGAGGGGGCACAATGTACAGTTTTCTTTCAAAAATGGGGGGGGGGCATGAGCTGGGATTGCCTCCCTTCCCTAAATCCACCACTGACAAAGAATTTCTTATGAACCCGATAGCCTTTTTTTTTTTAGTCAAAAGTTGTCAGGGGCAGTCTGCCCCCCCCCCCGGCTACACTAGTGCCCTGACCCCAAAGCCACAAAGTCTCCAATGAAACAATGACCAACTAATGCGCATTGAGAGAGGTCAAGTACACTTAATTTATTCATGTATGTAAATGTATTCATGATAAGGATTTTGACGACTTACCAGTATTGGCCAATCAGTGCCTTCCATTTTTAATATAATTATAATAATCAACAAATGATAAACAGTGAGAGGCTACTTGCGTACTAGTACTTCAATTCACTGTTGAAAAATAATCAAACATGGTTAAGCTAAGCTGTGTCACAAGAAACGAATCCATAATGTGGGAACTTCTGAAAGTAATTAAAAATATAAATATATTATTTTTCTCTTTTGCTGTTGATTTTATTTTTGGAGCAACTTGGAATTTAACCGGCCCCTACCCCTAGGGCCAGACTTACCAGCTCTTTCTCCCCCTCTCAAAAAGAATCAGTAACTCATACGGCAAGGGGGGGGGGGGGTAGATATTGGAAACTTTCTTTTCCCCTTTTTCTTCCCATCTCTCTCACTATCTCACATCGTTGCTTTTCTCATCATATCATCTCACAAGTTATCTCTCCCATTATCTCTTAACTCTCTCTCTCGCTATCTTTTCTTTCTCATATTCTTTTTCTCCCTCACGTCCTGTTTCATCACTCTATCTGGAGTGTGATTCCAATCATTGAAAAAAGAAGAAAAGGAAAAGAAATACATGTACTATTGGATTACTGCTATTTGAAAGTTCATAAAACAAATTTTAATTACATAGCTTCTCACAATCTAAATTACCACGTTTACAGTTTATGTGATGATATCTCCAATTATGATGCCCAGTCGATCTAAAACAGCTAGATTTGCTCACCTTCTGTTTATTTCTCTACATGATATCTTTGATCACAAATCAATTGTTTTACCTTATGTTTTTTTGCATCTGTTTCTTGCATCTATTTTTCAATTGGCGACAAAAATTGTTTTTTGCCAAACCTTCCAAATTCGCTCAGTAGGGGGTTATGGGGGTCCAGTTTCCCTCCATAATTCCCTGACAAGCAAAAAAAAAAAAAAAAAAAAAAAAAGGTCTTCCATTCTAAAAGGGGGGGGGGGGGCACAATATAGAAAATGGCGGATCGTCTACGGTCAAAATGCATACTTCTCTTCCAAAAGGGGGGGGGGCACTGGCCGGAAGTGCCCCCCCCCCCCCGGATCCGCCAATGTTTCATGGGGTCCAGTTTTCTATGACAAGGAAAGAAAAGTTATCAGTTCTAAAAGGGGGGCGCAATAAAAATATAAAAAAAAGGAGGGGGCACAATGTACACTTTTCTTTCAAAAATGGGGGGGGGGGGCATGAGCTGGGATTGCCTCCCTTCCCTAAATCCACCACTGACAAAGAATTTCTTATGAACCCGATAGCCTTTTTTTTTTTTTAGTCAAAAGTTGTCAGGGGCAGTCTGCCCCCCCCCCCCCGGCTACACTAGTGCCCTAACCCCAAAGCCACAAAGTCTCCAATGAAACAATGACCAACTAATGTACATTTCAGAGTCATTAGGAATTTTGGTTGAAATTTGATCCACACATACCAAGGGCATAATTATTTGACTTGAAAATGAAAGATGGTTATGTAAATTTTCTCTAAATATTTGTAAGGCTTTCTAGATGAACTAACGTGTTCTTTGTTCTTCAAAATCTCAATACTTATTTTTGTGAAATTTAAATAGTTTTATATCATACAGCAGTATTTGATAGTACAGACTTTCCCAAAATGATAATTTCAATAATAAGATATATCATATAATAAGATCAGTTAATTGGATTAATTTTTTGTTTTACATTACTTGAGATGCACAATGGATCAAAGCATAACCTCATTGGGCCTGGCAATCACTTCCGTTATGTATGTCAAGCTAATACAGTAGGGCAATTCAAATTTGCACTAAAAACATACTAATTCATCTGATTAATATCATTATTACATTTCCGGCAGCTTTTTTACTTGTTTCTCTTTCTCATCTTTTCCTCAGTGCATTGAGACCTTTTTCAAAGGTATAATGTGCAATATAAGAACTGTTCTATTATTATTATTATTGTTGCTATTATTATTATTATTCTTATTATTAATAATATTATAAACATTAACATAAACAACAGGCAATATCCCTAGGCCATCTCGAAGAGGAAACCCTCAACTCATTAATGAGCTAAATACATCTACATGAAAGGATAGGCTGTATTAGAATTTATAAAGTGACATGTGGAGGGGCAGGTGAAGGTGCCACATGTGAAAAGCTTGATATGCAGTATCCTTTTCCCTTAAATGTGCTTGTTACAATAACTTCAGACTCTCCGGATTGTAATAAAATTATGAAGGATTTGATCTGTTGTAGCCGCCATCAGAGCTGAAGAGGTCAAGTTGAACTCCATGCATGTCTGTTGAATGAAATGAGAAAGGAATGAAATTAATCACGTTGAAATCACATGATATGCAAATCATTAAGCACAGTGGCAGATTGGGGGGGGCACTTCCAGCCTGTGCCTCCTCCCCTTTGAAAGAGCAGTGTACATTGTGGCCTCTCTTTTTAAAATTGTGCCCCCCCCCCCCCATTTTTGAGCTGATAAATTTCTTTTTCTTTTATTTGTTGCTTGTCAGAGAAATTTGGAGGAAAACTGGACCAAAAAAATCTGATAACCTTTTTTCTGAGACCCCCCCCCCCCTTTACAAAATCTTTTAAAATAAACTACTGACATCCGTGTGAGTGTATACAAAGAAACTTATTCATACAGCTGAGCCTACCTCTCTTTATTCAAAGTGGGATATGCCTTCGACATCTATTATTCCTGAAGACGAAAAGCATCATCCTGGAAGAAATAAAATAGTTCATACATAAATCACATTATAAGTATTTATTCTCCATTCATGCTGGCCTCATTGATTCTCAAAGAGAATAAAAATAAGACATAGGTTCCTTTCACAGATACTAGCTGAAATTTTAATGTCTTTCTTCAGAAATATTTCAAAATAGATTTAAGTACATAATTTGAAAAAAAAATCGACTTGCTTTTTGTTTTCGTACATGTATTTTTGAAAAGGTTTGAAGAACACTTTCAAAGGAAATAACATAATGTATTTACTTGTCAGCACATTTGAGATCCCCTAAAACCCTCTTCTTAATTCAACATTACATCAAAAGCCAATTAATATACTTCAGATAGTATACATCTATCCTGGACACTAAAGCTCGAGTCAAGCTATCATTCCATCTTTAAGATCTGTAACTCCTCAACTGGATCTTAATGTACATGTACCTATGTTAAGTTTTTGTATGCTCTTAATTTCAAATGATTGGTGGCAGAATAAGGGGCAAAGGGAAGGGGGCACATGAACCTTCTCCAAGTCAAAGCAAAATAGTCTATCATTATAATCATTGACTTGTCTAAATTATCTTGACATTCAGTAAGGGATGTAGTCATCCCCGGCCCAAATTTCCATTGAAATAACCATTGAGCTGCCACTTTATTTTATTAAATTAGAGCTCTAGATCTAGAACTACTATACCTGTCATGCAATCTGTGAAATGAAAATAAAGTGGCATCCTAAGTAGATCTATCTTCCACTTCATCCTTCATCTCCAACAGTTTCTAGTATGATGTGGCAATAGTACGTTCAGCCATGCATTCGTGAATTGATGGGTAGATACGGTAGAACTGAACACTTGGTAGGTCTGCATATTCTTCCTGTCATGTCCAACTGAAAAGAAAAAAAATGAAAATGATAATTGATAGTGTTACTCTTTATTACCTTCAACAAATTTGTTGGCCCTGCCTAAAAACGAAAATGACTAGCGCATCTGATTTTCCTCCCTGCTACACTGAATAACCTCCTCCCCCCCCCCCCCCCAAAAAAAAAATGCCTGCCTTGGGCTTGACTTCTCTTAGTTAAAGTTCTTTTTCAAATTCAATCCAACTTTAACTTTTCGTTTCATTTGACATTGGCTAAAAGTTCACAACGCTATAGAGGTTTATTCTTTTCATTCTAATCTAATATGTCAGTCATTTTAAAATTAGACTCTTGGCCTACATTGAATTGAATCGGGGAGAACTAACGTTAGAGTAAAAACTAACTAGACCAGCCCCCCCCCCCCCCCCCCCCAATTAATTCAATCACTGACAAGGCTTTATTTCAGTAGGCTAGTAATGTGCTTTGCCTTACACTCTAGAGTACGTCTATGTGTACTGTAACTGTTACGTTAGACTAGATCTAGGGCCTAGATCTATATACCTAGACCCTGAGTAGGAGTCTAAGACTAAGTTAGATTTGATCAGATCAAGTCTATGACTATTATGTAGTTTCGGTCTTAAAAACCTTAAGTACACGAGAAAATACTTACACTACGAAAAGCGGTGAAAAAGACTTACTGCAACTGTTTATCCTGTAGTATCCAGTTGAGTCCGTTGTATTCAGTCCAGTCTATTTTCCACACAGTCTCGTGCCCAAAGATGTATGGCGCCCTCTAATGGGTAAAGGCCTAGAGGGGGTGGGGGTAATTCCTACAACATTCCCCCCTGTTTTGAAAAACCCGGCCCAAATCCAAAATGGGCCCGGGAAAATCCCACACTAAAGAAAAGAAGAAAAAAAAACTCTCTTTCCTTGTCCCAGAACTAGGAGCAATATAGAACCAGAACACAATTTTTTTTTTTTCAATAAACCCAACGCTCCAAAAAACTAGAAACATTTGCCAGAGGAGATTCCCTACCCAGAATACTGCACGCTCTCATAGCGGTGAGCTGTCCACTTGTCCTTCCGGACTGCGGCGCCATCTTACCTACCCAAGAGGTACATTTCTCGAGTTTTTCGGAGAGTGACCGGAGAACCGGAAACTCACCTAGGTCCCTCCGGCGCGAGAAGGAGGCGTCAGTGCCGCCATTACTCAGAGCGAGCCATTTGGAAAAAGTCTCCCTGGAACAATCATAATATATGCCAACGGGCATTTAGAAAAAACCCAAAATATAGAAAACACATTTACACATTTGCTAATATAGCAAAAAGTAGTATGATAGAAACTCAAAAGTTCCCACCAATTAGTTCATCAAGAACACGGGAATGGAGTTCCCGTGGGTTTCACCAGGAACACGGGAATGGAGTTCCCGCGGATTTCCGGGCCTACGGCCGTAGAGCGCCAGGGCGTTAACCCTAGTTTCCTCTAGCAAACGATCCAGACGGACCCTGCGGAGAGCAATCAACTGGTCCTTGGTGAAGGACTTCACCAGGGCGTTGAAGAGAAAAGGAAAGCATAATTAGTCCCCGCACACATGAACGGAAACCTAAACTTACTTCCTTTCCTGCCCCACACACAGAGGACAATAATATTTATCTATATGGGTACTCTCGCTAGGGGTTACCCCCACGCAGTCCCCATGAAACCAATCATCACAGCCGTCGCAGCCGATCATGAAGCGGGTCTCGTCATATGGTTTGCGACATAAGCAATACACAGCCTCCGGGTCGGCTCGCCTCCCCTCTCGGCACCACTCCGGCAACTCTCGGTCCCAGCACGGTTTCAGCCGATACTGGTGTACGGTGGAAACCGACTTCCGGAGCTCCACCCGATACAGATCGGGGGTTAACCTTTTGACTACCTTCCCGGGACCCTTCCAGGGGCTGCTCAGTTTCTTACATTTGCCCTTGACAGTTGCAGTGTCAAGGACATAAACCGGGTCACCCTCCTGGAATTGCCTCCGGAAAGAATGAACATCGTAGTCCCGCTTCATACGCATCTGAGCGTTCCTCAGATTGGCCCGGGCCGTCTCATGAGCAGCCTGGGTTGCTTTCATTAGCCTGCCCAAGTATTCCTCCTGGTCCCAAGTCACACTGTCCCCGGGTAGAGGATACATAAGATGGGCTGGCTGATTCACCTCCCGCCCTAGCATCAGCCGGTTAGCAGTATATCCGGTACTACGGTTAACCGTAGCCCTTAGCGCTCCAGCGATCTGAGGCAGGTACTCGTCCCACTTATTCTGGGTCCGCCCGACATAGCACCGGACAGCATCCATCAAGGTACGATTGTACCTTTCCACCTGGCCATTACCCGAAGGTCGGTATGGCGTCGTCTTGGCCTTGTGGATCAGAAGAACCTTGCAGATACCTTTGAAAAGTCTGCTCTCGAAATTTCTCCCCTGGTCCGTAAAAACAGCGAACGGATACCCGAAACGGCAGAAGAATTCCCCCACCAGCCGGTTAGCAGTATATCCGGTACTACGGTTAACCGTAGCCCTTAGCGCTCCAGCGATCTGAGGCAGGTACTCGTCCCACTTATTCTGGGTCCGCCCGACATAGCACCGGACAGCATCCATCAAGGTACGATTGTACCTTTCCACCTGGCCATTACCCGAAGGTCGGTATGGCGTCGTCTTGGCCTTGTGGATCAGGAGAACCTTGCAGATACCTTTGAAAAGTCTGCTCTCGAAATTTCTCCCCTGGTCCGTAAAAACAGCGAACGGATACCCGAAATGGCAGAAGAATTCCCCCACCAGCCGGTTAGCAGTATATCCGGTACTACGGTTAACCGTAGCCCTTAGCGCTCCAGCGATCTGAGGCAGGTACTCGTCCCACTTATTCTGGGTCCGCCCGACATAGCACCGGACAGCATCCATCAAGGTGCGATTGTACCTTTCCACCTGGCCATTACCCGAAGGTCGGTATGGCGTCGTCTTGGCCTTGTGGATCAGGAGAACCTTGCAGATACCTTTGAAAAGTCTGCTCTCGAAATTTCTCCCCTGGTCCGTAAAAACAGCGAACGGATACCCGAAACGGCAGAAGAATTCCCCCACCGCAGCAGTTTCCTCCGCTGTCTGAGATGGCAATGGGACGCACTCGACCCACTTAGTGAACTGGTCCACCATCATGAGGATATGCTCATTTCCCCGGGACGACTTAGGCAATGGCCCCAGAAAATCCAGGTGAACCCGTTCCATGGGAGCCCCTGCGTGATAATTCCGCATGGAACTTTTACCGTACCTGGTGGCTTTCTTGTTCCTATTGCGGGTCGGGCAAGTTCGGACATAATCCGCCACATCCTTGCCCATTTTGTACCAGAAGTACTTAGCCCGAATGTAGGACTTGGTCCGATCCCTGCCTGGATGACCTGCGGCCGGAATATCATGACTTGCACGCATGACTTCCTCCCTCAATGACCTGGGCACCAACAGCCGTGTGCCCTGGTTCTCCTCGTTCTTGCAGATGACTCTTTCTACCCGCAAGAACTGGGCCCTGTTAATCCAGAGAAATTTCTCCTCCGGACCCCACAGCATTATGGTGGCCTCATCCGGTTCCTGCCGATCATCGAGCCATTTCCCCAAAGCCATCAGAGCAGGATCCTTTTCTTGTTCAGCCCGCATCCTATCTGCAGGCAAGGGTTCCTCCTCCGTGACTTCCACAGGTCGGAGCCTTGCTGTTCTTACTATGGGTTCCCCCAACACAGCTCCGGCCCCCGCCGACGAAGTGCAGACTACCACATGGGTCGCTCCAAAACTCTCCTCTAGCCCTGACTCAAACATGGCCTTCACCCTTGCGGCCCGGCCAGCAAGGGGAACCACATTATCGACTACATCGCCGAAAGTGGCCCAGTTCTTGTGAGCCTTGGAGCAGTATCCGCACCCTCCGCACGGTAGGTGTTCTAAGCTAAACCCCAACCGGTACTCTTCACAAAGCGACTCTGCTAGCGGGACTCTAGACAGAGCATCAGCATTGGCATGCTTCTTGCCCGGACGATGTTCCAGGCGCATGTCATACTGACTGAGCTCCTCCATCCAGCGGGCTAGTTGCCCCTGGGGGTACTTAAAATGGAGAAGCCATGTGAGGCTACTGTGATCCGTGCAGACCACAAACGGCTTCCCTAGCAGATAATGGCGGTACTGCCGAGTGAATCTAACCACCGCCAGCAGCTCTCGCCGAGTTACGCAGTACCGCCGTTGTTCCGCGGTTAGCGCACAACTGCCATAGGACACCACCCTCTCTTCCCCTTCTTGTACCTGAAGGAGTTCTGCCCCGATGGCCTCATTAGAAGCATCTGTGTCCAGAATAAATAAATCCCGGCCATTAGGCATAGTGAGTACCGGTGCCTCCGTGAGACTGTCTTTAATTCCTTCAAAGGCTTGCTGTTGTTCTATCCCCCATTGAAACTGCTGTTTCCCCGGTGATCCGGTAGAGGGGAACTGCAGTAGCAGCAAAGCCCTTGATGAAAGACCGGTGATAGTTGGCCCGGCCCAGGAATTGTTCGACTTGTCTTGTAGTTCTTGGAGTGGGCCACTGGCGGACCGCCCGGATATGCTCCTCCCGGAGCTGAACCCCGGTTAGCGCTCACCTCCCTCCCCGAGAACTCCACCTTTTCCTGGAATAGAACGCACTTTTTAGGCTTCAATTTAAGCCCAAATTTAGCGAACCTTCCCAGGACTTCTTCCAGATTGGCTAGGTGGTCCTCCACCGACTTTCCCAAGACAACAACATCATCCAGGAAGGCCAGGACAGTCTGCCAATTTATTCCCCTTAGGATTAGGTCCATAGCCCGCGAAAAAGTCGCTGGCGCATTACACAGACCAAATCCCATCCGCACAAACTCGTAGAGCCCGTACTTCGTGGTACAAGCGGTTTTCTTCCTATCTCCCGCTTTTATCTTTACTTGGTAATAAGCCGAATTCGCATCCAGCTTAGAGAACCAAGCGTTACCCACTAGCGTGTCCAAACATTCCTCGATATTCGGTAGCGGGTAAACATCTTTGCGAGTTACCGCATGCAGTGCCCGGTAATCTATACACCACCGGACACCCCCGTCACGCTTCCGGACTAAGACCGGGGCCGAGGCCCACTCGGACTGGGAAGGTTGGATTATCCCTGCCCTCGTCATTTTGTCCAGATGCGCCTTTTCTTCCCCGGCAAAATTCAGCGGGGTACGCCTCATTTTCTGCTTAACCGGGGCTGCATTCTCGGTATCGATGGAATGTTCAACACCCTCAAATTTCCCTAAATCGAATTCGTCTTGGGCGAAAACCCCGGAAAAGCGAATTAATAAATCCCGGAGTTTGCCCCGCCCTTCCTCCGATAAAAGGATTGAGGACTGCTCGAACAGTTCGGCTAGGTGGGATGGGACCCCCTCGGTCCCCCTGTTTTGACTTGGGAGATCTCCCCGTCAAAACTTACAGAAGACCTCGGCCTGGAGTTCATGTGCCTCCCCAAGGACGTCCGCACAGGTAATTTTCCGGTGCCGGTCCGTGGGGTTAACCACATATACCTCCATCTCCTTCCCCGCCCCGTGCACGGAACAAGGAATCAAATGATTGACCCGACAGTGGCTCGAACACATATTCCCCTAACCGTTGGTCTAGAACCCCGGTTATCCTCTTAACTGTATTAGGTGGGACTATAATCCTCTTGCGGACATGTACCCGAGCTACACCAATCTGCCTGGGATTATCCCCATGTAGCATGGGAATCTCTTCTCCCCCTAGCACCAGCTTAGGGTGAAATAAATGTATAATTGCCCTATGTTTACCGAGAAAATCCATTCCCAGTAGCATATCATCTGTGATAGGTGCAACATACAGCCGCTCAGAGAACGTTTGTTCCCCCAACTGAATACTCACCGGCCCCACTACTGTCCCCTTCATGTTCATGTCTCTACCCGCCGCATGTAATATGGCCTTCCGAAGCTCTTTCGGCTGCGGTTGCAGGTGTTGCAGCACCCGATCGGAGATGATAGAGACTTCAGCCGCCGTATCCACTATTGCTCTAAGGGGGAGACCCCCTATCACTATAGGGACACTGAGCGAGGAAGTAGACCGAAGTCGGCAAACTACCACTTCTTCTATCTCATCGGAATTTGGTTCCGGACTTGAGGCAATATCCGGCATCGGATCCAAAGAAATGGTCTCCCTTGGACGGGTTGGAAGTTCGCATGTAGTGACTTCCGCTATATACTGGGAAAATGCCACTACTACTGGATCCCCTGCAGTGAAAACCTCTCCCAGCTCCTTGGAGGCGTCTTTTGACCAGGTTTTGTCAGAAATCGGCACCCCCAGGTGCTTTTCAGCCGCCTGGTTGCCTGGCAACCCCGTCATTAGTTGGCCTCTTTCGTGTCGGGCCGGGGGCTGGCCTCTGCCTCCGACCCGCTGGAGTTTTCCTCCTCAGGGCAGTTGACAAAGGAGACCCGCACGTTCCCCTTGTCTCCCCTGGCTGTGGGGCAATCCTTCCGGAAATGTCCGTGCCCCCCGCAGGCATAACACCGATCGCCCCCCGGGGACTTAGCTCGCTCCCGGGAAGCCCCCGGCCTGGACTGCAGGGCCTCTAGGACCTTCCGGAGGTCCCACTCTAAATTTGCTACCCGGGTATCCAAACCGGCTACCCGGTCACCCAGGCCTCTAGACGATCTAAAAACTTCTTTGACATAACCGCTTATTCCCTTCCGGTTCTAGGCTACCCGACGGGAAAATATTACAACACTTGGAGTTTCCTAATTTATTCACTAAACCTGGCTAATACTCTCACACACGAATAATCACACCACACACCGTCACAAAAATTCTTTTTCTTTTCTTTTCTTTTCTTTTTTTTTTCTAACCGGACTCCCGCACTACAACGAGTGGGTGGGTCCACACGCAACACAAGCAAAAACCATAAACTCACTCACACAATAGACTACACACAGCCTACCACTATAGACCACTAGACTAGCTCGAAACTCCAAGCGTTATTGCGCAGAAAACCTGCCCAAAACAAACCCAAACAGGGCACAATATACCCACTCAAACTCAAAAACAGTTCACTATATATATGAAAACGGATAAAAATACCAAAGACTTACCTAATTAGGTTCAATTGAAGTTCTCTGCAGAAAGCTGACGTCTGTGTCGATCTGCACCGATCAGCACAGCACAATAAAACAAGATGGCGTCGATCGACGGCGGAAAGCCCAAAAAGTATCCCTCCGCCGGCCACAACCACTATAGCTATACTAGTATAGCCGTTCCAGCCTAGGCCCTTACGAGAACCTACGCGCTAACAACAAATAGTGAGCAGACGAAACGGACACTCAAACTGACAAATAACCCACTTTCACACCCCAAAAGCACACGCACAACAACAATCACCTTAAAAAGACACCAAAACAGACACCTCACAGCATCAACTAAGGCCAAACACCCGTGACAGAAGCAAAACAAGGACACTCGTGTATAGCACTAGCCTTCTCACCCCCAACGGAAAAAACCCCGGCAAAAATTCGCCGGAACTACACTGGGACAGACGACTAAAAAAACTCAGAAAAATGCCTCAAGCTGGGCCAAAAACTCAGCCCGACCGATGACACTCACACCAAACGCACAAAAATATATATCACAACGTTCAAAATAGACAAGGCCGACCTAGCAGCCCTGCTTTCGACAATAATCCAAATTTTACCCTACTATGATTCCGATATCAGTCACAGCGAGCAGCTTAGCCCAACGCACGGGGTCGCACAAAATACCTATGCGTATATGGGCAGCTGTGCCCGCTGTGCCAAAAAATCAAGAGACAAAATTCGCCCACAAAGGCAAAGTTCTGATCTGCTTACAGCGCCAATTATGTAGTTTCGGTCTTAAAAACCTTAACTACACGAGAAAATACTTACACTACGAAAAGCGGTGAAAAAGACTAAACTTACTGCAACTGTTTATCCTGTAGTATCCAGTTGAGTCCGTTGTATTCAGTCCAGTCTATTTTCCACACAGTATCGTGCCCAAAGATGTATGGCGCCCTCTAATGGGTAAAGGCCTATAGGGGGTGGGGGTAATTCCTACAACAACTATGTAGGACTTGTCAAGACCTACGTCGACTGGTTAGGGTTTTTAATTTCATGAAAAAGAAAAATAATAATAGACCCTACCAAAAAAAAACCCACCATCTGTGACGTAAGATTTAGACCTACATGTATGTAGATCTTGTACTATGTCTAAGTTAGATCTAACTAGGCCTACTAGTCTAGGTAACAAAGTTAGACCTAGGCCTACATCTATTTCTAGAGACTAGACCAACTTGTTTTGTTAGGTTTGGTGAGATCTAATAACTAGATTTAACGTTAGACCCTATGTCTACATCTAACTTAGATAACGGATATCTCAAAGAAGTTTAGCCTAATCAACTATAGGCCTACTTGAAATGCAAATCTACGATAGTCGATAGGTCTACCGTCTTCTCTACATAAAAATTAAAATCAAATTCGATCATTGACATTGGCTGCTTGGGAACTTGTGAACTGCTGAATTCTTCACATCATACTAGCTTGAAAAAAAATTCTTTCTTTCTTCCAACCAGTTTTGAAATTATCTGTTCCAACAGTTAGTTTTGATCACTGTCATTGACACTGATGGGGATTAAATTCTTTATTTTATCCACTGAAATTCTCTGTTAATAGTCTAGGGCCTGGCTATATCTAGTTTTATAACACGGTCCCGCCCGAAAATCCGGGTAAGCTGTCTAGAGTGGCAGGGTTTGTAATGGCAATCCAGCTAAAACATAAGCTCAGAACGATAGAAAATGGAATGAAAGTTCGACAACAGATTGCCCTCATTTTTATAACATACAGTACTTTCAAATACTTTCAAAATTTTCAGAAATTCCAGGAGATCCCTTACATTGGTAGTAATTCATATGAATGTTATTCTATTTATGAAATTTAAGCGTAATTATAGTTGTACTCACCGGTAAACTTTTCACAAGAAATTCACACTTCGTGCGGGTGACGTCATTACATTGACTTTACACACAGCGGAAGTGACGAAAAAGGTAGTATTTGTTGTCGATTAATTCTTTTGGCTAATTGTAATATTCATGAGGTAAGGTCCAATCAGAGCTGAATATTGTCGGGATACGCAAAGCAAAAATAAATAATACATGAAGTGAAATCGGATTTTTATGCTAATGGGGGCTTCGGGAGATATGAAATGTCTCTCGGGGGGGCGGAGCCTAAATACGCTCAAATACGCTTAAATTGAATGGTGACGCTGTAGCTTATATGCAAATGAGGCAAATCCGCGGGTGCTACCTTGTCGTCTATACTATTTAATTTGTCTATGGTAATAATACATAAATATTGCATGCTGCGCAGCTCAATATAACCGAAAAAGTCAGAATTTTCCAAGTGGTGTTATATTTTACCGATGCCGCAGGGCGAGGTTGGAAATTAATATAATTGGACAAGCGAAACTCTAGATTTTAAGACGAATAAACATGAGTGTATGTTATATTGAAAAATGATATGCGTGTGATATTTGTTATATAAGATAGAAGTTTACACATAAGTTATTCTGAAATACTTGATGCAGTTAAACAAATTAAAAGTGGTAAAACGCCTGGTCAAGATGGCTTCACAGCGGAATTTTTAAAGTACTTTAAAAATGATATAGGAATTTATTTGTGGCGAAGTGTGAAGTATCCTTATTTGACTGGTGAGTTATCTCTCTCACAAAATTTGGGTCTTATAACTCTAATCCCTAAAGGTAATAAGCCCCGTCATTTCATTAAAAATTGGAGACCGATATCTCTCCTGAACGTTATATACAAAATTTTATCTACATGTCTTGCAAATAGGCTGCGAAAGGGGGCACGGGCCGGATGTGCCTTCCCCCTAAATCCGCCACTGCTGCAATCAACCTCCGTTTAGAAAAATGTCAACAAATAGAACACATAAACAGTGATCTTAGAGGCCATAACTTTTTATCTCATAATCCTAATTCAACAAAACTTGGATGTTCTGTTCAGAATGATATTCTCCATGATTTAAACTAACAAAAATATATTTCTATCAATTGTCGTTGCCATTGTAACCGTTATTTATGTAAATGTAGTTTTTAATGATTTTTTTTTAAAACAAATATATGTTTATATAATTCCGTGTAAATATGAGTTAGATATAATAACCAGGCAGTTATGGTATTGTTTGTAAATCTAATACACCCAGATAAGATCAGGAGTGATTATTAATCTTCATCTTTATCTTTATAAATTTATGATTGTTTTGAAATCTTTATTTTTTTAGTCGATTTTCTCTCTCATTGTGCCTAGAGATTTCCTTATTCTTGCTAACTGGAACAACCAATATTAATTTTAGCTTACTCATGTTGAATGAAAAAATGTTAATGAAATTATTTCTTTGAATATATGATGCATAACTTTCGAGGTATTTAACAAATTTATGAATCATACAATCTACCATTTTGATAATATGTAATTTCTTTTTAAATCCAAAATCTTAACCTTAGTGGCCTCAATGTACTGTGATGGTAAGCTGTATAGCCACTATGGTCATTTTTAACCTTGAACTTGCAGCACTGACTATTTCATGTGAACAAATGGTGATTGGACATCATTGACAACATTCATTGACAGCGCTCATATCCACCAATGGTGCTCAAGGCGCTCCAATATTTGGCCCAGCTGCCCTATAATTAAACTGAAATCTGATTTAATCAATAATGAAATATTCTATAACAAATTAGGCATTGCGTAGACGTTGTACTTTAGAATGCATGTCTTGCTGGTTATATTTTGTAGAGTAAAGAGAGAGAAAAGGGATTGTTGATAATCCAACTTACAGTGGTTGGCTCATCATTGGTTATATATTGCGATCTTTCAACAACAGAAATCTCTATCTTGAGAACAGTTTATTTTATTTTATTTCATTTTCAGGAAAACAATATAACAATAACAGAGAATACAAAGTGCAATAACAGAAGAAGGGAATCACAAAATAATACATGTAGTTGTAATAGTTCTGACCAATTAAAGTAATATCGTTTTTATGATGCTTGTCGAGACAGTGGAATATTCAAGTAGAATTAATTACATTTGTTATTGATATCAAATTTATTGAGTTGACAAAGAAGTATAAATACTTAATATAATATGTAAATATTATTTTATTGCCTGTGTTGTGTTTGTTACTTTTTATTCATATGAAAATCATGCAGCCTATCACACAGAGGCGGCGCTCGGGGGGGGGGGGACACATTGCACCACCTTTTCAAGTACCAAAAAAGTGCCCCTTTTTATCTGTGAAAAGTGTCCCTTTTCATAGCTGATAAGTGCCCCCTTTTTTCTTATAGTGCCCTTTTTTCTTTGTAATAAGTGCCCTTTTACCTTCTGATAAGTGACCCCTTTAACTTCAGACATTACTGGCCCTTTTAAAATATGTGCCTTTGTTTTTCGTCTGATTAGTGCCAATTCTCTGTTCTAATAGTAGAATTTTCATTTCTTATAAGTGCCCCTTTTCACCTCTGATAAGTGACTCTTTTTTTTTGAATGGCTGCCCCTTCTTCTTTCTACTAAGTGCCCTTTTCACCTTCTGAAAAATACCTCTTTTTAAGTGCCCCTTTTACTTCTGATCAATGCCTTTTTTTCTTTCTGCTAGTATTATTTTCCCTTTTGATAAGTGCCCCTTTTGTCTTCTGATAAGTGCCCTACCTATATACCTATATATATTTAATATATTGTACCTATATACTCCGATGTCGCTTACAAATTGAGCCCTAAAGTCCACAAAAGAACCACATAGGCCTACCTAGCTCAGAGAGGCTTCCTTATAATAGATTCCGATCCCCTACTGATATCAGCACCATGAGAGGCAGTGGAGCAGGGGCAGTTATACAAGAATGAGCAGTGCCCTTACATCATAACAGGAAGAAGGACAACTTTTTTTTTTTAATTCTAAGCTCGCTCGCTACGCTCGCTCGCATTTACCATTGTCTTTTTATCATATTAGGAAATCGCTGCTATTCAAAAATCTTCAATATGTATAATCAGACCATTGCACTCAACTGCAAAGTAATTTTTTTTATTTATTTATTTTTTTTTATCTAGAACCATGCTAAGACATAAACAATAATGTGTCGATAATGATACTCGATTATGCATTAATCAGAATGTAGCGCTTTACTTTTTTGACTCAGCTCAAAGTGGTATTTTCCGCAATTTTTTCACCCTTTGTAGGTGCCCTTTGCCCCCAAAGTGCCCCTTTTTGTTGGCGCCCCCCGCCCACTTTGAAAGACGCTCCGCCGCCCCTGCTATCACCCACACTGGGAGTTACTAAAGTTTTGGATTCTGAGCGACTTTTCGAGAGCAAACTTTGACACACCTCATTTGTGTGCCCCCCTTATATCTTTAAATCCTAGAAAATATCTAAATGTGGAGGGACAAAGGCCAAGGGTCTATCAAAGGTTTGTCCCCAAACATATATAATACATAAGATATATTATTTAAGAGAATTACGGACAGTTTACACAACACAACTTTTTTATAAACAAAGTTTTTAATAAACAAAGTGAAATTCGATGCTTTGGTGATGACAAGCTAAAAGTTTGCTACAGCCAGTATAACATTTTTTAGGTCTGTGTAAATAATACATTACATGCATAAGAAATAATCATATTTTACACTGTCTTGTAGAAATAATTATCTCAGCATGGTTCATTCAACTTAAAATAAAAATTGGTTGCACCAGTTGGAAAGAATGAAGGTATCACGAAGCACCAAGAACAATAATAACGTCTAATGTCATTTGGGTGTATCAGAAATACAAACAATGATATAATTTCTTTGTTATTATATCTAAGTCATGCACATTAACTCTGAATCTCAGACTTTCAAAGTAATATCTATTTGAAAACTTACAAAAATGAAATGGAAAATGAACATTGAATAATAGTTGTCAAGGCAACTAAAAGTAACATAAATATATCAATATTGTTCTAAAACATGTGGAATATCTTTCGGAACAGTGTCCAAGTTCCATTGAATTGGGATTATGATGAAAAAAAGTTACAGCATAGGTACATCTTTGTGCGCTCAATGTTCACAAGGTTCTAGGACACCTACCCCCTGGACGACCACCCCCGGATAACCACCCCTAGGATAACCACCCTCTAGAAAAACTACCCCCTAGGACAACTACCCCATAGGGCAACCACCCTCTAGGACGACTACCCCCGGGACAATGGCCCTCTAGGTTGATTACCACCCCCCCCCCCCCCAACTAACTACCCCATAGGGCAACTACCCTCGAGGACAACTATCCCCAGACAACTACCCTCTGACAACTACCCTCTAGGACAACCACCCTCTAGGACAACTTACTACCACCGGACAACTCCCCCAGGACACCCTCTATAGGAAAAGAAAAGTTCCCCAAATTGGACTTAACATCACGTTGAACAATATTGTGCTCGTTTACTATACGCTCGCTCGCCAAAAAAGAATTAATATGGCCTTTAGCATAATTTACAGAGGGTGGTTGTCCTATAGGGGTACCCCTCTTTGATACCCTACTATAAAGATTATGCACACATTTATTTAGCTATAAGGCACGATATCGTGCTAACACATATTATGAGATTATAAGCACACGTTTCTTGAGATCAAACTCCAAGGCTCTATCAGGCACCGATGCACGAAGTTGTTGAAAAACAGTCATAAGGTTATAATCAATGCAAATCAAAGTTAGTGTTTGGATGAAGTGATGTTAGAGACAATATTGAGATGTAAATAAGTTCATATAGAAACACATTTTCAAGACAATCACTAGCGTACCCAATGGGGGGGGGGGGGGGGGGGGCAAAGGGACAGACTGCTCCCCGCAACTTTTACTTCAAGGTATAGATTCCCCCCTTTGTTTTAGAACCTTATTTTTTTCTCTTGTCAGGGCGAATTTTCAAGGGTTGGCGAGAAGAAAACCATATGGATCTCCCTCCAAACAGTTTCCGCTAATCATTTCCTCGCAAGTTCCCCCCCCCCCCCCCCCCCCCCCCCCCCCCCCCCCGCCCTTGACGCCACTGAAGACAATTATTCCTATAACCCCTGTATAGGGTTTAGCGCACGTTTCATGAGCACCAAGGCACTATAATGACCACCAATGCGCGATTTTGCTTAAAACAGTCATCCAGTTTAAAATCAACGCAAATCAAAGTCAGTGTCTAGATAAATTGTTAAAGATTATTGAGATGTACATGAAGTTCATTTAAAACAAAGTTGTCAAGATAATCATTCCTACAATCCTCGTAGGGTTAAGCACACGTTTCATGAGCACCAAGTCACTATAATGAGCACCAATGCGCGATTTTGTTTGAAAACAGTCATCAAGATTGTAATCTAAGAAAATCAAAGTCAGTGTCTAGATGATTAGATGTTAAAGACAATATTGAGACATAAATAAATTTCATTTGAAACAAAATTTTACAGATAATCATTCCTACAATCCTCGTAGGGTTAAGCACACGTTTCATGAGCACCAAGTCACTATAATGAGCACCAATGCGCTATTTTGCTTGAAAACAGTCATCAGGATTATAATCAATGCAAATCAAAGTCAGTGTCTAGATAATTAGATGTTTAAGACAATATTGAGACGAAAATAAAGTTAATTTTAAACAAATTTTTCAAGATAATCATTGCTACAATCCTCGAAGGGTTTAGCACACGTTTCCTGAGCACCAAGGCACTATAATAATTCGCGATTACCACCGCCGCCTGGACTAGGTCATGAATATTCATTTAGTGCGTTACGCGTACATCTTGAATTAATGTGGTGGACTTGGAGCTCAAATAGTCTCTACCGTCGATGTCAATGAATAGGCTGCTTTAGATCTGCGACGCTAATGCTATGACGCGCCAATTCCCTGGTTGCGTTAACGTTCTCCTCTTTCACCGCGTCGTGTTGAAAAGAGGCTTTAGATTTTGGGAAGACGCGCAACCTCAATCCATAGTGCAAATCAGACAAAACAAGGGGGTACGGGAGGCTCAACTCCGCTTCTGCGTCCCACTTTCTCTGGGACAATTTTCTGGCGGGTCAAAAAGTGAACACTGCTCCAAATCTTCATGTACTAGCCTATTTTTTTTTTTTTAAAGGGGATCAACTAAATGAGATTTTGTCCTACGAATAATGATACTGAGGGAAAGGTGTTTTTTTAAATGATAGTAAAAGACACAAAATAATTAAAAAAAGTTAGGGGGGGCCGGGGGGGGGGGGGGGGTACGACGCATATTGTTTCCATGACCTAGAGCAGAACGTGGTTCTCCTTTAGGCAAACTAAATTTTTTCTCCCTCAAGCCGTCCCCTATTTAATTTTTTGCTTTTCTAAATTTGATGATTTATAATTCGATTGATGATATATCACGCCTTTTTCATTTTGCCCCTTTTATTGTTTTTGTTGAAAACTTTTAAGTGCCACCTCCTACATCAATTGGCACCACCTATTATTTTGTCATTCTGTTCATTTCATTTGGGGGGGGGGGGGGGCCGGGGATTATCTGACTGCTGGTACATGATATGGTTTTGTTGCTGTCGGAAGGGAGGAGGCGGGGCGGGGGGGGGGGGGGGCGGGGCGGGTATACAGATGCGTGTGCCGCAGTGCAACTGCCGCAATGTCTCTATATTTTCTATATATTTATTTTTCTATTATAAGTGCACTTATTCATCTTTTTACTAATGTAGTCATACCACAATTTTCAAAAACTTTTTCTAATTTACAATGGAAATAAAAAGAAAATTATTTGATTTTACAAATTCATTCGTTTTATTCACAGACTAAAACAGCATTAGCTTGAGGTGACATGAACATTGACAGTGCCTAACATTAAAACGTTTTAATGAAATATGTGAAGTGTGAAAAGAATTCACGAATTATGCTCAAGATTTATCACTGGAATGTCAAACTATGTGTACCTATAAGAGGGACACCACTGGTAGTCAATGTCATGGCTTTTATCATATCAAAAATACATATTTTTGGGTGTATCTATAAAGAGGCTATAGGAGTGAAATGTTAACTGCCTGCAATACCCCCCCCCCCCTCCCCCCCCCCCCCAAAAAAAAGGTCAGATTTATTGGTCTAGTTGGACAAACACTTAGGTTTTTGCAATTGACCCACATTTTGACATTCAATGTCCAGCTCAGAAATGCATTCCTTAGATTTAGAATATTCGCCATTATGTTAACTAGCAATAAATCTAAAAAAACTATCATTTAAAACTTGAAGTATATTTAAGAATACTTTGATCCTTTGTGACCTTCATTGGGCAACCTGTATAATGAAGACAAAAAGAAAGGGAAAGAAATATTAAACTTGATGTAAACTGTAGACTTGGCTTTCGGGAAGAAAAAAAGAATTGGTACATTTCTAGTTTTATGTCACATATGTTTTTGTTTTCTTATTTTTTCCTTGATAGTCTACATGTAGTTGACATATACATTTAGGTTTAAATCTTAACAGAAGTAAATATTTTTATCTTCTATTCCAAATTAGATCCTAGACCTAGACCTCTAGGAACTAAGTACGCAGGTACTCTCAACATAATCTACATTACTTTTTTGAACGTAGACTATACTCTATAGGGTCTACAGAAAACATATACAATGTACATGTACATGTCTATTAAAGTCTAAAAATTATAATCTAATCTAGTAACAGAGCTTACTGGACTAGGCTATGACTATGTCAAAATTAAAGAAACAAATCATAAGGTTTTAGAGGTCTCTATTTTCCAAATTCAAGTTTACCTTCCCAATTGAACTTGGGTTTCCTGCAGTGAGTAGATGACAAAGTCTACAGGTATCACGATATAGGATTATCTGGTCCTGGTCCCATTGCATTACTTTAGTCCATTTTACCATAGATAGCTCTGTAATTAAAAGAGAACAGATAAGATTCTGGTGGTAATAAAAGCATAGTACAGTCTAGAGTATCATAATTACAGATATTTCACTTATTAACATAAATCATACGCCTGGGGTGCCCCTGGCCTAAGTTTAACCCCTGATAGGGTTTAATAGCGGTAGACTAAATGTATGCCTAATGCCACGGTACTTAGGGTAATTAAGCACCATTGCATTAGCCTAGGGCCTAGGCATAAATCTAGTCGACCGAGGGCCCTGGCCCCTGGACCTGCACAGATTAACCCTCTCATTCTTACTCTCAGACTTCTTGGAGGATAGATCACATTTCACTTTGTCTTTAATTGATCTTGACTTCAGTAAAAAAAAAGTATCAGTATAAACTATAAAATATTTGCTGAGGGAAAAGTGAGAGGATCAATTGATGGAAGCTGGGGCTTTTAGTTTTACTTAGCCTTATCAAGAAGACAAGATATTGCACAGAAATAGGACAGACTGAAATAAAATCACACTATGAATTACACAGAAATAACCGTCAGTTATGGGGAATTATTCATATTTAAAACGTATTTGTCAACCTTCCCCATAGTGAGCCATACGTAGTCTCAGACTCAGTGGAACAACCGACGATATAGAGTCAGACTCAGAGAGACTGAGACTGTCCGAGTCTGAAGACAGCTTTTGGTCTAGGCCTAACTCTAGTCACTACGAATTAGCAGCTCTGTATCAAGTATTGACAAAAAGCTTCAGTCTCTCTGTATCGTCGGTTGTTCAACTTCAACTAAATCTGGCCCCACTGCACTGACCTCCGTGGAAGCTTGACAAATGTCAATTTTAATAAATGATTTTCTACAAGATAGGGCTAGGCCATACTTCTGTCTAGATAAACAAGTAGGCTAGGCCTACAACTAACAACATGAAAATCAATATATGGAACCATCATCTTGTCATCGCTAGCGGCGTTTCATTTTCCCCGACCAATGGGATAATTGGAATAAATAAAAAGTATATCTTTATTGACATTATGCAGCATAATCAAAATATACTTCAAAACTTTCTGCAGCCATTGGTAACAAACATATCACAAGAAATAACTTAAATCGACATAAAAACACAACTTTGTAACTTACCAAGGAGATGTTCGTCGAGCTTTTCTCAATTTCAACAAATGACAAAAGTGCACTCAATTGTGACGTCATATTTATAGCAAAATCAGTTTAGCGTCGAGATATTTGAGCGGACGGTAAATTGGCCCAGAACCGTCGTTAGAAATTGGAGGACGCGAGATCGATTGGGAAGAACTGTCTCGCGCATGCGCAGAACAACCTTTTTTGCCTAATAGGCGCGTCGCAGAACTAGAGTCGCAGATCTAAAGCAGCCTATTGAGAGCTATCTGAGAGAACGCAATAATTATTGCGAGGGAACGCAATAATTATTGCGTGGGAACGCAATATTTATTGCGAGGGAACGCAATAATCCATGGAGAATTTTTTCCCCTCATGTCACCTGGCGGGCTCCGTAATAGGATGCTAGTGATGCGGTGGGATTTGAACCCCAGACCTCGTGATTTACAGTCCGGGGACTTATCCACTGATCCACAACACCTCTGCACCTGGAGGCCGAATGGGACTAAAAACCCGAATTACGTGCTGTGGCCCTACATTCTATTGTTACTATTTTGCCAAACACCCCCAATAACTTACAATATTATTATATTCAAATAAAATAGGCTTTAGGTTAGAGACAATACTTAGGTCTGTAAATTATGGCCCTAAATTATTTGTAGAAATTCATTATAGGCCCACTATGTTGAATTTACCTGCACTCGATATGGGAAGAATAATTATAATTCAGTGAAATAAGCCACCATTCATCGAGTGTGTCCACACACTCTGCCGTGTAAAGTCAATGGAGGAAGAGTAATTTTATCGGATAGGTATTTATTAGCGTTGCCCCAGTCCATTGTTCCATAATAAAGGTAATTAATATTACTGAAAAATATGTATGGAAAGTGTATACCTTGTGAAGATATTGATACATGCCAGGACGTTTTCTGCTATAAGTATTGTCCAATTTGGGAGAAGTATAAGTTGAAGGTATTTATAACACAGGTTGTTTATCCTGTCTATTGATCTTGAGATGGACTTTGTGGCCCACGGAGAAGCTAAAGTCAATGGAGGATGTGAACCCTCATAGGCATTACACGCAATAAACTGCACGTACAAAGTGAATGCAAGCTGGCATTTTCACGAGAATGCCATTTAAATTGATTATTTATCACTTTAGGTGCATGCCGACACTCCGACAGTGAGTCACGACGTATTAAAAACATTATTCGGGAGGCCGTGCGTACAGTGCGCACCTGCAAATATTAGGAAATGATCTTCGACAACGCTTTCATTTTCGTCATTGGCGTTATCTGACAGGTGCGTTTTGGGGACTTCTCTTTTGTTTTGAGTGCCTCGGTGGCTTTAAATTTGGTTTCCCCGGTCTTCGTCTACAACTTCACTTCATTCACCAATTCACTTCATTCACTTCACATCATCCACCAACTCTCTGGTAAGACCTTATTAATTAATGTTGTTAGACCAGAAGTAAAATTTCGGTTCTTCTTATAAATAAAGTTTTCTTTTACCTAATCCGTATAACACATTCAGCCAAATGAATGAAAGGATATTTCAAATACCCAAGGTGCTCCTTTTCAGTAACAAAATACAGAGATTGGAAAGGTGACAAAGGTCTAATTATTATGTCTAAAACTGAAATTAGGTCCCTCGTCTGTATTCTATTAGCTATGGAATGTAAGATTTTTGGTTATCTTTCCGCTAGGAGAACGTTCTTAGCCGAAATACGAATTCGATAAAAACATTGTTGGCTAAGAATTTCTCCCTAAGTATAAATAATAATTTTATTCCGAAATTTCTTTAAGAAAAAAAAATTTCTCAAATATTAGAGTTTCGTATTCCAATACAATCAAGGTAATATCATGAATATGTAAGATTGTTAAGGGGCGGACTGGACATGGGGAGTTTCCCCCCACAAGCCGCTTGATATATTGGCTTGAGGGCCGGTCAGTTGTGGTCTGAGGGCCTGTTGATGAAACACATTTTTAGGAGAAAAAAAAACATTCTGCAAAGCACATTCACCAGCGATAAAACTTTTCTGATATCACTCTCAGTCTCTGCACTGCAACCTGTTATATATACCCATCCCTCTCCTAATGATCATCTACCTGTGTTCTGCATGATTCGTGATCTACTAATTAATGGCCGTAAGTAAAAGGGGAATATAGAGAGACGAATTTTTACAGAGGATAATATTTCTCATCTAAACAACGATTGCCTGGCTGAAGAATGGTCCGACGTGTTGGTATGTGAAGATGTAGACAAGTCTTTTGAACTGTTCTGGAGTAAATTCTATGATTATTTTGATAAGAATACCCCTCTCATCCAATCAAATAATAAGAGCTTGGGTAGACATCCCTGGATTACCAGGGGAATAATACTACAGTCTATCAAAAGAAGAAATACCCCATACAAAAGAAGTTTGAGGAAACCAACTCGAGAGAATATCGAGAAATAAAAAAAAAATACCGAAATAAATTAACGTCAATAATAAGATCATCGCGCACTACATTTTACACTAGGCAATTTGATAAAACAAGCGGAAATATGTCATCTACATGGAAAGTTGTTAAAGATGTTTTATGTAAAAGAAATAAGACGGAAACCACCCATTTTGTATATGAGAATAGTGAAATAACTTCTGCAGGAGATATTGCTAATGTGTTCAATGAATACAAATCAAGCAAAGAAAATAAATACAGCAGGAACAATTTTTAAGCAATATCTGCCAGGGCAGTCTCGATTCTCTATTTTCCTCAGGCCAACTGATTATCTTGAAGTACTTGATGTTGTGTGTTCTTTAAAAAATAATAAATCCCTTGGTCATGATGGAATTAGTTCCTCATTCTTGAAGCAGATCATAGGTTCGATCTCAACACCTCTTGTACACATCTGTAATCTATCTTTATCAAGTGGTGTATTTCCTTCTTCATTCAAACTGGAAAAGGTTATTCCTGTGCATAAAAAAGATAGCACCTCAAACATCGCTAAATATAGGCCAATCTCAATATTATCAAGTTTCTCAAAAATACTTGAGAGGAACGTGTATAATAGATCTTTAACTATCTTGAGAAACATAAACTTCTTAACCCTAACCAATTTGAATTTAGAAGGTCTCACTCAACTGACCTTGCATTGATGCAATTTTATGAACATGTGTCTAGTGCCCTGGCCGCTCGTGAGCATGTTATTGGTGTGTTCATGGATCTTGAGCAAGGCTTTTGACACACTTGACCACTCAATTCTTCTATGTAAACTACAACATTATGGAGTCAGAGGCATTGCTTTGGAGTGATTCTCTAGCTACCTTTCCAACAGAAAGCAATACACATCCTACAACTCTGTCAACTCTGCTGTGTCATTTCTAAAATGTGGTGTTCCACAAGGTTCAATATTAGGCCCCTTGTTATTCTTGATATATATCAATGATATTTGCAATGTGTCTACCACTCGAAATTGCATATTATTTGCAGATGACACAAGTGTTTTCTTATCTCATAATAATATCAATATCCTTGAAAATACAATTAATAATGAACTACCAAAATTAACCAATTGGTTTAGGAGCAATATGCTGTCTCTCAATGTGCAAAAAACAAATTATATTCACTTTAAAGGTAGAAAGTCTCGTGGAGTACAAACTCCTAAAGTAAAACTAGATGTTGATGTCTTGTTGGAAAGAAAAACTTGTACCAAATTTCTCGGTGTTTACATTAATGAACAGCTAAACTTGAGTGATCATTTGAAAAACATAAGAACAACAATTTCCCGAAATATTGGAATATTATATAGAGTGAATTATATAGTTCCTGACAAAGTAATTTTTATATTGTACAATACTCTGATTCTACCATACATCTCATACTGTATGTTCTTTGGGCAACATCTAAGTGTGTTACGGATAATATTCTCTTGCTACAAAAGAAAGCTATCCGCATTTATGCTGGAGCTGGTTATTGTGACCATACACGGCCTCTCTTTATCAAGTTGAAGAGCCTTACGGTTAGTGACATCAACTTTCTTCAAACCGCCCTCTTTTTGTTTCGTTACAATAACAACCGTTTGCCCACTTCCTTTTCCTCCATGTTCAGTCGAAACAGTGATATTCACTCTTACCCTAGTATACCAGACAATCAGCTAATATGCACTTATTCAATCCCCGCACATTCATTGACTCATAAATCTGCATAACGGTCCAGATGTCTGAAATGCCTTACCGAAAGACACTCGAAATTTACTTACCATTCATTCCTTTAAAAATGCGATTAAGCGCATGCTTATCTCTAAGATGTGATTAATACATATACATGTACAATCATTTCTTGTATTACTACAACGAAGCCTAGAGCTTCGTATCACCTGAAAGACTAAAATATTTTCTTCTTACATAATCTGTCCTATTACGTGTATAGATATCCATCGATGCCTTTACTATATTACTGATTGCATATATTATTTGGGATAATAAAGGCTCCCTCCTCTTTCTCCATCTTCTTACCTTCTATACCTTTATTTTCATCTTTATCTTTTGTAAATAGTGTAAAATTTCAAATTAGTTATTTAATGTTAAGATTAGTTATTGAGTTTTCTCTCTTTGTTCTTACTTTGTTTTAGTTTTATTTTTGAATGATAATATATGTAATTCGTTAGTTTTTAATGTGACGGTATGGCAACGTTTCAAGCCTTTTAAGCTTATATTGCTGTACCTCTGTATGGTGCTCCATTATTCTATGTCTGTGTTGTGACCATAGTTATTTTATGATTCTGTCATTGTAATTTGTTTCTTTAAATATCTTTCTCCTTTGGATGTGATCACTCCAAGGAGTTATTTCAATGTATATGTAATATGATGAACCATTCAGAAATAAATAAATAAGTAAATAAAATTAAAGAATTCAATTGTAATGTTGAGCAACCGTAGAACGTACACAAAATGCGTATTAAAGACAGTCTGAAAAAAAAAATAATAATAATATATATAACATTCTAGCGCTTTGCTACATATGCCGATCACCTCAATAAGGTTTAATAAATTTCGAGAGAATAGAGGGAGAGAGAACTAGAGAGTGGGAGAGGGGGCGGAGAAAAGTAAGTGGGCCCTGCTCGTTCAGTTGTTATTTACTGCGTATGGCTGATCGAAGTAGATATTTACTCAACTTGCTTTTGAAACAGTTAAGACTCGGGGAGTTATCATGTCGGTGCTAAGTGAGTTCCTATATTTAGGGGCGTCGAAAGAGGCTGTTCTGAGAGCGAAAAGAGTACGAGTGAGGTAAAGGTTTGAAAAAGGAATAATGTTTTAGAATTTTATATTCGTTAAATAAAGGGTCGTTGTTTTAAAAAAAGAGCATTATGCATTATTATAATGATTTTCTTTTGTAAGAGTAATTTATCGGATAGCTATTTATTAGCGTTGCCCCAGTCCATTGTTCCATAATAAAAGTAAATTAATATTATTGAAAAATATGTATGGAAATTGTATACCTTGTGAAGATATTGATACATGCCAGGAAGTTTTCTGCTATAGGTATTGTCCAATTTGAGAGAAGTATAAGTCGAAGGTATTTTTAACACAGGTTGTTTATCCTGTCTATTGATCTTGAGATGGACTTTGTGGCCCATGGAGAAGTTGGGCTCTTTTTATAGTTACTAAATCGTTCTCTCAGTTGTATGCACTCTAATAAAAACTCAAATGTTAAATCTACATTTAAAAGGTTGGAGGAGTGACAACATTTTCAAAATGGTAAATGAACACTTTTAACATGCTGCATCCAACCTTTAAACTATTAGATCCAGCATGTTAAAAGTGTTAATTTACCATTTTAAAAATGTTGTCACTCCTCCAACCTTTTAAATGTAGATTTAACATTTGAGTTTTTAGAGTGTGCAAATAGCAAAATGACCAGTAAGAATGCTGAAAAAAGTTATCATTATTTTTATTTACATCTTGACAATCATATATTTGTTGCCAGTTAACTGGTACTTGAATTATCATTAAGGCGCTCCAAGTTGCTGGCATTTAATAAGTGAGTTTTAATTTTATGGGTACATTTGTCAAGAGGTGCATTTGAAAGTTTAGTTTTACGAAAAATAGAGTGATTGTCAGATATGTCCCATGGAATAATTCCTGATTCTTTAGCAATTGCATGTTCATAAAATTATCAATCAAAGTGGGGGATTGGTCTGTCAATTTAGTGGGTTTGGAGCAGGTAAAAAAGAAGCAGACAAAATTGAATATAGATTATGATTATAGAATTATAGAAAATCGTGAGAAATATATTGTTGATTGGAATATAACAAGTCTCCCACAATAAAACAGTGTTTATTCTGTATAATTGGACTTGGTAATAAATATGATACTTATTTGGATATCTATTTGGATATCTATTAAAAGATTGTTTTGTGGAGATTGGGGAAGGCGGTATATGACACCTATTGTTGCATTTTTACTCTCCTTTATGTTTATTTAAATGAAAAGTGATTCGAAAGTATTGGTCATGTGTCTCATATCATTGAAATAAGAGCACTCGAGTCTGTTCGATACAGACATTCCTACGGCACCTCCTGTTTTTTTTTTCAGTCTTGTCTGTTGTTGGTGAGTAAATCATAATTATCAATATTCAGAAGAGAGTTTGCGGTTTGGTGAATAGGGTTTCAGTGAGACCAATGAATGGGCATTTTCTGTATTAAAACTTTCAGGAAGTAGACCAAGTTGATCCAAATTTTTGTTTAAGCTAGTTTCTAATGCTTTAATGTATGAGAAAAGGGTTATCGGTTAAATCTTTTGTAAATTTGGATTTGAAGTAGTTGACGGTAAACTACTTGGAGGATGTGTAATGTTGCGCTTGATCATTGTCGTCAAAATTGAGAATCAACTCCTCTGAGTTTGTATTTCATTCAGTGGAAATACAAGTATCGTATTCCTGATTATTTCAGTTCTGGTGATTTGCCTGTCAGTATATAAATGGAATAAAAACTCATAATCTTCTGTATATATTGCTGAAGGGATATTAGGTGATGGCAAACGCAAGTAGCTCATTTGAACATACGAAGAATTGAAAGTATTAAATTTGACCATTTAGAATAATTTATGTTTTATAATCTTTTTTGTGTAGGATTTAATTCGATCCTAGGTTCCACCTGAGCTATATTTAGAGATAGATTTTTAATTTAGAACGGGGGGATCTGGAAATGTTATTGTTTAAGTTACAAGACACAAGAAATAAGGCCTTGTATGATAAATATATGTATGATAAGTATATGCATGATAAGTATATGCTTTATCATTTTGTCAATTAAACATGTTTACATGTGAAAGATATCAACATGCATTGCACTTCTTGTTTTCCACATCAAGACATGGCTAGCTGGTTACATGTCGTTTTTCCGAAGGTTCGTATTTCCGAAGGTTCATTTTTCCGAAGGTTCATAATTCCGAAGGTTCGTTATTCCGAAGGTTCGTTACTCCGAAGGTTCGTTTTTCCGAAGGTTAGTTTTTCCGAAAATGAAATAGGGTTCAAAATTCCGAAGGTTCGTATTTCCGAAAATGAAAAAGGGTTCGTATTTCCGAGCATGAAAAAGGGTTCGTATTTCCGAAAATGAAATAGGGTTCGTATTTCCGAAAATGAAAAAGGGTTCGTATTTCCGAAAATGAAAAGGGGTTCGTATTTCCGAAAATGAAAAAGGGTTGTAAATTCAGAGAATACGGCGTCAATCCGTATTTCGGATAGGGAGGAGGGGAAAGACGGCCAAGTGTAAAGATATTAATTTCTTACTCAAATGATGATAACAATTATAATAAAATCCAGAGAAATAGCCATTATTATCGTAATTCCTGTCAATATTATCATTATTATTATGATTATTATTATTATTATTATGCACCGAAATTATTATTATTATTATCATTATTATCATTGTTCCTATTATAATAACCAATATTTGTGAGCGAGCGTAGAGAGCGAGCGCCTCAGGAATACATGTTTCATTTCTCATAAAATGATATTGCTTCGGTGATTACAAATACATGCTGATGTATTGAAGAAAGTGAATGAACGGATTCCGGATTAAATTTGCTTGAAATTGGCTTGAAGTTATTTATATGATGTATATACCGCTTTGAAAAATGAGACACACCAAAGTTCCAAGTAGATCTTTACAAGCAGAACATGGCCACGTAATGTTTTTGAAAGGGGGAGCTGATGCCTCTTGGCAGAATATCATACTCCCTGTTTCTACAATTTGCAAGCGAGCGAAGCGAGTTAGACAAAAAATAAAAGCCTTTTTTTTATTGTAATGGAAATGCAATTTCGCCATCAAAAGACAAATATAGAACATGTAATAATGAGCCTTGAATAATATTACTTAACCCTACTGCCGAATATGGAATATTTGGGCACTTCACTCGCCCTAATGAAGGGCGTTCCCTGTCCCAAACTATTCCGTTTCTAAATCTTACGCGCTAGTGAGCAAGTAAAAAAAAGGAGATATTGTCTATAGAATAATAATTTTGTTACCAGATAATCCAAACAATTATAACATTTTGAGTACCTTCCCGCCCATAGATAAGGATAGCCGACCATCTCGCTTCCCAAAATTTTGTTTCCACTATTACGTACAATTTCTATTCAATTCCAATGAGCACCGGTTTGTTCTCAATAGAAAGAATTCGAACGCCATTTTATTTCCAGAAAAGTGGGACGTCCATGTCGCAACTCTTTAATACAGGGACACTACTAGCCCTCAGAGCCATCTATTACAGAGTTTGGCCAACTCGGCTCCATGTAGGTAGCAATATGGCGCTTGTTGCTTTGTTAGGCAAGCACTAAACAAAGGAATATACGCCATGTTGTGCCCAAATAAACCGAGTTGACCGAAGTCTGTAATATGGCTCTGTAGATGGCTCTACAAGCCCTCCCATCCGGTCCCCAAAACAGCAACAGCAATAAAAGCAACAACATAATATTACAGAGAGTTCATAAAGGAGTCACTGCTATGTTTAATAAATAGCCTGGCAAGTAGCACAACATATTATAACAAGCATATTATTGATACGTATAGGCTATAGGCCAATTATACGATCATGACAAGGGAAATAAAAGAAGCAATAGTAGAGTAACCGGTGCAATATCTAAGTCTGGTCGCATAACTCCATCCAAAATGACATCGTCATCGTAATTCTGGGTAGTCCACTTCATAATAACAATTGTAATAATAATAATAATAATAATAACAACAACAACAACAATAATATTATCAATAATAAAAATTATAATACTGATAATACTATACATTAATATTAATAATGATAATAATGATAATTATAATAATAACAATAATAATAATAAAACTATTAATCATTTGTACAGATTCTAATGAGTTGCTTCATTTTACTGCACAGTCTGCGTTTTTAACAGTTACAACCGCTGACCTGAAGTTTGAAATAACTTTTACAAGCATAACGAATTACAAAACACTAAAAGACATTGAGAGTAAAACAGTCCTCATCGTAAAAAATAGAAATAAGGAATTACACATGTAGAAGAAAACATTCTGACCTAAATTAATGGCTTTTATCAACCAGTGCCCCGCCTTACAAGGAGTTGAAGCGATTTATTTGAAACAATCGCAAGTTAAAATCAATCGCAACTGTGTACTTAACATAGGCATAGGCATAGGCGTACGAGAAGGGGGGGGGGGGGCTGCAGCCACCCCCCCCCCCCCCCTCCGGATTTTGAAAGTGCCGATATTCCGGCAACTCACACCTCATATTCAGGGAGTGAGGTGCCCGAATATCCTCATATTTCAGTCATTATATGCCGAAATATGTTATTTTTATGATTTTTCACAACGGAAAGGCACAATTATTTTTGGTCGCTAGCTTCGCGCGCTCGTAAATTAAAAAAAAGGAAAGTTGCTATCATTTTTTTTACAACAAAAAGGCTATAGGTGCCGTACCAGGGATCAAACCCCCAACCTTCGCTGTTCCAGTCAAGCGCTGTAAACCGTTCGACTACGACACCTCCACACACGCACACACACGCACACACACACACATACTCACGCAGGTGTCTTTCCCTTTGTTCTCTCTATTGTTCAAATAGCCACACAAGCAGCAAAAAAAAGCCACACAAGCCTGACGGAATAAAGGAATCTATTGTGTCTGACTGTCCAATTAGTCACACAAGTACATGTATACCCCTGTTGGTACACCCCCACACACACACATAAACACTTATTCGATTCTTCTAATCTCGTCCTCTTATTTTCGTCTCTTTTCTCTTCTCCTCTCCTCTTTTATAAACCTTCCCAGTTTTGTGTCTCCATTTCATTTTTTTATTCATTGGGGGGGGGGGGGGGGGTGGGGGAGGTGCTTTTCGTCGAAAAGAGATCCGCTTTTTGAAGATGGCAATTAAAACCATAATATCCTATCGTGACCCTAAATTTTCCCTTTAACAGTGGCGTAGCTAGAGTCTAGCCATTGTGGGAGCACTGGCACCATTGGAGGCACAAGTCTTTTGGAATAAACTTAAAGCTAATCTAAGACGCCGCTGGTGGAAGAGGGTTGGGGGGGGGGTTGCCGGAAGGGGTCCAACCGTCTTCTTTCCTATTCCATTTTCTTTCTGTTTTTCTTATTTTTTCGCCATCCGATGAGGGAGGGGTGGGGGGCGTGCCCTACCCCCCCCCCCCCCGTTGCTACGCCTCTGCTCCTGATGAATTCGCCTTTTTTTACCAGGAATTATGAACCCTATTTCATTTTTCGGAAATACGAACCCTATTTCATTTTCGGAAATACGAACCTTATTTCATTTTCGGAAATACGAACCCTATTTCATTTTCGGAAATACGAACCCTATTTCATTTTCGGAAATAAGAACCTTCGGAAATATGAACCCTTTTTCATTTTCGGAAATACGAACCTTATTTCATATTCGGAATTATGAACCTCATTTCATTTTCGGAAATACGAACCTTCGGAATTATGAACCCTCTTTCATTTTCGGAAATACGAACCTTCGGAAATATGAACGCTATTTCATTTTCGGAATTATGAACCTTCGGATAAACGAACCTTCGGAATAACGAACCTTCGGAATAATGCAACAAATGTTCGGAATTACGAACCCTTTTTCATTTTCGGAATTATGAACCCCCAGGCATGGGAAATTAGTGTTTCGGAAATACGAACCTTCGAAAATACGAACCTTCGGAAAAAGGAGATGCCCCCGGCTAGCTATGGGGTTTAAGATCAAATGACGGTCCAATCAATTATTGATAGTTAACAGAGCCCGGGGGAGGGGGCACTCAGTATATAATGTGCGGTGGGTATGTGCCGCCCAGAAGACTCCTATTTTACACAAAAATTTCCATTCCAAAGCATACCCTTTTTTTTTCCAAAGCATACCTTCTTTTTTTTTTCATCTCGGTGCATATCATTTTGGTGAAAAGTTGAAAACGAGTTTCATTCCAGGTGCTTAATTCCTCCGGGCTTTCCCCATTGCTTCCAATCCCGTTCCAATCCACCCCAGTGAATACCTTTTATACATTAATGATATATGCCATTCTGCATATTCTTTGAAATTTGTACAATTCGCTAATGACACATCTTTGTTTTTAAGCCATAATAACTTATACTCACTGGTAAATCAATCACAAAGTAACAGAAAACTAATAATGTATAAACATTCTGACCTAAATTAATGGCTTTTATCAACCAGTGCCCGCCTTACAAGGAGTTGAAGCGATTTATTTGAAACAATCGCAAGTTAAAATCAATCGCAACTGTGTACTTAACATAGGCATAGGCATAGGCGTACGAGAAGGGGGGGGCTGCAGCCACCCCCCCCCCCCCCCCTCCGGATTTTGAAAGTGCCGATATTCCGGCAACTCACACCTCATATTCAGGGAGTGAGGTGCCCGAATATCCTCATATTTCAGTCATTATATGCCGAAATATGTTATTTTTATGATTTTTCACAACGGAAAGGCACAATTATTTTTGGTCGCTAGCTTCGCGCGCTCGTAAATTAAAAAAAAGGAAAGTTGCTATCATTTTTTTTACAACAAAAAGGCTATAGGTGCCGTACCAGGGATCAAACCCCCAACCTTCGCTGTTCCAGTCAAGCGCTGTAAACCGTTCGACTACGACACCTCCACACACGCACACACACGCACACACACACACATACTCACGCAGGTGTCTTTCCCTTTGTTCTCTCTATTGTTCAAATAGCCACACAAGCAGCAAAAAAAAGCCACACAAGCCTGACGGAATAAAGGAATCTATTGTGTCTGACTGTCCAATTAGTCACACAAGTACATGTATACCCCTGTTGGTACACCCCCACACACACACATAAACACTTATTCGATTCTTCTAATCTCGTCCTCTTATTTTCGTCTCTTTTCTCTTCTCCTCTCCTCTTTTATAAACCTTCCCAGTTTTGTGTCTCCATTTCATTTTTTTATTCATTGGGGGGGTGGGGGAGGTGCTTTTCGTCGAAAAGAGATCCGCTTTTTGAAGATGGCAATTAAAACCATAATATCCTATCGTGACCCTAAATTTTCCCTTTAACAGTGGCGTAGCTAGAGTCTAGCCATTGTGGGAGCACTGGCACCATTGGAGGCACAAGTCTTTTGGAATAAACTTAAAGCTAATCTAAGACGCCGCTGGTGGAAGAGGGTTGGGGGGGGGGGGGGGTTGCCGGAAGGGGTCCAACCGTCTTCTTTCCTATTCCATTTTCTTTCTGTTTTTCTTATTTTTTCGCCATCCGATGAGGGAGGGGTGGGGGGCGTGCCCTACCCCCCCCCCCCCGTTGCTACGCCTCTGCTCCTGATGAATTCGCCTTTTTTTACCAGGAATTATGAACCCTATTTCATTTTTCGGAAATACGAACCCTATTTCATTTTCGGAAATACGAACCTTATTTCATTTTCGGAAATACGAACCCTATTTCATTTTCGGAAATACGAACCCTATTTCATTTTCGGAAATAAGAACCTTCGGAAATATGAACCCTTTTTCATTTTCGGAAATACGAACCTTATTTCATATTCGGAATTATGAACCTCATTTCATTTTCGGAAATACGAACCTTCGGAATTATGAACCCTCTTTCATTTTCGGAAATACGAACCTTCGGAAATATGAACGCTATTTCATTTTCGGAATTATGAACCTTCGGATAAACGAACCTTCGGAATAACGAACCTTCGGAATAATGCAACAAATGTTCGGAATTACGAACCCTTTTTCATTTTCGGAATTATGAACCCCCAGGCATGGGAAATTAGTGTTTCGGAAATACGAACCTTCGAAAATACGAACCTTCGGAAAAAGGAGATGCCCCCGGCTAGCTATGGGGTTTAAGATCAAATGACGGTCCAATCAATTATTGATAGTTAACAGAGCCCGGGGGAGGGGGCACTCAGTATATAATGTGCGGTGGGTATGTGCCGCCCAGAAGACTCCTATTTTACACAAAAATTTCCATTCCAAAGCATACCCTTTTTTTTTCCAAAGCATACCTTCTTTTTTTTTTCATCTCGGTGCATATCATTTTGGTGAAAAGTTGAAAACGAGTTTCATTCCAGGTGCTTAATTCCTCCGGGCTTTCCCCATTGCTTCCAATCCCGTTCCAATCCACCCCAGTGAATACCTTTTATACATTAATGATATATGCCATTCTGCATATTCTTTGAAATTTGTACAATTCGCTAATGACACATCTTTGTTTTTAAGCCATAATAACTTATACTCACTGGTAAATCAATCACAAAGTAACAGAAAACTAATAATGTATGAAGTTCCACAATTATGTGTTGATCAAACTGTTATTGAGAGAGTGTCCACTATACAATTGTTAGGTATTCTCTTGGATGAGAATTCTCATGCATGGAAACCTTACATTTCTATGATTTCTACAAAAATTAGCAAAATTACAGGCAGTCAGACCCAACTTTGGATAACCGAGCACAGGTATATACTCCGAAAATGGCGTCTAAATATAGAGCCCTCATCGTTCAGTGCGAGGCTTGTGTACAAAAGGCATGGGGAAAAGCAGTAGATGACAGGTTCGAATCCCGCTGGTTCCAATTTTTTCTGACTTGTGTTTTTCATTACAGATCGAGCATACGATCTTTAACACTGGGAGTAATATGCCGAAAGATTTGTTTACAGATATAAATATTCTTTAAAAAATGCTGTGTGTCAATTACCTTCAAAATCCGTGACTGATTCGCCATATGAAATGACTTTCAAATGACAAACAATTGATATAAATATATCCGCAGCATTATTTTTTAAAATTATATTATCAAAAAAAGGTCGACATTGCAGGATTTTGCCCATGCCTTTTGTACATACTGTCTCGCACTGAACGATGAGGGCTCTATATTCATCTTGCTCTATACGCCGTTTTCGGAGTATGAACCTGTGCTCGGTTTTCCGAAGTTGGGTCTGACTTACACGATTACTTTCAAAACTTAAATATTATTTACCATTAAATGTATTATTCATGATCTATAATTCATTAATTCTTTCATGTTTGTCATACGGTAATATTGTGTGGGCAAATACAAGTCCTTCTAAGTTAAAACCATTATTATTACTTTTTTGTACAAATTCTCATTATTTAGCACATTCTAAACCTCTGTTTAAACAGTTAAACATCCAAAATATTTATAATTTAAACACTTACCAAGTTGCTGTTTTCGTATTCAAGTGTATCAAAGGAAATGTGCCGCCATCTCTCGCCAACATGTTTAAAAAACTCTATGATTTAAAGATATGATACTCGAAATAGCCAAAAATGACATATTTGGAATATTGATAAACAGTATATGCAACAATCAGTAAGATATACAGGGCCCACAATATGGAATTCTCTGCCACCATCCACTGTAGAATATACTTACCTGAACACTTTCAAGAAACATGCTAAAAAAATATATCTGTTGTCCTTTTGAATTGTATTATTTTCCCAAAAAAAGAGAGAGGGGACGGGTGGGGGGGTTTGTAGGGTGTCAAATACATGCGCCTTATTACTATGTTAAAATTTCAATATGGCACGAAAAAGAGACATGATAACGAAGCTTTTCGACCTGCACTCATCAGGTTATCACGCAGGTATATAACAAATTACCCGGCCGCAACCTAGACGCCGTAATTTCAGAACAATCGCAATTGTTCTGAAATTACGGCGTCTAGGTTGCGTCCGGGTTCACCGAGTATAATTGATTTCAATTATCACGCAGGTATATAACAAATTACCCGGACGCAACCTAGACGCCGTAATTTCAGAACAATCGCAATTGTTCTGAAATTACGGCGTCTAGGTTGCGTCCGGGTTCACCGAGTATAATTGATTTCAAGTAATTTGTTATATACCTGCGTGATAACCTGATGAGTGCAGGTCGAAAAGCTTCGTTATCATGTCTCTTTTTCGTGCCATATTGAAATTTTGTAGTACCAAGAAATTATTTGTGTATGTTAAAATTATCTGTGTTCCTTATTTGTTTTAATTTGGACACCTGGTATTTACAAGCTTTCCAAGCTTCCTACAGGTGCTCTTTTTTCCATTTTCTTTAATTATCACAGGTTAACTTACTCTTATGCTCTTATACCCATGTGCTTTGATTATTGTTTTCTTTATATACATGAATGTAATTGAACTGTTTGTATTTATGTTGGATGTATATATTTGTATGTTGTTTGATTTTAATGGAAATTAATTAAACTTGAACTTGAATTCAGTTTTCATTCATGCTGAGCGCGAGCGCATGCATGCGAATTAAAGTAGTCACTCGAAGAAAATTCACAACTGAAAATTAGTGACATATTATATATGGATGGAAAGATTACAACTTGAAAAACACAAATAATGTGCTGAAAAGTCATATAAATATCCTGGAAAGGCTTAAAATGTAACTTTTAAAGGCCCTTTTCAGACCCCCAAATCAAGCCAAACAACGGTCGTAGCGAGGTCTGAATTGTGAAGTCACAGCCTTGGCAGATATACAGCCAGGTGCGCACACAGCCAGTTTACTCTGGTTTGTTTACCACTGTTCGACGCACAAACTTTGTGTACGAGTGAATGGGGCTTACGCAATCCTGACTCTCCCCACGGCCGCCTGGTGGCGTATCCCTTTAAGCCTGGCATCCACTAGAGCGCCGACAAGATTAGGAAGTGTTGCGGAAGCAAATTATGTAATTTCGGCATTCTTTCCGCGCCCGACCGGAAAAAGTGTGTGAATAATCGTTTCTTGGGACATTACTACGAATCTCTGCGTATTGACTGCAGTCATACATGGGAGTGTCCTATGAATTAATCGGGAAGGTCGCGAAATGCCGCGGAAATGCTGATCGTAGCAGGACAGCGCGGACACATCTAGGATCACACCAGGGGGTGTTTCATAAAGCTGTTCGCAAGTTGCGCACGACTTATGTATAACCGGTGATCAGTTCTTGTGCTAAATGATTGAGAATCTGATTAGTATAGCACCCAAGAACATGTTCCAGTCGTGCGTAAAGTCGTGCGTAACTTTACGAACAGCTTTATGAAACACCCCCATTCGTAACTTTACGAACAGCATTATGAAATATCCCCAGGGGGGGGGGGGGGGGTTCGTAAAGCTGTTCGTAAAGTTACGCACGACTTTACGAACGACTGGAACATGTTCTTGGGTGCTGCACTAATCAGATTCTCAATCATTTAGCACAAGAACTGATCACCAGTCGGGCGTAAAGTCGTGCGTAACTTACAAACAGCTTCATGAAACACCCCCAGGAGTGGTAAAATCACGGACTAGGACAATCGGGATGACTTTCCGACAACCATTTAGATTTAGACAATATCAGGAAATAATGCAAGGTTATACATTGGGCGCCGACTTTTTTTTCCCCCACCAAAATTATGCATGCTAGCCATCATGGAGATCACACCAGCTACAATTCATCTTGTTGTATTGTTGTATTGCTTCAAATCCAAGCTGAGAGAGATACTCAGCTAGTCCTGTTGCCTCTTCCGTGTCTTGACCACAAAATAATGACCGCATCGGCTTCGCGCACTCGCTTATTATAGATCTCCATCGGCTCCGCGCTTTCCTGAAACATTCTGCGTGGCTTCCGCTTGCATTCGCGAAACTGCCCGGCACCGCGGAGGCTTTCAGGTGCGATTGCGTAGGAGGCGGAAGTGTTAAAGAGAGGTGGGATGTCCTGATGATGTCCCTACGACAATGTGGAAAAGTTGCAGAAGGTGTCAGGAAGTTCATTTCCGCGTCCAAATTTTTGTTTCGACCAAAATTTGGACGCGGAAATTTTGCCCTCTCCCGAAAGTGCGGAAACACCGGGAAGTATTTAGGAATGATAAAGACAGTGAAAGAAATCTTTCAAGAATATGCGGATAGCTTCCTGAATGAATGCGGATTTACTAATTTTGCGTTCCGCGTCTTGTCCGTGCCCTAGTGGACGCCAGGTTTTAGACTTGCCATGAAATACAGCGTAGTTAGCTTATGGGAGCTTGTGGGAACCAGTTCCGTAGCATCATATCTATATTATAATCCAGTTCCAATGACCCCCTTTTCCCAAAATGTTAGTAGTTCCGACGACCATCCTTTTCATGATACTCTCGTTCCGAAGCCCCCTTTTTTGTGTTGCCGGCGGCACATACCCACCACTTTTGGGGTCGAGTGCCCCCCCCCCCCCCGGGTAACAGACCACATGTCGTTCCAGCATGGTATGCAAATTGTTCCAATTCAAGACTTGCGCAAACCCACATTTGCAAGTTTTGCCAAAGAAGCCAGAGCTCAATCAAACTTATATACTTAAAACACTTTTAGTGTCATCCGATTGAATAGACCCTCACAAATAATTATATAAGAAAAAATATCATGCGGACATTGTAATTATTTTATAGAACATTTTCAAAGTGTGTACTTTTTTGTGGATACGCATTGTGTATAAAAGTCGTAATCCAACATTAATTGTGTCATTTTCAAACTTAGATATTTTGAGCTGTAAATCGTTTCCAAGACATTTTGTCATAATCACTTGATAAAGGCAATAGGAAGCGTCGAAGGTTTCTGGCAGGAACAAAACGTTTGATTAAAGCATGAAACCAAATTTGTTTATTTGTTGTGCCTTCATATGCCAATACCTGGATTTTATATGGAATACATACACACATGTAATATATATATGTGGTTCTTAACCACAGAATTCACAAATTGGTGGGAATGGAACGTGCCCAATATGTAATGAACCACCGTATGAACATAATTATGATCAATGAAAAAAAATTAAACTAAGATGCATGTTCAAATGTACCAGCGTATATTACTTTGTCATAATATACAACGTGTCTCGGTAGCACAGTTATTTTACCCGAATTGTGAAAAGGGTGATGAAAGCATAATCCTCGCCATGGAGAAGCATAGTAAAGGAAAAATGAACAGAAAAGTACACAATAATTCTTCATCACAGTCAGTAGTGCACCTCATCAACAATATGGAAAAGCAGATCGTACAATGCATTAAGATTTTTTTTTTTCTTAACAGAACGACGAAACAGTGAATAAGGACGAATTCAACAACACCATTAATTATGACAAGAGAACAAATTCCTGAGAGACAATATCCAAATGTCAGAGGAGCACATTTTTACTGAAATAAATTGAGCTAATTTACGAATTGAAATATCTCAAGAAAAAAAAAAGTAAAATCATGAAAATTGAAAACAGCATTGATGGCTTTGTAAAATATTTTGAATTCAACATAAATACCCGTGCTGTACTTTATCCCCTCGTCTCATTTGTAGATTATCCAATATGTATAAAAAGGGCATACTTTGGAAATATCCTCCTTGGCACAGAGATAGCATGTGTGTCACTGTGTGTAGGTTTTGAATGCGTGTATGGTGTATAGTGCATGCTGAGGTTGGAAGTTTATATCCCTGACCCGGCACCTAAATTATTGTTTGCCTCTCATTTGTTTAATACAGTATGTCACTTTAGGACGTGAAATCTTCACATCATCTTTGTATTGCTAGTATCATGCTATTTATCAACAAATATCCAATAAATCTGACAAAAAGTGTTTGAGGGCTTACCAAAACATTGCCGTTAATGATTGAATGATTGTTCATATCAATTATCAATAGTTAACAGAGCACATGCAGTTACTGCCTCATACGTACTTTGGTCAAGACTAAGGCATTTTTGCGATACATTTGATCACTTTAAACAACGAAGCATTAAGGCACGAATCAAAATTTAACTTATAAAAGGATTTTAGACTATTAACACATGCATAATAGTTTTGGCACACATTTATTGCATAAGCCCAGACTTGGTTCAAAGGGATATTGACAAATTTTAAATCCCTGATGCTCAGTCATCCCTGGCAGAAAAGTTAAGATTAAGGTTACAAGATCCTCTTTATTATGAGATAAATGTCAAGGTCATATTGGTTATGACTGTTTCATGAGAAGGTACCAAAGTTGGTTATACTTTTTTTGATGTTATACGCACTAGTTATTTATATATAGATGCGAAGATACCCAACTTAAATATTTCTACGGCGTCTCGGTAAATGTATAGTGTGAGGATTGATGAGACAGGAGACAGGGACGTAGCTGAACTTCAACTTTATTGGATCAAGCTTTCGACCTTCCCGGTGCTGAAGATGATAATACAAACATATAGTGTATACTTCAATATACACACATATCATTGTGTGTTTTTATATTCCATTTGATAACAAAATATACATTTGATATCAGCATATTGATATCAGCATATTGCTTCATGGCTACAGTTTATTACTAATAACTTAATGAATGAATGAAAAGATTACAGCTCGGAAATATTACGCAGAAATTTAATGTAAAAGACCGCTTACCTAAAGTGATCACAAATGTAATTTTTTGCAAATATACTGCTTGCGACTGATATTTAGATCTAAAACCAATGGTAAGTAAGCATTGAATGGTTTGAACAGGGTTACATTTCCCTGGTTTGAACATGGTGAGAGCGTTACACACTTATACGTAATCCATATTTCAATATTCATATTTTCTCTTATCTACGTCTCACTCAAACTAATTCTCCCATGACCTCCTTTTTATCCAGATTATCGATTTAAGGCGTAAAAGAAACAATGGCAATTTGATTATCGAATTATTTACACAGCCGCGAACAATTAGTTAAAGTGAATGATATTCTATCCAGTTTAAGACCGGTGCCCCAATATTCTCTATATTTATGAAAGATGCATGGAATACTGAATTTGGTAATATTTTTGAATTATGTTTATGCTATATTTTGTCGGGATATTCAATTTTGCTTGTTCAAACAGAGCTCCAGTTGGCATTAATTCAGATCCTGCTGTGGATTGAGAAAAACAGGTTAACTCTAAATGTGAAGAAAAAATGCATGTTAATTGGCATTCATTCCAAAGAGAAGAATACAAAAATTAGAAATTTATATAAAGAGAAACGCACACAAATAAGTTAACGAATTCAAAAATCATTGCCCGACTTCTTAAGAATGCAGAGAATGTAAAGTCTCCGTGCAGCTAGCGCCTAAATTAATACGTTGGACTTGATCATCCCACTATACAGTGCGTCCCAGAAACCCCCCCCCCCCCCGAAAACATGATTTCAAGTTTATCATAAAGGAGAAGTAATATGTCTTCTAATGATAACTTGATGGCTGTAATTTATGTATGCTTCACAGAGCAACATTGTTTTGAAAGTGGTACGTAAAATTCCACTTGTGCCAGATTTGGGTAAAACTGTGAAGACGTTAGGATCATAAACAAACAAGTTAAATGTCAGCTTTGAAAGATGATACGAAAGACTTCCATTGTATGATTAGTAACATTCAATCAGCAATCGTGATAAAATATGGGCTAATACGCATAACCAGGGTGGCAGGCGGCGAACACCCCAGATTTACCCAAATCAATAAATACCCCTCGCACAATGAAAAGGTTCCCCCTTGTGATGAAAAAGATGCCTATTTTGAGGTGCAAATTTGCCTCATTGTGATATGTTCCTGTGTAATGTGTCCACAATACCATACTTTTCCACTTTATTACACTGGATGGTACCCTTTGATTTAATCTTATTGAAATATAAATTCGCAAAATTCGCAAAATTACTGTTATGACTGGATGCAACATTAATAATGTTCAGTTTAAAGTTGAAAATAAGCATTTTCTTTAACATCACCATCCACATTAACCTGACTATCCTCTATTTTATGGTGGGGCATTACCCTGATCCTCGATATTAAAAGAAGCACATGAAATCAGTCTTCTCATGTTGTTTTAAAAGTGTATGTTTCTTACAGGTAATGTTCACTAGTGATTCTAACTTTTCTCACAGATTTACCATAATCTGGCACAACCGGGTTTTATTTCATCTTCAAAACGACATCAAGTTATCAATTAATTTGCTATTGATTTATGTAATCAATTTTACGGGGCTAACCTCGATTAGCATCTGCTATTTGTTAGCTCCCTTTACCAAGATGTTATTACAAATTATATTACTTCTCCTTTATGATAAAAATGATTTATATTTTATACAGTACATGGTTCGTTCACAAGAACTCACAAGATTTGCTACGTTCCAAACGAGGGGTAACCTCGCTAGTCATAAGGACCGCTATTCATAACGCGTGTTAAACGAATAGCGGTTTTCTATGGATAGAGATCCTTATGAATAGCGAGCGGACCCGCCAAACGAATATCGTCGCTGGGGCGGAGGATTCTTGGGGGAATTAATACGTGCAGAAGCTTACACTTCTTAGGCTTAGACCTCTCGTCATCTCGTCATCACTGACACACCATTCTCCACGGCATTATTGTGATTTTGTCTGGAGCTTTGCTGGGATCTCGGCAACACTTCCACCAAGCTTAATTTAGTCATCGACACATTTCCAAACGTTGCAGAGAGAACAGCACCATTAACGAGAAGAAGAAAAAGGATTGGTCCTAATTTAAGGCAGAGTGATTGCACTCTGGTGTGACATTACAAGAGTTCCAAAATTACAAAACCGCTATGCGAGAGTTATATTGAAGTCAGAATTTACCCAATGATACTATAATCTTGGTAATTAGTACATCAGATAATTAAGTACCAATCCTGTTTACATATGTTTAAAATCTGAAATGTTCTCAGGCCTTTATATCCCAAAATAATAATTATGATTCTGCTTTTATTTAATATCCTTTTTTTTGTATATTCTTGATGAAATGCCTTTAGATGTTTTTATTATACAGACATGGCCCCTTGGAAGAGCAATATTCGTTATTGAAAGGGACATCATGTATAAAGAAGACTTTAATGAACAAATAAATAAATAAAATACCTCAAGAAAAATGTGCGAGGGAGCAAATCGATCGAACATTAGAAAAAAATAACACTGACCTTCCCGAATAACATTTTCGATAAAAATTTACCCTGGAATAGTAGCAAACAAATAAATAAAATCCTGATCTACACGTTAATGAGCATAATGCAAGGTAGAAAATCTTACGTTTTCAACTTTTATCAAGTTATATTTTCATATTCGAGAATCGAAATTATTCAGCTTTCACTAGCGTAAAATTGCAAAATATTTGGGAAAAGATTTAATCTTAAAAAAATATAAATCAAACGAAGGGAAATTTTCAAAGGAAAACTAATAAACACTAATAAAATAAGTTTTTTATTGAAATGAGTATTGACGCCAAGCTTTGAATAAAGCCTACGTCAGTTGCAGAATTATGAATTACGATTGAGATCTGCAGATGTTGATAGAATTTTAATTAACATTTTAATACAATTTACTTAAAATGACACTTTCCATAGATGAAGAGCAGTATGGATGGGAGGAGAATAGTCGTGATACTTATCTTATTCATCAGCCAATCCGATGCTGGACGAATCAAACTTGATTCTGATGGAGGCTATGTCGATATGGTGATCGCGATACATAATGATATTCCAGAAAGTTCAGCTCTACTCAGTGCCATTCAAAGGGAATTCGGCCTAGCTTCATCTCATCTCCACACCGCCACTAGGTAATGTTTGTCCAATTCGATAAATAATTTTCATCTTGTTCTTGTTGTTGTTTCGTGTGACCAGGCTGACTGTTGTATGTAGCTTATAAGGACAGGTCGGGGTTGGAGAATCGTCCATGGGCATCATTCCATGAAAGAAAGTTAAAATGAAAAACAAAAATCATATTCTTAATCTTAAATGTTAAATGAATGATATTGGAATTAGAAATTTGTTTCATATAAAAACAAGTTTGATTCATTTCAATGCCCCTTTTAAGGGTAGAATGTCAACAACTGCAACCCGCTCATGTTTTACTTAAAGTAGCTATTCAAAGAAAATCACAAATATGGCAATTAATGTATCACTAGAAACTGGGAAGCTTACAGATGGCAATCGTATAAGTTTTATGTCAACTGCGTATCTGATGATTATAAAAACAACACAAATAAAAGCTCTTCTCAGCATCTGGAATATCCGAGGATTCGCCAGAAATATAGCGATGTTTTGATGTCGTCACACTCGGGATCGATCCTGCTTAAGCAGACGACGTCCTATAATGAGTGAACGTAATTGCAATGCAATTATTTATCAAATTATAAAGAGTTTGGTAAATTTAAACATGACCTTATTTCACACCATTATAAAGGGAAAGTGAAACTGATTCTGATAGCTAAAACCGTTTGATTGTAAATACACAGGAGAATGGTCAATGATCAATGAAATAAACCCCACTTTCAAATTGAAAAGCCCTCCGAATAATAGCAGGATGGTATTCGTTCCCTCTTGAAACGCCGAACTAGCCCCGGTGCAAGCAGCTGAAAATACAATGGCGTCTTATTTTGTTTACAAGTGACTGATTCCTTTATTTTTTTAACGCTGCATTTTTCATCAAAATAATACCATACACGAAGTTAAGAGTGAGGCAACAGACTAACATTAAGACTGACGCTAGTGAAGGAAGAGAAATAAGTGAAGAATGACAAAATAGGCTCTGAAAAATGTGTAAGATGTTATGGGACATCGTCTGCTTAGACAGGACTGGTCCATGGTGTGTCGTCACATATCTCAGCAGCGTTCGAGGAGCTCTTCAGCTGCTATATCGGGGGCTGTATTTTACCGTTTTATAATTGATAATAATCATTACTTCAAATGTTTCCAAGCGTTGAATTTGGATAACCTTGTTTAATTTATGGCATCTATGCAATAATAAGTATGAAGCCAATATTTAAAATCATTAAAGTTCTACTTTAAAAGCAACTGTACATTATTTGTAGCAAAAAAGAAATAGAAAAGAAACTGTTAAATATAGTCTCATGCTGTTCTCCTTGTATCAAAAGATGATTGTAAGAGATCATTTAGTATTCCATTAATGATTTCCAGCAGGGGCGGCGAAGCGTCTTTCAAAGTGTGGGGGCGCCAGCAGAAAGGGAACATTTGGGAAAAGGGGGCACCTGCAAGGAGTGAACATAAAGCGAAAAAGAGACCATTTTGTGACATTCGAATTACCCTACAAGCATCATCTACTTCATTTGTATTGTGGTTCTGGAAGCTACTTCAGGTTCCTCAAATAGCAGTTGAGTGTAATGGTCTAATGATTGATGTGCGAACGAGCGAAGCGAGCGAGAAATATTATTATTTTTTTTCCAAATGCCGAAGTCCTTCGGTTGTGGATTATTTACTGTCACATCGATATAATGAAAATGGCAACAACAAATTAATTTTGGGGGGAATGTCGAATGATCTTTCAGTTTGTACATCATGTCGGGTTTTTTTAAAGATTGCATCAATATCAGCATACTTTATGTGATCTGCTTGATATCATTATGTTATATAAAAGCGAGTTTGGGGGAAATTTTCAGAAAATATTGCCCTTACTTGGTTTAAGTTATGAGCACATTCGAGAGAGCGGAATGAGAAATCCTTTCCGGGCGAGGGGGGGGGGGGTGGGAGTTGTGCCCCTCTTGCCTCCAGCTCCGCTGCCTTACATCGTAGTTGTTGTATGATATGGGTTTCTGTTAAAGCCGCATTGATTCTTTGAAGCTAGATATAGCTTTTTTGTAAGAAACAGTGGGAAATGTAGGTAAAAGAGGCATTTATAAAAAGAGGAAAGGGCGCTTCTCAGAGGTAGAAAGGGGCATTTATACGAAATGAAAAGGGACACTTATGAGAAGAGGAAAATGGGACATACATGTATTAGAGAGTAAAAAGGGGCATATACCAGATTTGAAAAAGGGGCAGTTATCAGAAGGGAAAATGGAAACTTGTTTTTTCTTTGCCTCGTTAGAGGATTTATTTTACATTCAAAGTTTACAACTCAATATAACACTAATGATACATAAATGACACAAAACGTAACAACAAAATTGAAATCGACTTACATATATATCAATGTTACATTTTCCAATAAACTTCAAACAAATCCTATTGGTAAATCATCTTTTTTTTGTTTGCATTCTTTCCCTTCTGCTCTTTATATTTCTATCTTTTTTTTAATTTCTCTTTCAAACCTACACAAATGACACATTCAAATGAACTTCAACAATTACTTTGGTAAGTCATCGTTTTTTCTTTGTTTGTATTTTTTCATTTCTACTATAATTTGGTATCTCTTTTCTTTTTCTGATTTCTCTTTCAAACACATGTTTCAGTACAAGATCTCTCCTATCTTTTCCACTTTTGTTGCGTTCCAAAATAACTTTACATACGCTCCAGAAAGCTATGGTCAGAAATAAATTAGAGTGGCAATTACCTTCTATTTTCAGTAAGTTCAAGATGCTAATCTTGGTATTTTGGACATTGTATACTTCTTGCAATATATTTTCAACATGAGTGAGAAAAGGTTTGTTTAGAATACATTCAGTGAAAGCATGGACAATATCCTCTTTGACTTTACACTCTGAACATAAATATTCTCTAATTAAACCCCATTTAAAAGACTGCTTCTTACTGGTAATAAATTATACAGTAATTTTAGGTTAAATTCCCATAACTTATATTCTCTAATTTGCACAAGGTTAGACTTAAATACATGTGACCAGTTTATATCAATGTTAAGTTTATTTTCCCAATATGAACAACATTTGTTGGTTAGAAAGTTTCGTGAGGAAAACAATTTATATAAAACATTGCTATTCATTTCACTGATGCATTTTAATCTGTTTCCAAGCAATCTCGGAACATTAAATCCTTGTTGCTGTCTAGTGATAGGGGGATTGCTATCATTTAACTTACGTATCCATATGACATCTTTTGTTAGTCTTACATTACAAGCTGAAAGACGACCTTTTATATAACCAGTCTGGTTTTCATGAACAATATCACCAATGACATTCTGAACTCTTGCGGCTAATACCGCTGCAATTATTTTGTAGTCGCAGTTAAGCAAAGTAATCGGCCTCCAATTTTTCAGCTCTTTGCAATCGCCTTTTTTAAACAACAGAGTAATAAGACCTTTTCGCTGGGTGTTTGACATCATTCCACTTACATAACAATCATTTAGACTTTCTTCAAGAAAATCTTTAGTCAATGGCCAAAATACCTGATAAAATTCAATCGAAATTCCATCTGACCCCGGTGCCTTATTTTTCTGCATTGCAAATACAGCACGTTGACATTCATCTTGTGTAATTAAACCTTCACATGTTTGCCTACTTTCGTTTGTTAACTGATTAACTTTTTGTGAACACACGTAGTCACTCATACTTTTAATATCATGACAATCATTCGTATCATTCGTTATCATTTTAATTTGTTATCGTTTTAATGTTTTAATATGTTACTGTTTAAAGCCATTTGGAAAATCATTCTTATCTTTTCTATAAAGTTTTTAATAATACTTTACTACTGTTGTATTTGTAAGACTGTGCTGACAGTTGACACAGAGGGCTTAGTCTCCTTTATGTGAGATTATGTGAGTGGTTGATCGGACATCTTGGAATAAACAAACCTCAACTCTATTCATAGTTTATAGCCTCATCTTTCAGTCATTAAACACAATAACTGGCGACGAGAATGGCGAGTATTGGACTTGTTGCACCTAACCCGTTTTTGGCTAATCCTGGAGAACCTCCTGTGCCATGGTCTCGTTGGATTGTGAGTTTTAAGACTTATTTGATCGCCAGCGGACTGGACGGCGCCGATACGCCCGAACCGCGCCGCCGTGCAATCCTGATCCATTGCCTCGGCGTCGAGGGGCAGAGAATCGTCGGACAGCTCGATGCATCGACCACCGGTACGTATGACAAAGTTGTGGATGAACTTGAAAAGTATTTCGGACCCAAAACAAGTGTTATGATTGAGAGATATAAGTTTCGCCAGCGTTTCCAACAATAGGGTGAGCCTGTGAAGCAGTATGTGGCAGCAATTACTGAACTGGCTGCCAAATGCAAGTTTGGTGCTCTGACCGATGAACTTGTGAGAGACCAGCTCGTCGAAAAGACTTGCATCCCTCGCATTCGAGAGCGTCTTCTCATGGAGGATGATAGCCTGACATTGAAAAAAGCACTTGAATGAGCAATTTAAATCGAAGCCGCTATGCTGGATGCTAAACTGTTAAAATAAAATGAAGGAGGACATGCGCACACGAACGCGGCTCACCAGGCAACGCCTGTACAGAGCGTCAATCGGTATAGGAACAGCAACAAAGGTCGCTCTGCTAACCGTTCTTCGAAGTCGTGCTCTTCAAAAGCGTGCCCAAACTGTGGACAAATCCATCCCCCTAAAGCATGCCCAGCGTTCGGGAAGAAATGAAATTCTTGCTCGAAACTCAACCATCGAGTGTATGCCGTTCGTCGAAGAAAAGCGCCCCTGTCCGTCATGTGGAGGTACCCCCAACACCAGAGGGCGACATACCCCATAGCATCTTTGCCGTCTCAGGGGATCCAGCTCGAACAGGTCAGTTCAAGGGGTGTGATTTGCAGATTGCTGGGACAGATCTTTCCCTGATGATTGATGTCGGGGCCAAGGTGTCAATTCTGAGTGATAAACTGTATGAGAAACATTTTTCGCATGTTACCATGTCAACGACATCGGGTAAACTCATCACGTACGGTGAAACACCTACGCCGATTACCGTTTTGGGCACCGTTGACCTGCCAGTTAGATACCAAGACGTTCGACTGGATAGCTTTACCTTCTATGTCGCGAAGAGGGAGAGCCTCATGGGAGTCAATCTGTTTGATGCCCTGGGGTTCGACTCATCAGGAATATTTATAAGGAACGCTATGCTGCACTCTTTTGTGAATTTGGGGAATGCAAAGGATATTGTCACGCACCGCGTGTTGATCCGTCCGTGCCACCGGTCGCTCAGAGTCTGCGGCGACTCCCACTTTCGATCCGAGATGAAGTCGCCAAGGAACTTCATCACTTGGAAGCCGATGGCATCATCGAGCGAATCGACTCGTCACCGTGGGGTTCAAATCTGAGGATAGCCCGTAGGAAGAATGGTGATCTTCGGCTCTGCGTCGATTTACGTGCCGTCAACAAGGCCATAATTCCGGACAAATACCCACTCCCGACCATGAATGAACTCTCGGCCTCTTTTCACGGAGCTACAGTGTTCTCGAAGCTGGACATGAGACGCAGCTACCTTCAGGTTCCATTAGCAGACAGGAGCCGACATCTCACTGCGTTCAACACACACATCGGCATGCCTTATGGACTGAACTCTGCCCCTAGCGCATTCCAGAAGATCGTTTCTTCAGTCCTGGCCGGAATCGATGGGACTCTGAATCTCCTCGATGACGTGGTAGTCTTCGGGAAGGACAAGGCTCAGCACGATCAGCGGCTAGCAGAAGTCATGACGCGACTCGCGAAACACAACTTGACACTCAACGAGGCCAAATGCACTTTCGCTGCTTCGGACATTGACTTTCTTGGATACCACATCAGTGCAGATGGCCTAAAGCCTACAATCGACAACAACGCTGCCATTCGCACACTCCCGGCACCTACAAACGTGAAGGAACTAGCATCTTTCCTAGGCCCAACGAATTTTTACCGCAAATTCGTGCCCCAATACGCGACCATCGCAAGAACCACTGCAGAGGCTTCTCCGGAAGGATGTATCATGGGAATGGCACGAGGCACAAGAGACAGCGTTCAACATGCTCAAAGCGAAAATCGGGGAACCACCCGTTCTCGCTCACTTCACACCAAACGCGGAAACGTTCGTGACCACAGACGCGTCAGCATTCGCGATTGGTGCGGTCTTATCGCAAAGGATCGACGGAAATGTACCCCCGGTCGCATTCGCATCTAGAGCATTGTCAGAAACAGACCGAAAGTACTCCACCGGAGAACGCGAAGCCCTCTCATGTATCTATGCCTGTGAACACTGGCATATGTACCCCTACGGCCGCAAGTTCACGCTACGCACTGACCATCAGGCTTTAACAACGCTGTTGAGCACTTCAGGATCTGGACACCGCCCACTTCGGATCTACAGATGGTCAGATCGACTCCATCAGTACGACTTCAAGGTCGAATATCTCGCGGGATCTCGCAACAGAGTCGCGGATATGCTCAGCCGGTCATCGATTGCGAATAGCAATCACAACAGCCACGTCGGAGCTGACAGCGAAGACGATGTCGAAGGCTACGTTTGTTCAGTGATTTCGCACGTGACCGCAAAGCTCGTAACGCGTGAGCAGCTGAAAAACGAGTCAGCTGCAGATCCTACACTACGGATGGTCCGTCAGTATCTCCAGACAGCATGGCCTAGAGAGATTTCTGAAGACCTCGCCCCTTATCACCGCGTTGGCGATGAGCTGGCTATCTTCGATGACGCGTGTATCGCACGTGGCACTCGCGTGGTGATCCCCAAATCGCTTCAACATCGCGTGTTACAAACCACACACGAAGGACATCCGGGTGTGGTAAAGATGAAACAGCGTTGTCGCGAAGCAATCTGGTGGTGAACACAAAAAGGGAAGAGGGGCACCTATTAGAAGCAGAAATGCACTTACAAAAGAAGAAAATGGCACATATAAGAGAGAAAAAAGGGAAATTATTAGCTTTGAAAAGTTGCACTTATCACAAGGGGAAAGGGCGCTTATTAGAGAGATAATTAGGCAATTATCAGATTTGAAAGTGGGCACTTATCACAAGGGGAAAGGGCAGTTATGAGAAAAGAAAAGTGGCACTTTTAGTAGTCAAAGACAAAGGGGCATTTTTCTGAAATAAAAAGGGCACTTTTTTTGGTATTTGGAAAAGTGGGGTGCACTGTGTCCTCCTGACCCAGCCCGGGAGCTCCGCCTCTGATTTCGGGTGAATTTCAGTCTAAATATCTGTAAGGAAACCTAGATCACCGCCATACGCCAGGAACTTTCTACCCCAACGGCTCCCCGCACAACAGTCTTGGGGCTTTGAATAGAGATAACATGTGTGTCACTCTGTGCAGTTTACTCATTGGTTTTACACGTGCGTGGAAAGCTTATAGTGCATGCTGCTGTTGTTGGGAGTTTAGGTGCCTGGCCCAGTATATAAATTATTTTTTTGCCCCTCATTTTCTTAATATTACAATGTAGGAGGCTAAGTCTTCACAGTATCTTGATATTGCTAGTATCTTTCTATTTATCTACAAAATCCCAGAAATGTGGCGAAAAGTCTTTGAGGGCTTACCAAAACTGTACATTGCCTTTAATGCCTGGCGTCCACTAGAGTGCCGACAAGATTAGGAAGGGTTGCGGAAGCAAATTATGTCATTTCGGCGTTATCCGCGCCAGACGCAGAAAAAGTGTGTGAATCATCGTTTCTTTGGACATTACTACGAATCTCTGCGTATGGACTGCAGTCATACACGGACTAGGACAATCAGGAAGATTTTCCGACAACCATTTAGATATGCGGACAATATCAGGATATAATACAAGGTTATAAATTAGGCACCGACTTTTTTTTTCTTCTCACCTGCTACCAGTCATTCACGAAGCTGCTCGCGATTCAGTGACAACTACCCCCTGGACAACTACCACCTGGACAACTACCCTTGGACAAGTACCCCCGGCCAACTACCCCCCCCCCCCCGGACAACTCCCCCTGGACAACTCCCCGCAGGAAAATTACCCCAGGAAAATTACCCCCCCCCCCCATGCAATGGAGATTATCCCCAATGATGATACTGTCACAATGTGTCTTGATATTGCTAGTATCTTTCTATTTATCTACAAAAATCCGAGAAATGTGGCGAAAAGTTTTTGAGGGCTTGCCAAAACTACATTGCCTTTAATGCCTGGCGTCCACTAGGAGCGCCGACATGCAAGATTATGAAGGGTTGCGGAAGCAAATTATGTCATTTCGGCATTCTTTCCGTGCCAGACGCAGAAAAAGTGTGTGAATCATCGTTTCTTGGGACATTACTACGAGTTTTTTTAGTTTTGATCAGATTGCTTTGGAGATCTCAAAGAGTCGGACCTTGTCTGAAGTTGGCTGAGTGATGAGGGAGTGTAGGCCGCCAATAAGGTGATTTTTGCAGGCTTTGCAAGCTGTTGCTGGCATAGGATACTTTTTTTTCCTACCGGCAGGTTCCAGGCAGTACAGGGCATCATTCCATGAAAGAAAGTTAAAATGAAAAACAAAAATCATATTCTTAATCTTAAATGTTAAATGAATGATATTGGAATTAGAAATTTGTTTCATATAAAAACAAGTTTGATTCATTTCAATGCCCCTTTTAAGGGTAGAATGTCAACAACTGCAACCCGCTCATGTTTTACTTAAAGTAGCTATTCAAAGAAAATCACAAATATGGCAATTAATGTATCACTAGAAACTGGGAAGCTTACAGATGGCAATCGTATAAGTTTTATGTCAACTGCGTATCTGATGATTATAAAAACAACACAAATAAAAGCTCTTCTCAGCATCTGGAATATCCGAGGATTCGCCAGAAATATAGCGATGTTTTGATGTCGTCACACTCGGGATCGATCCTGCTTAAGCAGACGACGTCCTATAATGAATGAACGTAATTGCAATGCAATTATTTATCAAATTATAAAGAGTTTGGTAAATTTAAACATGACCTTATTTCACACCATTATAAAGGGAAAGTGAAACTGATTCTGATAGCTAAAACCGTTTGATTGTAAATACACAGGAGAATGGTCAATGATCAATGAAATAAACCCCACTTTCAAATTGAAAAGCCCTCCGAATAATAGCAGGATGGTATTCGTTCCCTCTTGAAACGCCGAACTAGCCCGGTGCAAGCAGCTGAAAATACAATGGCGTCTTATTTTGTTTACAAGTGACTGATTCCTTTATTTTTTAACGCTGCATTTTTCATCAAAATAATACCATACACGAAGTTAAGAGTGAGGCAACAGACTAACATTAAGACTGACGCTAGTGAAGGAAGAGAAATAAGTGAAGAATGACAAAATAGGCTCTGAAAAATGTGTAAGATGTTATGGGACATCGTCTGCTTAGACAGGACTGGTCCATGGTGTGTCGTCACATATCTCAGCAGCGTTCGAGGAGCTCTTCAGCTGCTATATCGGGGGCTGTATTTTACCGTTTTATAATTGATAATAATCATTACTTCAAATGTTTCCAAGCGTTGAATTTGGATAACCTTGTTTAATTTATGCCATCTATGCAATAATAAGTATGAAGCCAATATTTAAAATCATTAAAGTTCTACTTTAAAAGCAACTGTACATTATTTGTAGCAAAAAAGAAATAGAAAAGAAACTGTTAAATATAGTCTCATGCTGTTCTCCTTGTATCAAAAGATGATTGTAAGAGATCATTTAGTATTCCATTAATGATTTCCAGCAGGGGCGGCGAAGCGTCTTTCAAAGTGTGGGGGCGCCAGCAGAAAGGGAACATTTGGGAAAAGGGGGCACCTGCAAGGAGTGAACATAAAGCGAAAAAGAGACCATTTTGTGACATTCGAATTACCCTACAAGCATCATCTACTTCATTTGTATTGTGGTTCTGGAAGCTACTTCAGGTTCCTCAAATAGCAGTTGAGTGTAATGGTCTAATGATTGATGTGCGAACGAGCGAAGCGAGCGAGAAATATATTTTTTTTTTCCAAATGCCGAAGTCCTTCGGTTGTGGATTATTTACTGTCACATCGATATAATGAAAATGGCAACAACAAATTAATTTTGGGGGGAATGTCGAATGATCTTTCAGTTTGTACATCATGTCGGGTTTTTTTAAAGATTGCATCAATATCAGCATACTTTATGTGATCTGCTTGATATCATTATGTTATATAAAAGCGAGTTTGGGGGAAATTTTCAGAAAATATTGCCCTTACTTGGTTTAAGTTATGAGCACATTCGAGAGAGCGGAATGAGAAATCCTTTCCGGGCGAGGGGGGGGGGGGGGTGGGAGTTGTGCCCCTCTTGCCTCCAGCTCCGCTGCCTTACATCGTAGTTGTAGTATGATATGGGTTTCTGTTAAAAAGGGAAGAGGGGCACCTATTAGAAGCAGAAATGCACTTACAAAAGAAGAAAATGGCACATATGTGACCCGTCACGTCAAAATGAGACAGAAGTCGCATTTTTTGAAATTGCATTTTATTATTGATTATTATTCTCCGTTTCATAAGCTTTAATTTGGTATATAGTTCAACTCTAGAGAGTGAGTATTAGTGGAGATAATAGCTTTTGAATCTTGAGTAAAGGAGGGCTGTGGCAAAGTATTTCTTCGAGAAAAACGCTTCCAAAGTTTGACTTCCGTTTTGCAGTCATGCAGCATTTTCCGTTTGTAATGTCAACTAGATTTTTATAAAGCCCTTAGCAACCGTTTATTAATTCTAATAAAAACTAGTCCTTATGTTTCTTTAGGATCTCTTCTCATGAAAAACATGAATTTTAATTCATTTAAGCCATGAATTCTAACGCTTTAAAGGGTAACAAATCAAGTAGTTTCACGGCACTGAAAAAGCTTCCCGCATCAACTTCATGCTTTTTTCGTTGAGCCTTTCCTATGCCGGTATGATTTTCTTAAAGGGTTGATTAACCTAGCTATAGTCAAAAGGTTTATAAGTCTGTCATTTTGTGCGGGGAAATGTATTAGATTATGGTTCAAACTTTCAGAGGTTTTTATGTCATATCTTTTTCTAAATTAATCATGTAAACTTGATTTCTTTCAATGTTATTTGCTTTCTTTTTATAGCTTGGATTCGATTGTCGCAAAGTCATTCAATTTTGGCAAATTTACTGATTAGACTAGTCTTTACCAAGAATAATATTGACAGAGATCGTTGATGTCTGCATATGAAGCTTACTTTTTTTACTTTTCGTCTTGTGAAAGAGCAATGGAAATCGCCGCTTTCTTAAGCTGAAGAATTAACACACGATTATTGATTTCCTCTCTCTCCTTCTACATCACGCATCTGTTTCACAATCTCCACAGTTTTATTTCTTTCTTTTGAAAGCTAACTCTCTTTTCGCTTCGCTCTTTACTTATTACCAGTTTAAACAACGATGGAATGAAACAGAATCATAATAAAGAAATTGTATCCTGCTCTAGTTAGTTCTACCTTTAAAAAATGTTTATCAAAGCGTCTTTTCTTTTCGCCATGTCAAAGAGGTATAGAATTCGCCCCTTTCAAAGAACAAGGATTAAGTCACATCCTGCCTTCGCGAGACGATTGATTTTTCTTCTCTTTCATTGTCCTTCTCAGGGGCCGCGGAACGTCTTGGAAAGTGGAGGGGCTAAGTGGGGGGGGGGGGGGGCTGCGTGTATAACCACATTTTTGCACTGCCATACGTTTGCACGTGTTTACTGAAAAAAAGTGGGGGGGGGGGCTGCAGCCCCCAGCCCCCGGTTCCGCGGTCCCTGCTTCTCAATCACGAGCACACAGGTCCTTTTCTGTATGGTAAAACAAGCTTCATTTCTTTTATCATCAATTCCCCATGTTCAACAGCAGGATAAAGATAAACTGCTTCTTAGCGCCGCTCTATAGTTAATAGAGCTTTATTTTTTTTTAAATTAACGCCCGAACAATCTCTCTCTCCTTCTAAATCTTTCACCTGTATCATAATTTCGACTGTTCTTCTTAATTCTATTCTGAACATGTATCACATTCCAACACATTTTCATTCGCCGTCACAATTTCATTTGGTTCACAACCCCCCCCCCCCCCCCCCCCCCCCATTCAAAGGGATCTTGGGACTTATTTCACTTTCAGACTCTCTTTAAAGTGATACTAGGCTGAGCAAAGTAACAAAATAATCAACTTGTAAAGAAAAAGAGACAGAGAGGGGAGGTACTGATAACTGAAACAGAGAAAGAAGATTTTTGTTTAGCCTGCACTCAAAACGAAACAAGAAAGACTCCCAAAAATAAAGATTAATGAAATATTGATAATATTGTACTTTATTATAATGGGACCAAAGTAGTACGAATGCGATGATAACAGAAGCAATATCTGATCTTAATCTTCAGAACAATTCGAGACGGCACGAGCAAGACAGCGCGATCGAGCATTAAGTACATGTACTTCTTGCAAATTCTTTTACAGAGATCACGTGACTGCGAACGTCCAATGAACAAAGCCACGCGTCGCTAGGGGCGGGGCCTAGCGGATGGCTTTCTTTTCGCTCTGGGACGAGCCAGCTGTCCGAAAAAATAGAAGAGTTGACCGAAAAAAACACTCGTAGAAAAACTGCTTTTTCTACCCTTTCCCGTTATATTTAGGACTCAATTTTTTTACAGAGCATTCATGAAACATTGAAGATTCAAATCAGCTAAGAAAAAAAAAATGACGAAATTTGAAGTTTTTTTAAATTTGCCCAATTTTCTCGAGTTCTAGCCCAGCGACTTCTGTCTCATTTTGTCGTGACGGGTCACATATAAGAGAGAAAAAAAAGGGAAATTATTAGCTTTGAAAAGTTGCACTTATCACAAGGGGAAAGGGCGCTTATTAGAGAGATAATTAGGCAATTATCAGATTTGAAAGTGGGCACTTATCACAAGGGGAAAGGGCAGTTATGAGAAAAGAAAAGTGGCACTTTTAGTAGTCAAAGACAAAGGGGCATTTTTCTGAAATAAAAAGGGCACTTTTTTTGGTATTTGGAAAAGTGGGGTGCACTGTGTCCTCCTGACCCAGCCCGGGAGCTCCGCCTCTGATTTCGGGTGAATTTCAGTCTAAATATCTGTAAGGAAACCTAGATCACCGCCATACGCCAGGAACTTTCTACCCCAACGGCTCCCCGCACAACAGTCTTGGGGCTTTGAATAGAGATAACATGTGTGTCACTCTGTGCAGTTTACTCATTGGTTTTACACGTGCGTGGAAAGCTTATAGTGCATGCTGCTGTTGTTGGGAGTTTAGGTGCCTGGCCCAGTATATAAATTATTTTTTTGCCCCTCATTTTCTTAATATTACAATGTAGGAGGCTAAGTCTTCACAGTATCTTGATATTGCTAGTATCTTTCTATTTATCTACAAAATCCCAGAAATGTGGCGAAAAGTCTTTGAGGGCTTACCAAAACTGTACATTGCCTTTAATGCCTGGCGTCCACTAGAGTGCCGACAAGATTAGGAAGGGTTGCGGAAGCAAATTATGTCATTTCGGCGTTATCCGCGCCAGACGCAGAAAAAGTGTGTGAATCATCGTTTCTTTGGACATTACTACGAATCTCTGCGTATGGACTGCAGTCATACACGGACTAGGACAATCAGGAAGATTTTCCGACAACCATTTAGATATGCGGACAATATCAGGATATAATACAAGGTTATAAATTAGGCACCGACTTTTTTTTTTCTTCTCACCTGCTACCAGTCATTCACGAAGCTGCTCGCGATTCAGTGACAACTACCCCCTGGACAACTACCACCTGGACAACTACCCTTGGACAAGTACCCCGGCCAACTACCCCCCCCCCCCCGGACAACTCCCCCTGGACAACTCCCCGCAGGAAAATTACCCCAGGAAAATTACCCCCCCCCCCCCCCCCATGCAATGGAGATTATCCCCAATGATGATACTGTCACAATGTGTCTTGATATTGCTAGTATCTTTCTATTTATCTACAAAAATCCGAGAAATGTGGCGAAAAGTTTTTGAGGGCTTGCCAAAACTACATTGCCTTTAATGCCTGGCGTCCACTAGGAGCGCCGACATGCAAGATTATGAAGGGTTGCGGAAGCAAATTATGTCATTTCGGCATTCTTTCCGTGCCAGACGCAGAAAAAGTGTGTGAATCATCGTTTCTTGGGACATTACTACGAGTTTTTTTAGTTTTGATCAGATTGCTTTGGAGATCTCAAAGAGTCGGACCTTGTCTGAAGTTGGCTGAGTGATGAGGGAGTGTAGGCCGCCAATAAGGTGATTTTTGCAGGCTTTGCAAGCTGTTGCTGGCATAGGATACTTTTTTTTCCTACCGGCAGGTTCCAGGCAGTACAGGGCATCATTCCATGAAAGAAAGTTAAAATGAAAAACAAAAATCATATTCTTAATCTTAAATGTTAAATGAATGATATTGGAATTAGAAATTTGTTTCATATAAAAACAAGTTTGATTCATTTCAATGCCCCTTTTAAGGGTAGAATGTCAACAACTGCAACCCGCTCATGTTTTACTTAAAGTAGCTATTCAAAGAAAATCACAAATATGGCAATTAATGTATCACTAGAAACTGGGAAGCTTACAGATGGCAATCGTATAAGTTTTATGTCAACTGCGTATCTGATGATTATAAAAACAACACAAATAAAAGCTCTTCTCAGCATCTGGAATATCCGAGGATTCGCCAGAAATATAGCGATGTTTTGATGTCGTCACACTCGGGATCGATCCTGCTTAAGCAGACGACGTCCTATAATGAATGAACGTAATTGCAATGCAATTATTTATCAAATTATAAAGAGTTTGGTAAATTTAAACATGACCTTATTTCACACCATTATAAAGGGAAAGTGAAACTGATTCTGATAGCTAAAACCGTTTGATTGTAAATACACAGGAGAATGGTCAATGATCAATGAAATAAACCCCACTTTCAAATTGAAAAGCCCTCCGAATAATAGCAGGATGGTATTCGTTCCCTCTTGAAACGCCGAACTAGCCCCGGTGCAAGCAGCTGAAAATACAATGGCGTCTTATTTTGTTTACAAGTGACTGATTCCTGTATTTTTTTAACGCTGCATTTTTCATCAAAATAATACCATACACGAAGTTAAGAGTGAGGCAACAGACTAACATTAAGACTGACGCTAGTGAAGGAAGAGAAATAAGTGAAGAATGACAAAATAGGCTCTGAAAAATGTGTAAGATGTTATGGGACATCGTCTGCTTAGACAGGACTGGTCCATGGTGTGTCGTCACATATCTCAGCAGCGTTCGAGGAGCTCTTCAGCTGCTATATCGGGGGCTGTATTTTACCGTTTTATAATTGATAATAATCATTACTTCAAATGTTTCCAAGCGTTGAATTTGGATAACCTTGTTTAATTTATGCCATCTATGCAATAATAAGTATGAAGCCAATATTTAAAATCATTAAAGTTCTACTTTAAAAGCAACTGTACATTATTTGTAGCAAAAAAGAAATAGAAAAGAAACTGTTAAATATAGTCTCATGCTGTTCTCCTTGTATCAAAAGATGATTGTAAGAGATCATTTAGTATTCCATTAATGATTTCCAGCAGGGGCGGCGAAGCGTCTTTCAAAGTGTGGGGGCGCCAGCAGAAAGGGAACATTTGGGAAAAGGGGGCACCTGCAAGGAGTGAACATAAAGCGAAAAAGAGACCATTTTGTGACATTCGAATTACCCTACAAGCATCATCTACTTCATTTGTATTGTGGTTCTGGAAGCTACTTCAGGTTCCTCAAATAGCAGTTGAGTGTAATGGTCTAATGATTGATGTGCGAACGAGCGAAGCGAGCGAGAAATATATTTTTTTTTTTCCAAATGCCGAAGTCCTTCGGTTGTGGATTATTTACTGTCACATCGATATAATGAAAATGGCAACAACAAATTAATTTTGGGGGGAATGTCGAATGATCTTTCAGTTTGTACATCATGTCGGGTTTTTTTAAAGATTGCATCAATATCAGCATACTTTATGTGATCTGCTTGATATCATTATGTTATATAAAAGCGAGTTTGGGGGAAATTTTCAGAAAATATTGCCCTTACTTGGTTTAAGTTATGAGCACATTCGAGAGAGCGGAATGAGAAATCCTTTCCGGGCGAGGGGGGGGGGGGGGGGGAGTTGTGCCCCTCTTGCCTCCAGCTCCGCTGCCTTACATCGTAGTTGTTGTATGATATGGGTTTCTGTTAAAGCCGCATTGATTCTTTGAAGCTAGATATAGCTTTTTTGTAAGAAACAGTGGGAAATGTAGGTAAAAGAGGCATTTATAAAAAGAGGAAAGGGCGCTTCTCAGAGGTAGAAAGGGGCATTTATACGAAATGAAAAGGGACACTTATGAGAAGAGGAAAATGGGACATACATGTATTAGAGAGTAAAAAGGGGCATATACCAGATTTGAAAAAGGGGCAGTTATCAGAAGGGAAAATGGAAACTTGTTTTTTCTTTGCCTCGTTAGAGGATTTATTTTACATTCAAAGTTTACAACTCAATATAACACTAATGATACATAAATGACACAAAACGTAACAACAAAATTGAAATCGACTTACATATATATCAATGTTACATTTTCCAATAAACTTCAAACAAATCCTATTGGTAAATCATCTTTTTTTGGTTTGCATTCTTTCCCTTCTGCTCTTTATATTTCTATCTTTTTTTTTTTAATTTCTCTTTCAAACCTACACAAATGACACATTCAAATAAACTTCAACAATTACTTTGGTAAGTCATCGTTTTTTCCTTGTTTGTATTTTTTCCTTTCTACTATAATTTGGTATCTCTTTTCTTTTTCTGATTTCTCTTTCAAACACATGTTTCAGTACAAGATCTCTCCTATCTTTTCCACTTTTGTTGCGTTCCAAAATAACTTTACATACGCTCCAGAAAGCTATGGTCAGAAATAAATTAGAGTGGCAATTACCTTCTATTTTCAGTAAGTTCAAGATGCTAATCTTGGTATTTTGGACATTGTATACTTCTTGCAATATATTTTCAACATGAGTGAGAAAAGGTTTGTTTAGAATACATTCAGTGAAAGCATGGACAATATCCTCTTTGACTTTACACTCTGAACATAAATATTCTCTAATTAAACCCCATTCTTACTGGTAATAAATTATACAATAATTTTAGGTTAAATTCACATAACTTATATTCTCTAATTTGCACAAGGTTAGACTTAAATACATGTGACCAGTTTATATCAATGTTAAGTTTATTTTCCCAATATGAACAACATTTGTTGGTTAGAAAGTTTCGTGAGGAAAACAATTTATATAAAACATTGCTATTCATTTCACTGATGCATTTTAATCTGTTTCCAAGCAATCTCGGAACATTAAATCCTTGTTGCTGTCTAGTGATAGGGGGATTGCTATCATTTAACTTACGTATCCATATGACATCTTTTGTTAGTCTTACATTACAAGCTGAAAGACGACCTTTTATATAACCAGTCTGGTTTTCATGAACAATATCACCAATGACATTCTGAACTCTTGCGGCTAATACCGCTGCAATTATTTTGTAGTCGCAGTTAAGCAAAGTAATCGGCCTCCAATTTTTCAGCTCTTTGCAATCGCCTTTTTTAAACAACAGAGTAATAAGACCTTTTCGCTGGGTGTTTGACATCATTCCACTTACATAACAATCATTTAGACTTTCTTCAAGAAAATCTTTAATCAATGGCCAAAATACCTGATAAAATTCAATCGAAATTCCATCTGACCCCGGTGCCTTATTTTTCTGCATTGCAAATACAGCACGTTGACATTCATCTTGTGTAATTAAACCTTCACATGTTTGCCTACTTTCGTTTGTTAACTGATTAACTTTTTGTGAACACACGTAGTCACTCATACTTTTAATATCATGACAATCATTCGTATCATTCGTTATCATTTTAATTTGTTATCGTTTTAATGTTTTAATATGTTACTGTTTAAAGCCATTTGGAAAATCATTCTTATCTTTTCTATAAAGTTTTTAATAATACTTTACTACTGTTGTATTTGTAAGACTGTGCTGACAGTTGACACAGAGGGCTTAGTCTCCTTTATGTGAGATTATGTGAGTGGTTGATCGGACATCTTGGAATAAACAAACCTCAACTCTATTCATAGTTTATAGCCTCATCTTTCAGTCATTAAACACAATAACTGGCGACGAGAATGGCGAGTATTGGACTTGTTGCACCTAACCCGTTTTTGGCTAATCCTGGAGAACCTCCTGTGCCATGGTCTCGTTGGATTGTGAGTTTTAAGACTTATTTGATCGCCAGCGGACTGGACGGCGCCGATACGCCCGAACCGCGCCGCCGTGCAATCCTGATCCATTGCCTCGGCGTCGAGGGGCAGAGAATCGTCGGACAGCTCGATGCATCGACCACCGGTACGTATGACAAAGTTGTTGATGAACTTGAAAAGTATTTCGGACCCAAAACAAGTGTTATGATTGAGAGATATAAGTTTCGCCAGCGTTTCCAACAATAGGGTGAGCCTGTGAAGCAGTATGTGGCAGCAATTACTGAACTGGCTGCCAAATGCAAGTTTGGTGCTCTGACCGATGAACTTGTGAGAGACCAGCTCGTCGAAAAGACTTGCATCCCTCGCATTCGAGAGCGTCTTCTCATGGAGGATGATAGCCTGACATTGAAAAAAGCACTTGAATGAGCAATTTAAATCGAAGCCGCTATGCTGGATGCTAAACTGTTAAAATAAAATGAAGGAGGACATGCGCACACGAACGCGGCTCACCAGGCAACGCCTGTACAGAGCGTCAATCGGTATAGGAACAGCAACAAAGGTCGCTCTGCTAACCGTTCTTCGAAGTCGTGCTCTTCAAAAGCGTGCCCAAACTGTGGACAAATCCATCCCCCTAAAGCATGCCCAGCGTTCGGGAAGAAATGAAATTCTTGCTCGAAACTCAACCATCGAGTGTATGCCGTTCGTCGAAGAAAAGCGCCCCTGTCCGTCATGTGGAGGTACCCCCAACACCAGAGGGCGACATACCCCATAGCATCTTTGCCGTCTCAGGGGATCCAGCTCGAACAGGTCAGTTCAAGGGGTGTGATTTGCAGATTGCTGGGACAGATCTTTCCCTGATGATTGATGTCGGGGCCAAGGTGTCAATTCTGAGTGATAAACTGTATGAGAAACATTTTTCGCATGTTACCATGTCAACGACATCGGGTAAACTCATCACGTACGGTGAACCACCTACGCCGATTACCGTTTTGGGCACCGTTGACCTGCCAGTTAGATACCAAGACGTTCGACTGGATAGCTTTACCTTCTATGTCGCGAAGAGGGAGAGCCTCATGGGAGTCAATCTGTTTGATGCCCTGGGGTTCGACTCATCAGGAATATTTATAAGGAACGCTATGCTGCACTCTTTTGTGAATTTGGGGAATGCAAAGGATATTGTCACGCACCGCGTGTTGATCCGTCCGTGCCACCGGTCGCTCAGAGTCTGCGGCGACTCCCACTTTCGATCCGAGATGAAGTCGCCAAGGAACTTCATCACTTGGAAGCCGATGGCATCATCGAGCGAATCGACTCGTCACCGTGGGGTTCAAATCTGAGGATAGCCCGTAGGAAGAATGGTGATCTTCGGCTCTGCGTCGATTTACGTGCCGTCAACAAGGCCATAATTCCGGACAAATACCCACTCCCGACCATGAATGAACTCTCGGCCTCTTTTCACGGAGCTACAGTGTTCTCGAAGCTGGACATGAGACGCAGCTACCTTCAGGTTCCATTAGCAGACAGGAGCCGACATCTCACTGCGTTCAACACACACATCGGCATGCCTTATGGACTGAACTCTGCCCCTAGCGCATTCCAGAAGATCGTTTCTTCAGTCCTGGCCGGAATCGATGGGACTCTGAATCTCCTCGATGACGTGGTAGTCTTCGGGAAGGACAAGGCTCAGCACGATCAGCGGCTAGCAGAAGTCATGACGCGACTCGCGAAACACAACTTGACACTCAACGAGGCCAAATGCACTTTCGCTGCTTCGGACATTGACTTTCTTGGATACCACATCAGTGCAGATGGCCTAAAGCCTACAATCGACAACAACGCTGCCATTCGCACACTCCCGGCACCTACAAACGTGAAGGAACTAGCATCTTTCCTAGGCCCAACGAATTTTTACCGCAAGTTCACGCTACGCACTGACCATCAGGCTTTAACAACGCTGTTGAGCACTTCAGGATCTGGACACCGCCCACTCCGGATCTACAGATGGTCAGATCGACTCCATCAGTACGACTTCAAGGTCGAATATCTCGCGGGATCTCGCAACAGAGTCGCGGATATGCTCAGCCGGTCATCGATTGCGAATAGCAATCACAACAGCCACGTCGGAGCTGACAGCGAAGACGATGTCGAAGGCTACGTTTGTTCAGTGATTTCGCACGTGACCGCAAAGCTCGTAACGCGTGAGCAGCTGAAAAACGAGTCAGCTGCAGATCCTACACTACGGATGGTCCGTCAGTATCTCCAGACAGCATGGCCTAGAGAGATTTCTGAAGACCTCGCCCCTTATCACCGCGTTGGCGATGAGCTGGCTATCTTCGATGACGCGTGTATCGCACGTGGCACTCGCGTGGTGATCCCCAAATCGCTTCAACATCGCGTGTTACAAACCACACACGAAGGACATCCGGGTGTGGTAAAGATGAAACAGCGTTGTCGCGAAGCAATCTGGTGGTGAACACAAAAAGGGAAGAGGGGCACCTATTAGAAGCAGAAATGCACTTACAAAAGAAGAAAATGGCACATATAAGAGAGAAAAAAAGGGAAATTATTAGCTTTGAAAAGTTGCACTTATCACAAGGGGAAAGGGCGCTTATTAGAGAGATAATTAGGCAATTATCAGATTTGAAAGTGGGCACTTATCACAAGGGGAAAGGGCAGTTATGAGAAAAGAAAAGTGGCACTTTTAGTAGTCAAAGACAAAGGGGCATTTTTCTGAAATAAAAAGGGCACTTTTTTTGGTATTTGGAAAAGTGGGGTGCACTGTGTCCTCCTGACCCAGCCCGGGAGCTCCGCCTCTGATTTCGGGTGAATTTCAGTCTAAATATCTGTAAGGAAACCTAGATCACCGCCATACGCCAGGAACTTTCTACCCCAACGGCTCCCCGCACAACAGTCTTGGGGCTTTGAATAGAGATAACATGTGTGTCACTCTGTGCAGTTTACTCATTGGTTTTACACGTGCGTGGAAAGCTTATAGTGCATGCTGCTGTTGTTGGGAGTTTAGGTGCCTGGCCCAGTATATAAATTATTTTTTTGCCCCTCATTTTCTTAATATTACAATGTAGGAGGCTAAGTCTTCACAGTATCTTGATATTGCTAGTATCTTTCTATTTATCTACAAAATCCCAGAAATGTGGCGAAAAGTCTTTGAGGGCTTACCAAAACTGTACATTGCCTTTAATGCCTGGCGTCCACTAGAGTGCCGACAAGATTAGGAAGGGTTGCGGAAGCAAATTATGTCATTTCGGCGTTATCCGCGCCAGACGCAGAAAAGGTGTGTGAATCATCGTTTCTTGGGACATTACTACGAATCTCTGCGTATGGACTGCAGTCATACACGGACTAGGACAATCAGGAAGATTTTCCGACAACCATTTAGATATGCGGACAATATCAGGATATAATACAAGGTTATAAATTAGGCACCGACTTTTTTTTTTCTTCTCACCTGCTACCAGTCATTCACGAAGCTGCTCGCGATTCAGTGACAACTACCCCCTGGACAACTACCACCTGGACAACTACCCTTGGACAAGTACCCCCGGCCAACTACCCCCCCCCCCCGGACAACTCCCCCTGGACAACTCCCCGCAGGAAAATTACCCCAGGAAAATTACCCACCCCCCCCCCCCCCCCCATGCAATGGAGTTTATCCCCAATGATGATACTGTCACAATGTGTCTTGATATTGCTAGTATCTTTCTATTTATCTACAAAAATCCGAGAAATGTGGCGAAAAGTTTTTGAGGGCTTGCCAAAACTACATTGCCTTTAATGCCTGGCGTCCACTAGGAGCGCCGACATGCAAGATTATGAAGGGTTGCGGAAGCAAATTATGTCATTTCGGCATTCTTTCCGTGCCAGACGCAGAAAAAGTGTGTGAATCATCGTTTCTTGGGACATTACTACGAGTTTTTTTAGTTTTGATCAGATTGCTTTGGAGATCTCAAAGAGTCGGACCTTGTCTGAAGTTGGCTGAGTGATGAGGGAGTGTAGGCCGCCAATAAGGTGATTTTTGCAGGCTTTGCAAGCTGTTGCTGGCATAGAATACTTTTTTTTTCCTACCGGCAGGTTCCAGGCAGTACAGGCCGTGGTAGAAAGCTTCATCAGCCCTCACCTCTTGCATTATTGTTTTCATCTGAACTGTAAGTTATAGTAGTATTTTTGTGCTGAGTAGTTATTTTATTTGTAATTTAATGTATTAGGAATATACGCAGAAAATTGCATTAATTTGCAAAGTCTTATTTTTATTGTTAAATTCTAACTATGGAAAAAAAAAGGAATGTTAAATTTTGTCTTACTTCATTGATTTAATTTACGTGAAATTTAACAGAAGAAAAATTGTATCATTGATTCATGACTAGGTACAATTTTGTTCAATATACGATTGACATTGAAGACATTGAAGACATTGAAGATAAGAAAACTAGTAATGAAATACAGTTTATTTTATATTTGTTCTTACCTGAAAAGATGGTTATATTTTGCACATTGCATGCATGAACGGAAAGTTTTTTTTTCTATGTGCTACATATGCACGTGAGGTCGAATGGTTGTTTTAAGATTGCTCACGATACCAGGGGCATCAGTGCCTCTTGGGCTCTTTTCCAGGGGGTGCCCCTAGTGGACATTATGAGGGCAACTTACAGGCGCTCCTCCACTTCCTTCACATCTTTTTATTTAAAAGATGTTCTGTCAGAGTCTTTTTCTAACAAGACGTTGCAAGCTGCAACGTCCTCCTTGGGTTCCTGTTGACCTTCCTCTTGGGATACCCCCCCCCCCCCCAATCTGTGCTGGTCTAGAAAAATAGGTATAGGTACACTCTTAGAAAGAATGGTGCTTATGGGGTACTCATTAGCTCCAAACTGGTGCCGGATTGAAAAGGTGTCTACAAGTTCCATTAAAAGGACCTTAGCCATTGAGCTTAGATTTCTCCACCTCAGTTCAGTTTATTAATTTCAATCATAAAAATATAAAAGTAGAATACAAAAGTAACATGAATCAATCATAATTATACATTTGGAAATCATGATGAAATAGGAGACTATAAGGAAGTTTCGAAAACTTGTAATCAATAGTCCCCTGATGTACTTAATGAATAACAAAATTACATGGTTTACACGTTACTCAGAAGAAAAAAAAATGATATTAACACATTAGAAATACACAACGATCAACACACACACACACACACACCCAGACGCGCGCGCAAACACACACACACGAGGTACATTACATGAAGCATGGGGAAAATATAGATAACAGTGAGTAGATTTGAAAAAGTTAAGTATAATACGAAGAGATCAATTGTCTCTTCAAATGAGCCTTAAATGAAGACAAAGTAGTGCATAACCTTAATTCATCAGTTAATTCATTCCAAATACGGGGACCATTATGTCGAACAGAGTTGAGCATAGATTGGGTAGAAACCTTTTGATAATGATAATTGAAACAGGAGCGAGTATTATATGAGTGAACAGATTTATTAAGAATAAACATTTGGGAAACTCTTTTAGGTGAATTATTATTAGAAACATTGTACATCATGATAGCACTTTGGATTTTGTGTATATCATAAATAGTGAGGGTGTTTAAGCGAAAGAACAAGGGGCGTGAATGAGCTTGGTAATGGGAATTAGTACAAATTCGTAATGCTTTCTTTTGAAGTTTATATAGAGGTTGTAATATTGTTGTTCCCACACCGGCCCAGGTGATATATCAATAAATAAGAAATGGTAAAATGGTAAAATTAAGCAATTATATAACATAAACAATACTTTTTCAGGTAGTGTTACACGTAATTTACAAAGAACACCAATATTTTTTTTTTTAGCTATTAGTCTTTATCATAATCTGTAGATATTATTTAAACATGTCCACGATAATATCTATCTACATTCGTCATTTTCAAAATACTTTGGTTTGATACAAATTGTATAAATGTGTTCTATTGCATGTTGTTATAATTTATTGATTTCAGTTACTATGGATATATTGTATTTTTTTTCGAAGGACGATAAAATATTGCTCAAGAATAGGCTAGCTCTTTGCCAGTGCTCGTGATGAGCACCTTTAAAGGTGTCGATGAAAACCTTTTCAAAAGGTGCTTAGGGACACCCTAAAAGGTGGCACTGGTGTGGCAAATATAAGCACCTTTTAAAGGTGCTCAAAAAAAACTTTTTTCGAAGAGTGTACATTGATTTAGTGTAGTAAATCAGTAAAATCAGAACTGATTTTATTATTTGCTAGATAAATCTATGTACCTACCTATGTCCCACCCTCCTACCCCACTCCTTGCCCAGCAACATGTCAAAGTTTGTCTGAGGCTGCTCGTAAAGAGGATGATTGTGTGCGCGCGTCATGCGTACGTGCACAAAGGAGGGGTATATGCACTGTCGTGACTTTAATTACTCGAATGGCTTGCGTAGTCGGAAGACTAGCAAAATAGGAAGGTACATAGATTTATCTAGCAAATAATAAAATCAGTTCTGATTTTACTGATAACAGAAATTATTATCCCAATTACACACATATTCAATTTATCATTGTCCACTGGAACAGTCCCTCTTAAAATGAAAATAGCAAAAGTAGTTCCAATTATTAAGATAGGTGACCCACTTGATCGAGGGAATTACAGACCGATTTTCGAAAATCTTAGAAAAACTCGCTTATTCTCGCCTGATTAAATTCTTAACCTGTTCTAAAATATTATCAGATACTCAATTTGGATTTCATAAAAAAACATGCATCAGTTCATGCTATGATAATTCTTATTGATCATATTATTCGTGCTATTGACAATCATTCTCATACAGTAGGTTTATTCCTGGCCTTTCCTTCGACACCGTTGATCACGAAATTTTGTTGTACAAACTTTCGTTACGGTATTAGAGGAAGGGCCTTGGAGTGGTTCAGGAGCTACCTCACCGGAAGAAAGCAATTCACATGACTGTATAAACAGTACCAAATCTTCAACTAAATCCATTAAATGCGGTGTTCCACAGTTTTTTTCTTCAAGGTCCGCTCCTTTTTATTCTATACATCAATGATTTTAAAAGATCTTCCAATATCCTTATACTTTTATACTATTTGCCGACGACTCGAATATTTTTCTATCAGAACGTAATCCTCAAACTCTCCTCAATAAAATAAATCCTGAGTTAGTTTATGTACAAGATTGGATAAGAGCAAACAAATTATCCTTAAATATCAATAAAACATATTATATGATACTTAGTAATTCTATTGATTCTCTTCCAGGCTCCATACATATTAATGGAAAGGATCTTCAAAGGGTTCAACATGCTATGTTTCTTGGGATTTTAATTGATGATAGACTATCTTGAAAATTTCATACTGATTATTTGTGCAGACTGGCATTAAGGAATATTGGTGTGATTAACAAATTAAAACATATCTTTCCATCTCAGATATTATTTTCACTTTACACGACACTTATTTATCCCTACCTAACATATGGAATCATAGCGTGGGGTAACTCCTCTAAGATTTTCAATAATAGAATATTAGTTTTTGCAAAAACGACTCTTAAGAATAATACCCAATGTTCATTTTCGTTCTCATACTGATATTTTATTCTTCAATAACAAAATACTAAAAATAGATTATCTCTATAATTGGCATTTAGGAATTTTCATGTTTCAGTTATCACAAAATACCTTTCAGTTATCACAAAATACCTTCCCCCCCCCCCTCTCAATTAACCGGCTATCAGAGGTGTCGTGGTCTAGTGGATACGTCACCGGGCTGTGGATCGCATGGTTCGCGGTTCGAGTCCCGCCGCGGCACTAACGTCCTTTGGCAAGACATTAATCTACATTGCCACTCTTACCCAGGAGATAATGGGTACCTGTGAGGATTGCCAAAAGTCAATGTGCCTGTTTTTGCCATTGCCCTACATGCATGCATGTGAACGGTGCAAAATGGTAGGAATGCTCCCTAAGGAGTGGAGATGGTGCACACTTTGTGTGCAGGCTTGAAATCCAATGACCAGGGGTAATAATAAGTAACATTGTAAAGCGCATTGAAGTATTCACATAATGCGCTATATATTAATGTAATGTATTATTATTATTATTATCAAACAGCGGTAAGGCAACGCTGCGATATAAGAAGGCTTGTGTAACATTATTGTCTTGACATTTGTAATTTAGGTCAGGCCGCAAATTATCTTTACTCATGGAATAGAGAGTTTAGATGTGTACAGATCCTCCAGTATCCCCCATGCCCTAATTGATACCGCTGAGTTATTAACCAAACTTATTTTCTATATCAGTTAAGTACATGTAATGCTTTGGTCACAATTCACAAATCAGAGCGGCGGCCGACCGATTTGTAGCCTGCTGGGACGCCGCTGGAATTGAGGCATCGCCCAACGATTTTTGAAGAAGTCGAGCGGGCTGTATAGCCCCCGCGATGCCGGGCGGTGCCCTGTCGATTTCCGGTCGGTCGCCGGTCGATTTTAGCTTAAAACTGGGCGAAATCGAGCTTCTCCGCGCGGCGTCCGGGCAGTGACCGACTGATGACCCACCGATTCTCCGACGGTCTCCAACCGGCCACCGGCCGATTTTTAAGAAATCGCCCGGTAGCCGGCCGGCGAAAAGATGATGAGGCGTCACCCGTCTTGCGAAAATAGGCCTCTATAATCAAGATCTCTACATCTGTGATTTTTTGTTATTATTATTTAGGGGGAGATTGGGGTGCAGCATTTATGTCGGCAAATTTGGGTGTCCGGGGAGTGATTTTCTGTCACGCATTTCAAGCACTGGCCCGCATCCTCCAGCATCCTCCTGCACGCTGCCACGAATAATTCCCGCAATGACACGAACGATGCGCAAACTATGCTGAAACAAAATTCGGGAAAGTGTAAATGCAGCATTAGAAGAGGGAAGAAGTACTCTGAAGATAATAGAAATACTGGGAAAAGTACATGTGTGGATTTATGGTGCATGTACAAATTCAAGGGATGTTGGGACAACAATTTTCATAACGTGTAAACTTGTTCTCCAGCACCTCAGTTATCCATTAAAAACATAACGTGGGATTACGAGGAATAATTCGTTATCGAAACAAATTTGATTAAATGTGTTAATGTCTTCATTTTGAAAAAAAAACACTATGTGGTCATCATTAGCCTGCATTCTAAACACATCGAATCCTTTCGAGCAAAAAGAAAATGACATCTCGAATTTGTCTGTTAGGGAAATGGCATACTTCAAGGAGATTCGAATCCTGATTCCACCGTCCTGGTCGCAGTCAGAAGGATATGAGAATATCACTTGGGAGTCGTACCGTGAAGCTGACGTTCTGATCCGGCCGAATGCGAGACATGTGCCTTACGTTCTTAGCTACGGGCAATGTGGAATGCCAGGAGCACAAATGTTCCTTACACCAGAGTTTATTTCTGATGCGGAAAAAGGTCGTGGATACGGAAGGCCGCAAAAGGTTAGTGCATGTTATAAGACCAAATAAAAAAAGGTAATCGAGGCATTTGATTGGCCAAGTCAGATCAATTGATATATATGACAAGAATACTATCTGCAATTACAATACACACAAGACCCGTCAGTCAATCGCATGAGGTGTTGCACGTACTGTGCATCTCCACTGGCAGCCTAAAGGGCTGGTCACATATCAACCCTTTGGTAACGATAATGATAAAGATAAGATCGGTCTATGATATTGGATATGAGAAAACTCGGTGATTTGTAACTCTAACTTTATCCACCTTCAGCTTCTTCAGAAGGCGTTTCTGAGTGCTAGCGATCACTATCATTCTGAAATACAACCTTTTGACCAAGCTCTCCCAAATGATAATAACATTTTTTTAACTTTTCTATCAGGATGACAATCGTACTGTGAAATCCTTAGACATCTAAACACACAAAAGCTAGGGTGTTCTCACTTCTGTTGCCACATATTTAAACAATATCCTTAGTATGCAACACTCTTGTTATGGAATAAATGTTCTGTACCTACACACAAATTAAAAAATGTTTACTCTATCATTGATAAAGTGTGTTTAATGCATCTGTGTAAAAAGTTACGGTGGAATGTTCACCTTTTTGTAAAGAGTGCACTCACTTTTGTTAGATGCTATATGAATATGGTCTAAGCCAAAGGTCCTGTCAACGCGACAGGACGGAATTCAATGGGATTTATTCTCCTCAAAAGAAAATAAGAAATGCTACTTGCTGCGTACCTTTACTTATATGATAAGTTTACATTGAAGAACAATTCCACTACAAAGACAAGACTGATCGTAATTCTGTTTCTATGGTAAAAACAATTTTTGTTAGCGCGACGGGACGGAACGATAGAATGGTGAAATTTTGTAAGACAGATTCAAAGTAAAATTCTATCGAAGTTAAAATTGAAGACTAGCTACGTATTGTGATTTTTGATTAGTATGATAGAACACATGACATTGAACCATGAAGCTAAGATCTTGGCCCAATCAATTTTTTTTTATTTGAAAATTGATGAATGGGTGTCGCGCGACAGGACGGAATGCGACGGGACGGACACTTTTGCACCATGTACAAAATGAATGGGGATTTAATTTTATTTTTAAATAACGTCAAACTGCACTTTTTAGCTCACCTGAGCCTAAGGCTCGAGTGAGCTATTGCGATGGAAATTTGTCCGTCGTCCGTCGTCCGTTAACTTTTTACATTTTCATCTTCTTCTCCAAAACCCATGATCGGAATTCAACCAAACTTGGTAGGAATCATCCTTAGGGGTAGGGGACCCAAAGTTGCTAAAATGATACATGTGGCCCCCAGGGGGGCCCAGGGGGAGGGCCCCCAATTGTAAAAGCTATGTAAATTTCAAACATCATCTTCTCCAGAACCAGGAATAGCTCAGACTTGGTATTGTGTATGGAGATACCTCTATAGATGAAGAATGAATGTTGTTCATGAAATTTCTCTGAGTGGCCCTATAGGGGCCCTGCGGGGGTAACATACTGGAGGGGGGGGGGGCGCTGCCAAGCAAAATGTACATTCTGATCTTCTTCTCCAAAACACATGATCGGAATTCAACCAAACTTGGTAGGAATCATCCTTAGGGGTAGGGGACCCAAAGTTGCTAAAATGGTACATGTGGCCCCCAGGGGGGCCCAGGGGGAAGGCCCCCAATTGTAAAAGCTATGTAAATTTCAAACATCTTCTTCTCCAGAACCAGGCATAGCTCAGACTTGGTATTGTGTATGGAGATACCTCTATAGATGAAGAATGAATGTTGTTCATGAAATTTCTCTGAGTGGTCCTATAGGGGCCCTGTGGGGGTAACATACTGGAGGGGGGGGGGGCGCTGCCAGGCAAAATGTACATTCTGATCTTCTTCTCCAAAACACATGATCGGAATTCAACCAAACTTGGTAGGAATCATCCTTAGGGGTAGGGGATTCAAATAATACATGACATTGTAGACCATGGGGTGGGGGGGGGGGGGGAATTATGTTAATTTCTAACATCATCTCATATACATGTACATCCTCCTAGTTGTTTTCTAACATATATATAACATATATCTCCTGGTGGTGCTAGAGAGAACATGCACCAGATGTGAATTGATCCACCTCAGGTGAGCGTCGTGCCCCCTGGGGCTCTTGTTTCTTTTAAACAATGGTAGAACTAAAATGTGAAGGCACAGGAAGTGGCAAGCTTTATTGTTAATTCAAATTAAAGAGATAAAAATCACTGGAAAGGGTGGACACTTTTGCACTATGTACAAAACGAATGGGGATTTTGAAAAGAAATGTGTGATATCATCAAATAGTTCTTTTCTCTAAAAAAATGTGGTAGAACTAAATTGTTCAGGTAAAAAAAATGTCAATCTCTATTGTTTATTCAAATTAAATGAATAAAAACTTGCTAGGGTTAACAAAAAGTAAACTTACATCAAATGAAATACATGGGAGTGTACTTTCCATGCAAAATTCCGTCCCGTCGCGCCTAAAATCCCTTAAATACCCACTAAATGCGACGGGACAGAAAAAAATGTAATACATCGCAATTCTTCTCGAAATATAAGGGAATCAATTTTAATGGTACAGAAGTGATGGAACGATAGTTCATTGATACCTTATAAGACCTCATTTTATAAACTCCAGTTTATCCTACAAAAAATATAAAGGGGATGTCAAAGTGCCCCAAAATACAATTTTGTACCAAAAAGTACTAATTTTAATCCAATTTTAACAGAATATTGCCAGAACTGGCATTGGGCATATATTCCAACTCCAAACTTTATTTTTCAAATGCCCGTGCACTTTTTACTCAATTACTTTTTCTAGTAATTCCGTCCCGTCTCGCTCTGAGGGCGCTTTTTTCCATTTTAAATGTTATTTTCAAATAAACGGAACGTAATCATGACGAGACATGTACATTTTCATAAACTACAGAGTCTCAGCCTTCATGTGATATACAAGGGCAGATACAAATCTTAAATTGAAAATTTAGGGTTTATGTTGACTACTTTTGGCTCAGATCCATATGTATATATATATATATATATATATATATGTATGTGTGTGTGTGTGTGTGGGTGTGTGTGTGTGTTTATTATGTATTATATATAAGCTGAAGAATGAATAATTAAATTTTAACTGTCAGAGAATAAAAAAAAGGTTCAAATTGAAAAGATTTCATAGACTTGCTTTCTATTATTTTTTTGGTTTTTGTTAGAGTTACGCTTTTACTGTAACATTTTTTGTAGACGGTTATTCATGAATTTGGTCATCTGAGATGGGGACTGAAGGATGAGTATCCGTACGAGAATGATCACGATAGAGATGCGCGTTATCACCACTTCTACGAAAACAGTGTTACTAAGAAGATTGAGGCCACCAGATGTGTCGAAGCGATTACAGGTTTGTACCTAAATAGGCCTACCTACGATCAAAATGTCCTATTTCAAGATTAGGAAAATTATTATAAATGTTGTTTTGATGCACTGGATTCAGGAAATAATAAGAGAAAAAAATAACTGAATGATCATACTAATGATCATAATAATGACATTAATAATAACAACTAGAGGGACCCGTGGAAATCCACGGGTTCACTTTTTACATTGCACTCTAAACATTTTCACAATCGATGCGTACATTCTTGTGAGTTTATTTATTTATTATTATTTTGTTAATGAAATTATCACGCATTAGTGCTCATGATCGCAATTACTCTGTCAAACATACCCACATACTCAGTTAAAAATATTGTATAATGTTATGTAATGTACAAAATATATTTTAATTCTATGTTAGATATCATTATGACATAAAGGGGGAGGGAGAGAGAGAGGGAGAGAGAGAGTGGTGGTAGACAGATAGCAAGAGAGAGAAATGGATGTAGAGAATATAAACATAACAGAAAGAGAGAGAGAGAGAGAGTAGAATAGAGATAAATGCGTTCAATCACATCCTACAATACACATTAAAAGTATTAAAAATAGAAGTATGAATTTCCGAATATTGGGCGCCCTCCCATCACTAAAAATCATTAATCCGGCGCTGGCCCCCTCCCTCACAAAATCCTGGATCCGCCGTTGGACATGGTGGATGGTGAAGGCAGGCTCTGTCATGCACTACACTGCCTACAGGCCTTATTATGCTATCTACACTGTGAGTTTATTTTTCTACAATGAAAAAAAAAATGAATGATGCATTCACATATCCCCATATAGTCAAGGCTGCCGTGCTGGTACCGCTAGCTCAGAGCAGAGTGCAACGACGCCGAGACAGAGTCCGGCTAAAAAGAGAAGAGTTTCATCAGTTACCTATACAGAGAACAAAGGGACAAACAAAGTCTATAAATACAGTTTCCAACATTATTTAGTTCACATAACTCACGTCCAAAATCATCTTTAGAATGTATGAGTTCGCTCGGAAATACGCAGTCATCTCATGTTGAGTGCTTTGCATTGCAGTGTGTGTATTGTATCGATCGTAAGCCCGTCTAGATATATGCAATCGCGTCGCATATATAGGCCTATGCATTGAGATTGCACCGCAGTCTGGTGGGTGCTGCTCCTACATGGTATACTAATCACAAAGCGGACTAAGATACAAATGGTACATACGTATCACGGACCTCTATTGAACATACCCATGGCATAATTATTTTCTTACGTGGGTTCCCCCGGTGAGAGCTACAGAGTCTGCACTACGTACCGTTCGCCGGACGCACGCGCAATCGTCGTCTGATTCGGTCGACGGCGAGGCAAAGCACGGGGGCCAATGGGATTTGGTTGTTCAGGAGATCGCTCACCTGCTGCCAACGTCGTCGTGCAACGCGAAGGCGACGTTGCACATGCGGGCGGCCAGGCCGACCGGTCGGGACGGAAGGCGGCTCGCGGCGGGCAGCAGGAAAACATTTTATAGAGTCCATCGGACCCCCTCCTGCAGCGCGTGCAAAGTCAATCGGGGCGGGCGCGGGACCCCCTGCGTGGCCTTAGCAAATTAATTATATTAGATAATTATAATTATGATAATAATAATAATAATAATAGTTATAATAATTGTGACTGCAAGGATGTCAAAATTTGAATGCTTTCTAAGTCCATGCAGGCACTTTCCGCACTCATCCTCCGAGTCAAGTAAGTAAAGAGTAAAATATAGGTTGAAAGACAGTATTGCTTCAAGCCTCCATGCACCAGTCACTTTCCTAGCCTAGCTGTAGTGTCTTTGTCAACAGCTGGCGCTTTTACGCTAATTTGCATAGATTGGCATCTACAATAATAATAATAATAGTAATAATAATAACAATAATAAGCACAAAAATGACTACATTTTGTGGCTGAGCAGGATCTTTTTTCAATGGGAGACCTGTATCAACGGGGTCATCCCTATATCTAGAAGGTCTGATAGTTAGCGGGTCCGATAGACCGACACCCAATAGATAGAAGGTTCGATAGACCGAATGTACGAGAGGGTCCAGTAGACAGAAGGTTCTATAGACCGAATCGGCAGGAGGGTCCAATAGTCCGAAGGTTCTATAGATCGAATGACCAACGGGTCCGATATTCAGAAGGTCCGATAGATAGAAGGTTCGATAGTCCCAATGTACATGATGGTCCAATAGACAGGTGGTTCTATAGACCAAATCGGCAAAAGGGTCCGATAGTCCGAAGGTTCAGTCGGGGTCCGATAGTTAGAAGGTCCGATAGACCGACAATAAATACGTAAAAAGGGTAAAATAGTGGATAAAATGATAAGTGGGTAAAAAAATAAGCGGTTAAAATAAGTGGGGGCGTTATGTTTTCAGATGTTTTCAAATGTGGGGGGGGGGGGGCGGGAATACCCTCCCCCTCCCTATTTTAATGCCTGAAAAGGGGGTTCCAAGAAAAAGCAAACAAGGAAGAGGTTGAAAAGGAAAGAAGAAAAGAAAAGAAAGGAAAAGAAGAGAAAAAGAAAAGAAATCAGAAAGGAAAGAAGAAAAAAAAATCAAAAACTTCGCTCACTAGCTAGGGTTATTTACCAATGCCCATTATATTTTCATTATTGATATTATTATTAATATAATCGCCATATTTATGTATAAACCAATGCCAATTATATTACTAAATCATATTCTTATAGAAGTTATTTGGTTTACATCTTGGATCTATACCTAATGTTATGCTATTTTTCTACTCAAAGAATGTTAGCAACATAACTGAGCGGCAAGTTGACCTAAAGGGGCTAATAAAGAGATGAATTTTCAGAAATAATGGCCTGTGACCAATCATTCTCTTTCCAATATGAGAACGGAAGTTGCCGATAAAATGTTACACAGATTATGAGAACAATACGCTAGAACCTATTCTCAGGAGACAAAATTCTTCTTTATTCTCTCTCTCTCTCTCTCTCTCGTTCGCTCGCTTTGCTCGCTCATACAATAAAAAACTAGGCCTAGATTGTTTCTTGCAGCAAGCACCTCTTACGTCCTGCAGCAACAAGAAGCCCGAATATCAAAATATTCGGGCAGTGAGGTATCCGACTATTCTCGATTCCCCCATCCCCCCCCCCCCAAAAAAAGGTATAATTTGCCCGACAGATCCACAGACTAAATTTGCCACAAGGTAGTATTATGGGTGTAGTCGGTGAACATTCAAAAAAGTATAAAAGCTGACATCATAGCTGGTAGGAAAATATCACCTGACAACCCTAAAAAAATGGAAACGCCCCCCTCCAAAGAAGGTGGTAGGGCCTAACTGAAACAATTTCATTTTTATCGGTCAGAATCTTTTGTTGTCAAAATCTTATCTGTTGTTACTTTTAATGAAAATTCAACTATAAAGTGTGCACCCCATAATATTTCCTTGTTTAAAAAATAACACTTGTGTTAGAAGGGGACGCCTTTTCCTCAGCTTGGTCCACTAGAAAAAAATGCTTCTGGCATGATGGGCCTCGGGGCTTTAGTGTGCACCATATAATTAGATTTCAATGTTTCAAAAAATGGTCAGCGTTCTCCATTGCCAATACATCGGTTTAGTGGCAAAATTAACCGGGGGGAGGGGATGAGCTGCATGGGTGGACCCCATTTTTTGTGGGGGTGGGCCTCCAGACCTAGTGCATCGGTTTATTACAATACACACAGAAGAAGATAAGGCATTATCCTTTTACTCTTATGATATAAAACTATTAAAAACTTGTTGTATCCACTAATTTTACCTTTTTTACGTTATTGTCGGTCTATCGGACCTTCTAACTATCGGACCCCTACTGAACCTTCGGACTATCGGACCCTTTTGCCGATTCGGTCTGTCGAACCCTCTATCTATCGGACCTTCTGACTTTCGGACCCCGTTGGACATTCGATCTATAGAACCTTCGGACTATCGGACCCTCCGCCGATTCGGTCCATAGAACCGTCTGTCTATTGGACCCTCTCGTACATTCGGTCTATCGAACCTTCTATCTATTGGGTGTCGGTCTATCAGACCCGCTAACTATCGGACCTTCTAGCTATGGGGCTGTAACCGTATCTCCCTCTCCTTGCACCCACCCCCGTTACATACAGTGCAATATTGCGTCCAAGTAATTGAAAAGCAGTCGGGGCGTCGAACTATAACTTTCCGCCTAAAAGTTTGTTTGCTACAAGCCGTTGTCTTTCTCTCAAATTTGCTAAAATGTCAGAACTTTCGAGCTTCGCGCGGAAAGGGGGAAACTCCTCCCTCCCTGCACCCATCCCTGTTACAGTGCACTATTACGTCCAAATAACTGAAAAGCAGCCCGGACCTCGAAATAACTTTCCGCCTAAAAAAAAGTGCTACGAGCCGTACTTTCTCTCAAATTTGCTATAAAACGTAAGAGCTTAACTTCCCCCTCCCTGCACCCCCCCCCCCCCTGGGGAGCTTTGCGCGCTCATTACCAATTTCGCACTCTTCGCGTGCTTACAACCGCCCCCTAAAATGAAATCCTGGCTATGTGGTTGGATCCTTCACGTCTGGCCCCCATGGGTGTCGATCCGGGAAGGGGGGGGGGGGGGTGGGGGGTGGCCTGTATTATCATCTCCCAATATAATTATGATACATTAACTTACAACTAATAATTATCCAAACTCATTATGTTTGACCTTGAAATACCATCACATTCTTTGATTATTAGAGCGAAAATATGGAAGAAAATTCGTTTACTCGCATTGTCATTCTCAATTGAGGGGTTCCGTCCATCGTAGATCCGTGCATTCCTTTTATTCATTAAAAAAACATTTTTGGATGCTCTAAAATGGAAGTTTTAAAACAGATTTTCGAAAAAGTCCCTGACACTCTCGCTCCGCTCAGTGGCGTATCTAGGGGAGGGGGGGGGGGCAGAAAGAAAAATCATAATCTTTATACGGATTACGCACCCCAAAATGCACAGGGTTAATGCACTAGAAATCTAGTTTTTGAAAATCTAATTTTCAAAAGCTAGGTCGATTTTCTCCCTTGCATAATTATTATCTTTCAGGATCTCGTAGTTTCGCGCCCCCAGTAGGCCTATATAGTTCTTAAATAGCTTTAAAGGGTTCAAAAATTGAAATAAAGATGTAATTGCTTTGCTCGCTATATCATATATGTTTCATATGACTCCTGCTAAATATTGCGCCCCCGATGTAGGATAAAGTATATAAAAGAGCATTTGCAAAGGTTCAACTTATGAAAGAAATCTCAACTTCAGGTATAGCCTTGCTGAATTTCTCGACTCTTTCTCATGGTTTTCGTTAGTTTTGCTCCCGATTGTAGAAGTGAGTGAATAGAAAACCGCTTATCAATGTATAAAATTCCAGTTTCTCTACAGCTCAATTGCGGTGGTCAATTATTGCAAAATTTTCTGGATAAAATGCACAAGAAATTGCATGTTTTAGGGTTAAAAATTGAAAAAATTGCCGCTCGGTCGCTTTGCTCCTTCGAAGATAAATTTGGACACTCGGGGGGGGGGGGGGGGGGGAATTCATTTTTTGCCCCGGGTGCCATAATCCCTAGTATCATGAACACGGATCGACAACCCTGTGCCCCCACCCCCTATTGAAAAATGCTGGCTACGCCTGTGTTTATATGATTATGAATTGGTATCGAAACATAAATGAATCTTGAATATTTCCCTCTCTCTGTCTGCCTGTCTCTACAGGCAGATTTTTAACGAAGGTCGCTAGGTATTCCGTAATTGTAACCACTACTAACCACACCCATTTTCACTGAATGGTATGATTAAGAAAAAAAGAAATAATTATGGTATATTCTTTGCAGTAGGCTTTTACCATTTCAGGATGTTTGTAGGATGGCCCGGGATTCGACGAAAAACATTCAAAGTGGCACGCGTTTTTTTTAATTTGAATTGTGTTCTTTATCGAGCCAAAGTTTGTTATTGCCTGTATTTCTATGTATACCAAGAATCTAAATTTATTTGTTATCAATCCACTTCGTGTGAAGACTGTACCGCATGGGTAAATAACAAGTCCAGTTTTCCCGTAAGTTGAAGTCGCAAAAACCAATCTAGCTAATTGGCTACCCGACATTCACACACTGGCTCAAACCTAATGCGCAGCACAGCCAGAAATTCGGGGCATGCCTTAAAGGACCTAACTTGTTTCATGATTTTATTATATCATAACGCTACAAGTAAAATATCTGCTATGGTTGGAAAAATTTGTAATGAAAATGTATTTCAGATACTTTTCCCCATGAACTATTTTGAATGACCATTAGATTATTGCAATATCAAGTTTCTTTCGATGAAACAGGAATAGTAAGATGGTAATTCTGGCAGGAATACCATTTATAGAATGACCAAGAAACATAATACTAATTAGACAAAATAATTTTTAAAACATTACCAACACAACTGTGCCCATGAAATATCAATGCCGACGACGTCATCATTTTCAATAAAACGTTAATAACAGGCAAAATGTAATCATGTTTGAGAATGAAACTTAATACCGATGTTGATGAAAGACCTATCGTGATGTTTCTTATTGATAAGGAAGCTTGAGAAAATAATAATAATGATGATGATGGTAGAGATGATCGAGATTACAAAGGAAGAGAAAAAATAAAAGCAAATAGAAGAAAAAAAATTATGTTAACTATGATAACTATCTATCTATGTCCCATAGCTTGGGGGCCGTTGGGGCGACAATGTGATGAATCTTAAGACACAGGTTTTTTTTTCCATATCTTCCTGTCATCAGCTGTTAGCGGCACAAAATATATCCCTTTCCACTGCTTGGTATTATCAATTAAGGTCTTAGGTTAATGCGGGGAGGTGGGATTTATTTACCGCCGGTGCACAGTGGGCCAGAATGGCTCCAAAGTGCGCCAAAATTCATATTCACTGAGTTTTACTGAAAATTTAAACTTAGATGATGGGTTTATGAGTATTCAGACCCGTAGAATCCAATAAAAATATTTTCAAATACCTATGACGTCATTAAAATACCGATTTCTGATTGGCTGCCAAAATCCAATGGAAAATAACATATTTCTCGCATTACAATGATTTTCATATCTCAGAAATTTGATAATGCAATCTCTATGCCTTTATATAAAAAAGTGAAAACGGTGTTAACTTAAAGCTCATGCATATGGTACGTAAGAGTGACTTAAACGGGGGGGGGGGGGGGGGGGGGCGGTGGGCCGTACTGGGAAATATTTGTAATAATGAGAAATTTGCAATATATTGTAATATATGATGTCATTACTTGAAATTGAACTTTAATAATGCATAAACTAATTAAATAATATTCAGCTAGCTGAAAAATGTTATTAAATTTTTTGTTTTGAATAATATTTTATTGCTTCCTCTCAAGATCAATATTACATTTCAAGAAACAATCATGATAAGTAACATATAAAATAACTTGCATATACAAGGAAACTTAATGAAATACATTAATATCAGTAAAAAATATATAGAATTCTCTGAAATTATCCATGATTAAACTGGATTATTTTTTCGATGAAAGGAAAAAAAATACAATGCATCAACCGTGAGACATAGATATATAACTTTTTTCTTTCATATAATACTTTATAGTAATTGTCACTGCAGCAGTTTGCAGTGAATAATATTGACCAATTTTCTGTAGTGAATGTTCTTAGATATTTTCGTTAATAATGATTTTGATATATTGTGTAATATCACTTTAGTTTATGTAGTATATGGTTAGTGTACATGCACATGTCCACTTCGCCTGTAGTATAGCTTGTAGGATGTTTATTGTTCATAAGGTGGCCAGTAGACGTCTATATTGGTAGTTAATTTACTCGGCTAGGAGAGGGACAATGGTCCCATGTGTGTCACCCCTATTGCTTTGTCTAAGTTAGAACTTTTGCTGGTACCTTTTGCTCTGGTCAAGCTAGTAGGAAAGCCATAAACTAATCAGATTCGTTTTAGATTTCGTTGCGTCAAGTCACTAGAAGTTGGCTTTCGTTCGATCGTCTTTCGTAGTTTTGGCTTTTTCGATTTTCGTTTAGTATCCAGTGTAAAAAGCTCATAGCCTCCAATTGGTAAGTTCATTATTTTTATAAGATATAAAAATACACATGTTTACAGCTTCAATGTCATTAAATAATTGGATATTTTAGTTGCTATTTGGTTAATTCGATCTTATAGTTTATCAGTACTCATTTATTGTTTATTGATACTGAATAATATTTTTGAATTGAAACAGAATTTACACATGTTTAGCTTACATAATTTCCTTGTTAACATTATTTCATTAGACCTTTTAAACAGAATATTTGATTAACTCTTTGCCCAAGCTTGTGTTTAGAATTTGTATAATTTATGTCTTCTTTATGTTATTATATTTCGAAAATGAGTAAGCATTTTAGTTCTTAAATTATCTGTTGGAATTTTGTAACAGATCGTATATTAGTGCAGTATATTATATATATAGCTATGCTGTTCTCATTAGTATATTGTTACTAATTTGTTGTTTTTCGTTTTGTTATGTTACAGTATTTTATCTCGGAGAACGGATTGGTATTAAAATAGTTTCGACCAACAATTCTGGGCTCTGTGAATATATTTCTGTTGGAGTTTTGAACGTTTGTAGTATTTCGACCGAAACTCCTCACTTGGCGAATCGCGCGAAGTGAGGCAGTCACAATAAAATACAAACGAACGCTGTGTAGCTGATCTCGATATCTGGATGCAGAACTCGATTCGCTATGGAACCCGTGAAGCTTGAGGAGGACGGCACAAGCAAAAGCATCGTAAGCAAAAGCAGCCGTCGAAGCAGGGCTAGTCGAGCCAGCAAAGTGAGTTCACGTTCATCTGTTGCTAGCGATAAACTCAAACTAAGGAAGGCAGAGGCAGCCTTGGAAGTCGACCTTGCCTTTGCCGAAGAAGAGGCTAGAATCAAGGTAGCTTGGAGCACTCTAGAAAAGAAAAGACAGTTAGCCAAAATACGAGCAGAGCAAGTGGCTATTGAAAGGTACGAAAATGAATTTTCTGACGATGCTTCTAACCTTGACGAAATGAAAGAAGAGAGGAGGAATAGAGTAGTTAATGCAACATGTTCTCAAGTGAAGACGGTGACCACGCCCTCCCAACAAGATGTGACACCCCTTCTTAGTGGAAACGTAGTTGAAGAAGGATCTGGGAGAATTGCAACACCATCAGAAGACTATTTGACAAGCCTTGTTTTAAGAGAACATTGTGACAGGCAGGATACCTGTAACCAGACGAGTGATGTACTTGTAACCACAAAGTGCAAGCATCAAGGTTCGATAGAGAATAGCAGAGACATAGAAGTGTTTGACCAAATACAGCCGAGTCCAATTAGAAATGAGATGATTAATGTTCGATCAAAGATTCAGCCATCAGAAGTTGTGCGGGAATTGTCCGACTTGAAGCCTGCAGCAGAGCCGATGATGACATCATGCAGTGCAGAGGTTGATATGTTCATGATATTAACAGAAGAGAAGTGCTCATCAGCAGTCCAGCAAGTAAAAATGTCAGAAGTCGTAGTTCAAGCGGAGGACAATTCTGATGTGCAGAGACCAATCATTAGAAGTGGGGTCATCAGTAGACTTTTCAAGTCATCAGGAGACGCCCACCTTGCAAGCTGCAAAACGACTGCAGTTCAGCGGAACGTCATGGATGCATCATGGGCAGAGGTGGATGTTGCAGAAAACGTGACAGTGCCATCTAGAATGCACTGGCAGTCCCATGGACGAAATGAGAAACGAAGGGAGAGACGAAAGCGTAAGCGATGGCGCTTTGGTGAACATGCAGAAGATGCTTCATAAGGCTGTACTGAAATCAGAAGACCAGTGGATTCCCCATCAAGGAGCCAAGTAAATTATCAAAGGACTTTAACTAGATGTATTGTGTTTTTCCCCACTTTTCTCTCTTCCATTCTCTATCTTTTGTATGGCTTCCTTTTTCCTTTATCACCTTCCTTTGAACGTTATAACTTGGTTATAAAAAAAATCTCGTCTGGATCTGGATGTATATTCAATATAGTTTTGTGTTTATATTACACCTCTTAAATGCCATATCTCGTTGTGCATACTTGGCAGGATTATGTATCATATATCTCAATATGTTTTGAACTTTTGATTCATGTTAGATATTGTTTTAGATTACTAACTGATTGGAATCAGTTAAAGGAGCCATGTCACTTCAGCAGTCTGCAGTGAATAATATTGACCAATTTTCTGTAGTGAATGTTCTTAGATATTTCCGTTAATAATGATTTTGATATATTGTGTAATATCACTTTAGTTTATGTAGTATATGGTTAGTGTACATGCACATGTCCACTTCGCCTGTAGTATAGCTTGTAGGATGTTTATTGTTCATAAGGTGGCCAGTAGACGTCTATATTGGTAGTTAATTTACTCGGCTAGGAGAGGGACAATGGTCCCATGTGTGTCACCCCTATTGCTTTGTCTAAGTTAGAACTTTTGCTGGTACCCTTTGCTCTGGTCAAGCTAGTAGGAAAGCCATAAACTAATCAGATTCGTTTTAGATTTCGTTGCGTCAAGTCACTAGAAGTTGGCTTTCGTTCGATCGTCTTTCGTAGTTTTGGCTTTTTCGATTTTCGTTTAGTATCCAGTGTAAAAAGCTCATAGCCTCCAATTGGTCAGTTCATTATTTTTATAAGATATAAAAATACACATGTTTACAGCTTCAATGTCATTAAATAATTGGATATTTTAGTTGCTAACTATTTGGTTAATTCGATCTTATAGTTTATCAGTACTCATTTATTGTTTATTGATACTGAATAATATTTTTGAATTGAAACAGAATTTACACATGTTTAGCTTACATAATTTCCTTGTTAACATTATTTCATTATACCTTTTAAACAGAATATTTGATTAACTCTTTGCCCAAGCTTGTGTTTAGTATTTGTATAATTTATGTCTTCTTTATGTTATTATATTTCGAAAATGAGTAAGCATTTTAGTTCTTAAATTATCTGTTGGAATTTTGTAACAGATCGTATTAATATTAGTGCAGTATATTATATATATAGCTATGCTGTTCTCATTAGTATATTGTTACTAATTTGTTGTTTTTCGTTTTGTTATGTTACAGTATTTTATCTCGGAGAACGGATTGGTATTAAAATAGTTTCGACCAACAATTCTGGGCTCTGTGAATATATTTCTGTTGGAGTTTTGAACGTTTGTAGTATTTCGACCGAAACTCCTCACTTGGCGAATCGCGCGAAGTGAGGCAGTCACAGTAATAATAAAAAGAACTTTTTGTTTCAAGTAATGTTTTATTCCTTCGTCTTGAGAAAGATACATTAATATCACATTAAATCATAATATATAATATTCAGACAAAAGGAACTAAAGAACAAAGTTTACAGATACCAATCATACTTTTAAACAATAAGGTCTTCTAAAATATACGGAATAACAGAACACAGGCTTTTTTTTTAGAAAGAAAAAAAATACTATATATCGATCATTGAACATGCATTTAGAAAAAATATCAAATTATACATTATTTCTTGAAACGATTCTTTATAAGATAAAAAAACAAACTTAGAGGAAGATATACATGGCCCACCCGAACCCACCCTTAGACACTCATCTCATCCCCCTTCCCCCTCACCATTCTCCTACCAATCACAGCTCACTCATTCTCACTCCCACTTCTCGCACCCCCCCCCCCCCCTCCCTCCCCCAACATATCAACATCCATGTATGCATCCAGTTCCGGTTTGCCTGTCCGTAATGAGTATACATAAAAAAACAAACAAAGAAAGCAAAACATAACCAAAAAAACAAAACAAAAACCAACCAAACAAAAACCAACAAACGAAAACAAAATCAAAGAAACGCATCAATCTGTTCCCATTTCCTTAAAGTTCCCCTTTTATGAAATTATAATTCTTGGTATTTTGTACATGATACTCATCTAAATTGAAAAATGACATCCGTTTGCAATAAATACGTATCAAAATATTTTTAAAATAATATTTCCCCCAGGTATTCATGTCCAAAACAGTCTGCTAAGCTCCGCCCCCTTTTAAACCCCGATTTCTCGTTCCGCGAGCATGATTGACGTGTGACGTCACAAGCACCTCTCTCAATTGGTCTTTACTATTAAAAATGATTTTTTTTTTTTTGTTCTTGATGAAGGAAAAGATCTTTCTCCATAAAGAGGGTGTGATAAAAGTCAAAACTCAGTATAAATATTCCTCATATAACAAGGTAATATTCTGGTCTCAACTCTTTATATTCTTTTTTTTTAAAACTTATATAACGAGATTCTGGATTTAACCAGGTAATTTTAATAGTCCCAAGGACTATTAAAACCTACAACCCCCCCCCCCCCCCGGCAGAAAAAAGGGGTATACATCACTACAGTTACAGGTTGATTCTCTACCTTATACATGTAGTTCATTTGACAGAAAATCTATTTTCCAATGATTCCCTCTCTCTCTTTCACCATTTCTTCTCTTGTGCTTTCCCTCCCTTTCTCCCTCTTTATGCCCAAAATTCTCCACTTACACACATCTTCCCTCAACTTTTTATCTCTCCTTTTTTTCCCCAATGATTCCCTCTCTCTCTATTTCTTCCCTTGTGCTTTCCCTCCATTTCTCCCTCTTTATGCCCAAAATTCTCCACTTTCACACATCTTCCCTCAACTTTTTTATCTCTCCCTTTTTCCCCCCAGTGATTCCCTCTCCTTTTCACTATTTCTTCTCTTGTGCTTTCTGTCTCCCTTTCTCCTTCTTTTTGCCCAATATTCTCCAATTACACACATCTCCTCTCAACTTTTTATCTCTCTTTTTTTTTCTTTTTCCATTCTGCCAATTGTTGGTTTTGATCTCATTCACGCACTCACACCTTTCTTTTCAATTGTTAGTTTCAGTCACGACAAGCCTTGCATAGTAAATGTGTTTGAGCTCTTCCAGAGATGACAAAAATATTCAATTGATTTGAAATATATTATTACTTCTGGAGAAATGTAGATATAGATGTTGTATCCAGGAAATGGTTGTCTTAGAATTGAACATCAAAAATTCAATAAAGGAGAATGCACACCCCCCCCCCCCCAAAAAAAAAAACATAACAAAACAAACAAACAAAACTGATTAGCTTCCAAAGTGTGTTTCATTAACAAATTAAACAACAAATGCCATAAAAAATAACAGACCTCATATGCCATTAACACTAGAGTTATCATTCTTAACTGAGATACATGTATCTTTACAACATCAATTACAAAAAATGCTCTGGGCAAATACTTAGATGTGACGAAACTCATACCAGCTGCAGCTGGATTGTTTTGCGTTTGTGAACTCAGTTACCCAATTCCAATTTTATTTCTGACAGTGAAAATGAATATTCAAAATAAGCCTCCTAGACTCCTCTTTACCTCTGATACTTGAACCAAAAACGGCAATAAAATTTTTACCATATTGTCACCGTGTAGCACATGTAATAATGTAATAAACCCAACTTTCAGGGAAACTGATATCCATGTATAGGAATTAAATATCATGAAAAGATAGAAATGACGTACTAGCATTTTTAACATTTCTTATAAACAGTTATGTACATGATAAATGTATATGCTATCTAAGCGTTATCAAGTCAACAACTAGACCAACATATATAAGTACATAATAATAAATACAACAATCAATCAAATGAAAGAAGAAAAAAAATCTGTAGAAAAAATAATATCAATTTGAAAAGGAATATGATGTGAAGCAACAATAATGATGATCACATGAATGACCCGAGTAAATAAAAGATCATGTTTGCCAGTCATTAGTACTGAATAATTTTTTCTTTCAAATAATGAAACTTTGTGTAAATGTTTACACTGATGGAACAACAGTCCTGATACATAAATATTTTTAAAATGTTCAATTCTAGTATCACCTTTGCATAATGTTGAAATTTGTGCATGTCATATCCAAGCCCCAGTAAAAAAAAAAATATATGAGAATAATGGTTGCATAGCTTAAATTAAAGTTCCACAGAGCTGTCCTCCCTTTTGATTTTTTTGCAAAGGTTGAAAAAATATATATACATACAGTAAACTTTGAAAAGAAAATACCCTAAAGAGGTAAAATGCAGGGAATATTTCCAATTTAAAAAAATTATCTTTGAAAATCTATCTTAGAACAGTAATAAAAATCTCAGTAATAAGGTGGAAGTAAAACATATATTTTTCTGTAAACATAGATCTTGACAAGGTGGGGGGAAAGATATCAACAGCAAAATTGTATGTAGGTCTACGCCTCTTCAAAGCCCCTGTATTGTTCTGATCAGGGGCGGATCCAGGATTGAGTAAAAGAGGGGGCACAAAAATGAAAGTTTGTCAAAAGGTAGACCCGTATTTTTCTGGTCTCGCCAGCTTCTCGAAAAGTCGCTCAGTGAGGGGGGGGGGGGGGGGGGGGGAATTTCGCCAAACCTTCAAAAATCGCTCAGTAAGGGGTTATTGGGGTCCAGTTTCCCTCCATAATTCCATGACAAGCAAAAAAAAAAAAAAGTCTTCACTCTAAAAAAGGGGGGGGGGGCACAATCGAGAAAATGGCGGATCGTTTATGGTCAAAATTACAAGCTGCCTATAGGCCACATGCCTGGCTTTCCTATAAAAGATTTTTTTTTAAAGAGTACAAAGGAAACTATGATTAGACAACTTCAAAACAATGCACAGTGTAGTCTATGATGTAGGTGATAGTGAGGTAACTTTTACTTTGAACTTCACAAATAAACAATAGAAGATTAGCTAATAATTTAGTTGTCAACATCGCAGTGTAAAATGTGGTGATGGGGAAAGAGGAAACAAACGTTAATCTGCACATAGGACAAGAAAATACATGTACACTGCAAATAGAATAATCTTCCTCTATTTACATTAAGGCTAAAACATTTTCTTTTATAGAATATCGTAATATTAATTTCATAAGGAGCCAAATTGGCATTTTGCATCCAAACTGCTTTATATAATACAGGAATACTGCAGTAAGGATTAAAACAAAAAATATGGTGTACTCACTGATTTTCAGTTGCATCCTGCCTTGCCTGTCCGCCATACTGCTGCCGATACAGATAGTAAGCAGTTTCCATCACATACCGGTCCAGACACACTGGATGAAACCCTGGGTGGAGAAGAAGAAGAAGAAGAAGAAGATCATATCTATTGTCAACTATAACGGTACCTACACTTACTTAGTGTAGCAGCACAAAGAAAACAAGCAAGATAACAGGAGAGCTAAGAGTTTTCTGGATATCAATGTTAGAATTTACTAGAATCAAACGCTACCACCCCATGCACCAGTAAAACTGCCCAAGCGCTAGCCCAGGCAGGGTCAGCAGGCGAACAACCAAACGGCGCAGCGTGTACCCCGGCCCTGCGCACATCGAGCTCACTGCCTCGATCAGCGAAGTATCAGCTCAGGCTCTTGGGCAATTTGCAAGCGTAAACAAGATTCATAATACGTGGATATGCGTGAATTAAACTTTAATTGGTAATTTATTATGAAAAAATAATTACCAGTTGTTATTCCCAAGTCTCCCGTCGATATCCTCTCCGTTATTAAAATCAGGGACGTCTCTGTCATCATCAGAATCTTGCCCAGAATCCGACATGTCTGGCTCAAACATAGTATACGGCCGGGCCCCTAATTCCTCTTCAATTTCTTCTGGGACTTGATGCTCCAAATCAGATATATCTGATCCTAAATAAGTGTCCTGGCTGTCAGAAGAAGATGCCATCGTTGATGTAGGATTTTGTCTTTAAAAAGCTAAAATGAAGGGCTGAAATGATACGAAGTCGAAGGGATCTACAAGTTCAATAGCCTATAACACACACACATCGATACTGATCCAGCTTGTGTGAGTCGAGCGTTCTGTGTGTGACGTCACATGACGTCATCGATTGCTGGACTTCCAAAATTTTTAGGGGCGTTCCCAGTTATTTTTTTTTACAGATTAATGAATGGAATTCAGGTAATATGGTTGACAAATCTGGATTCACAGTAGAAAAGTCTATTAAATGAAGTTCCTTTGTAATTCCATAGAAGGGAACCTTTAAGTGCGCCCCCAATTTCCCCTTTTTGTTGGCTATCTTATATTATTCTTCGTCTCTGTGATCTTTTATCAAAGTAACTGTTTTCTGTATTAAATGAGGTTTTTAAAAATGAAAGAGCGCCCTCTGTAGCCTTGATAATTTTGCTAAAGAGAAACGTACCTGGATCACTTAGAAGTAATTCTGTAGGCACTATCAAAATCATAATGACTGATAAAGTCCATGTATATTTTAAGTCCTTTTCCTTATTGTTTATAATTATTATAATTATAATTATTTCGAAAAAGCCTTCGCCTTGAAATATTCACTGAAGCCATTGTGAATTACTCAGGATGTTGGGTCTGTAAAAAAGAAAACCAGAACATTTTGAGAGCTTGGTTTTGGTGTTGGACAAATTATGATACAAATTATGTTTTCTCCAAAGCTCTATAATTTATTATCTTGTTTACTTCTTATCAGCGTTAAAAAAAAATGGGAACTTTTTTTGGTTGTTTTAAATATTTTATTCTTCCTCTCGAGATCAATATTACATTTCAAGAAACAATCATTGTAAGTCACATATAAAATAATTTGCAACCTAATGAAATACATTAATATCAGTAAAAAATATAAAATTCTCTGAAATTATCCATGATTAAACAGGATTGTTTTCGATAGAAGGAAATAAAAATACTATTTTCTTTCATATAATGCTTTATAGTATTATGAATTACGATGATAGGAATGTGCAACAATTTCAACATTTTCGTAAAAACCAATGTTGATTACGAGGATACCATATTCTTTGTATATACATGTATATATATATTTATGTATGTTCTTATTTATTTTTTGTTATGAGTTTATTTTCATGATTTTGTTGGCTATTATTGTTACTTACTATTACTATCCGGGCCTCATGGAAGACCACCAATATTGGTGATAATGAGTCACCCTGTATAAATATCAGAAATAAATAAATAAATAAAAATAATAAAAAGAGCATTTTGTTTCAAGTAATATTTTATTCCTTCGTCTTGAGAAAGATACATTAATATCACATTAAATCATAATATACAATATTCAGACAAAAGGAACAAAAGAACAATTTTTTTTTATCTAAAATAATACAGAATAACAGAACAGAGGCTCTTTTTTTAGAAAAAAAATACAATATGTCGATCATTGAACATGCATTTAGAAAAAATATTAAATTATACATGATTTCTTGAAACGATTCTTTATCAGAAAAAAAAAATCTGTGCTCTGTTCATCGTCAGGAAATTATCATTTCGGCAGCAGGTGGGTGTGTTGCCGGCTTCTTCTTGGTGACCTTCTTGGTGCTATCCTTCTCAGCCATCTTGGTAAACGTTGCGTCGCGAAGTGAACAAAACGAACTTGCCGTGTAAAAAAAAAGTCATGCGCCCCCCCCCCCCCCCCCCCCATGTGGCGGCGTATGATGACAGAGAATTCAAGGAAAATCGGCTCTAACATAAAAAAGGGCAGAAGGTGGCAGCCAAATCTGGTATCAGCTAGTGTCCCTGTGTTAGAGAGTTGCGACAACTGGGGATTTGAACGCCATTTTGTTTCCACTATTACGTAACATTTCTATTCAATTCCGATGAGCACCTGGGTGTTCTCAATAGAAAGAATTCGAACGCCATTTTGTTTCCAGAAAAGGGGGACGTCCATGTCGCAACTCTTTATACAGGGACACTAGAGCTTTGGTACACAAATAAAAACTTCCTTGCAATCTAGGCACGGGGAAGTGACATCATGTATAGAACCAAGAGTTTAGGCTGCCACAGGACCCTATATGCTTAGTAGATATCATATTTTATTTATGAGATTTTAAACCCTTTCTTTTTTTTTTTGGGGGGGGGGGGGAGAGGGGGGTTAAAAATATTCGGGTATATCACAATCGCTATCAGGACCCATCTTTTAGTCACGAAAACGCTCTCTTTTTCGAGTACATAGTAAAAAAAATGGTTGCTCAGTTTCGTACACTAACCAACTTTCAAACTTTAATCCTGGACCAAACACTATACCTAATACAGTAAGAAATCCCCTTTAAGTAGCTTAGCGAAACGTCGTGGTGCGTAAAGACGCGGGAAAGACGCGTAATTATGAGTTATGACAAAATTATTCATAATGAAAATTTTATTCTGTAGAGGCAGTACCTCATTTTTAAGGTGTAGAATTAGTATTTACTTCTTTGAACACTTTTAAGCAAAATAATATGAAAACATTTATTCAGATATGTCTGATTCTAATTTAAGAAGCACAGACAAAACTGGCAATTTTCCTCTTTGCGTCTTTCCAGCGTCTTTATGCGCCATTGCGTTTCGCTAAGCTACCTAAATGAAATTTATAATCCGCTTGCATTTCAGTGTTCGCAAACATCCCCGAAAATTACCCCCTTTTTACGCGAAATTTTTAACTGTTATGAGTACACAAAGTCAATATGCCATGTATAAAGTGATACCACCCGGGATTTATTACGAAATAACTGCGAATAATCCTGTCTCCTAATACCCCGCGGGGGGGGGGGGGGGGGGGGGGGGGGGGCAACTCAGATATATGGGTGTACACATGCACGTCCAAGAAAACGCGTAAAAAGGGGTCCTTTTTTCAGGTGGAACGCGTAACGCGCGTAACGCGTTAAGGGGTCCAAAAACGCTGATTTTGACTAATCTGGCCGAACGCGTTTAGGGGGTATATTTTTTTCACTTCGGCACCAATATGTAAATGGGACATTTTCTGATATTTTCAGGGATTTTCACGGGGATTTACAGCCCGATTTCAGTTCAGGGAGTGGCGCGCGGCAGTGCATGCAGATGGATGCAAAAAAGAGAGGAGAATCGGGAGCGGAGAGTTCTACCGACGCAGCCATAGTGCACTAAAATGGTTCCCCCTCTGAAATGTGTTGTTGCTTATAGCGCGCGCTAGCTTGCACTAAGTCAAACCTGTTTAGGGGGGTTGGATGATGAAAAACCGCGCAAAAATCCTCGTTTAGGGGTCTTTTTTCATCCAAGTATAAAACCTGTTTAGGGGGTATTTTGAAAACCCATGGACACGCATGTGTACACCCATATATCTGAGTGACCCCCCCCCCCCCCCCCCCCCCCCCGGGCCTAATACTGCCTACGTACATTTTCATCGGACAGCTTTATTCAGCCCTCTGCATCGAGTCACATTAAATAATGAATTCTTTTGAGATGACATTCCGATATCAATATTCCCTCAAATTTACAGGTACTTTTTCCGAAAGGACTGGCAAATCTTGCCAAATCAGTTCGAAGGACGGACTTCCTGATAAAGACTTATGTTATTTCAGAATAGACCGATCAGCAACAAACTACAGAGCATCTTTCATGTACATCCAGCACTTAAACCCTTTCCTTTTTCATTCTAGTGACACTTTCCTGAACAATGGAAACAAAGAATTGTTTTTTTTTGTATTGGCAGAAGATGACTTATTCACTTATAAAGTTTGGCTTGCATGAAAGCATAAACATAAAAAGTATAATAGTTAAGTGAAACTTGAGGGAAAATTACCGATTTTCAAATACCCCACAAAGGTATGTAAATATATATATACATGCAATAAAGGGGCCCCGTTTTACAGGACCCCTGCTGGAAGAACCGTTAATGGGCCACCCTGTTAATAACTGAATCAAACCAATCAACTTAGAACCTCATCACTAACCTTTACCTCGGAACATATAATATTTATAATGATTGACTTGTCTAGAGCACCGGTTCTTTAAATCATTCCTCCTTCTTGGTCCAGTCTTTCTTTTGGCGAATAAGGCATTTTCCAGCTTACATCTCTCTTTTACTGCAGCTATAATATGCCGTACTATCAACAGCCATGGCGTATTCTCATTTTATTTTATATGTTAAATTTTTATGCGTTCTGAACCATTGTAATGTTGTGTATACTATGTTCTGGGCCCTCTTGCATTTCGTTTCCTACGTTTCGTTTATTTAATCGCAACTCAAAAGATTGTACGTACGTGTAAAATTGTCATTCAAAATCAAGTTGCGTTTAATTTTTGGAGTTGCGTCAAACGCAACTTTTTAGAGGGCCCAGATCTTGCGAAAACCCAGTTCATGTACGTGAATATTGAATTCTTATTCCGCCAGCCGGCAGGTTACAAACCATATATTTATTCACCTCCTTAAAACCGTATGACCCCACCCCCCCCCCCCCCCTCTCTCTCTCTCTCTCTCTTTCTCTCCTCTCCCTATCACCCTCTCTCGTTTTGCCTACATTTTGTGATTTATACTTCCGTTCAGGTGACTGAATTCTGCGATGAAGCGAATGGAATAGATCCTGGTATTCGTCACAACATACATGCTCCAAATAGACAGAATATCCAATGCGACTACCAAAGTTGTTGGGAGGTTACTATGAATTACTTTATAATTTTATATTGCAATTTCACAGTACGGTTTAGAAGGGTATTAAAAATTTTGCGAATAAAAAAATTATAACAGAGGTTTTTCTTTCTTTGGCATAATTGTGTTCCAGGCCCCACTTCCTTACTGTATAGTAAAATGGGCCTGATGCCCACACATACATCAATTTTGTGTTCGTATCGTAATATGATCATGATTGATTATGATTTAACTTGAAAGTTAACTCTCTAATATATACTCGTGTTTACGGCCCCACCAAACGGGATTTGAATATGATAACATAGCGGTGGGGCTGATGTGCATCAGCCCCAACTCCACTGCCATTTATTAATCATATATATATATCCACCCCACTTAGCGGGGCCGTAAACACGAGTATATATAACGTGCTCATCAGCCCCGCTGCTGTGTTAATCATATTCGAATCCCGTTTGGTGTGGCCGTAAACACGAGTAAATATTAGTGATTATTCAAGACAATTGATCAGCATTGTCTCTACTGAAGTCATGATTGATCACCTAAGAATAAATATTGGGGGAAATCAGCCCCACGTTCAAACTATAGACTAGTGGCGGGGCCTGAAACACGATATTGCCCTTTCTTAACTTTTTTCTTCTTCTTCTTCCTTTTTAAGTACATTCCAGTTCCACCTACAATGGCTACGTGTATCGTTGTACTGCTAGTTTACAGAATAAGGATTTGTTACTTCAGTCTTCACCAACATGACCAATATTTTTTTTTTGTTTTGTTTTGCACTATTGAAGACTAGGCTTAGTTCTACTACTAAGTACTAAGTTAGCAAAAAATTGAAGGTGCTTGGGGGCAGCTGCAGTAAGCTGTGTGAGGCCTATACCTACATGACCTACAATTTAGTATGGTCATTGTTCCCCATGTCTTCTAAATTCTTCCATTCATCAACAAAATGTAAAAAACATGACCATGACATCTCCGTAGATCGCCGACATGACAAGAGACTCTCATGGAGTTGGTTTCAACTTTAATGAACATGATGAAACGACCCCCGGTCCAATAGGCCCAATTCCCCAGTTTGCCAGGTCAAAATTAAATTAATATTTCAGAATATAACTAGGCCTACAGGGCTAGGCCTAGGTCTATTTGTTACTTACCGCTAGCTACACGTTGTTCTTTCTTTTTCATATTGTTTTGCACCCTCTCAATCCTCTGCTTGTCCGTAAACCGCGAATAACATATTTGATGAAACCCTGCATCAACCGGCATGTCACAGTCACGGAGATTACCGCCTTCAGCAGCAACATCGACGATGTACCGTCTTGCCATTTCTGCCTGATCCCCTTCTAAATCCTTCCATTCTTTCACAAAATGTAAAAAACGTGACCATGTTCTATCCGAAAATGGTACCCCAGTCGATTTCTTCCCAGGGAAAATGCACATAAAACACACTTTGCACTCCTCATCCGTGGAGGCAGCCATGTTGTACACTGCATGTCACACACGCACGCACGACAAATACAAATACACGCGACTTACTACACGTAATTTTACTACGGTAGTTTGTGATTGGTCAATACCAATCGCAAATTGCTGAGTAAAGCATGTACGGCGTTACTGACTGGCTCTATTTGTACGAAGTTTCATACGATTCAGATACCATTTTTATCCCTTTTAAATTCATTTACGAACTAACGTACAAGAAATAAGCTTGTGAAAAGCAACAGTATTTATATCAAATTTATTTCATAATTGTCATACCATTTTGGTTCCCACCCTTTTTGGTGGTCACGAAATGAAAGAATTATGGAGACAGCCGCCTGCCTATGCCTACGTACATATTCATCGGACAGCTTCATTCAACCTTCTGCATTGAGTCATGTTGAATAATGAATTCTTTTTGGATGACATTGTGATAACAATATTCCCTTAAATTTGCAGGTACTTTTTCCAAAAGGGGTGACGAATCTTGCAAAAACAGTTCGGACGGACTTCCTGATAAAGACTTATGTCGTTTCGAAATAGACAAATCAGCAAGAAACTACAGAGCATCTTTCATGTACAACCAGCACTTAAACCCTGTAATTATCACTTTGAATTGAAAGTATCTGAGGTAAACGATATTAAAGTGGTAATCAAAATGATTGGAAAGGCAGAAAGAAAGGTCCTCTGTCATTAAAAAAATCACCACCAAATATCATTGTTGTATAATATAATAGTAAACCTAGATAAATGAGCTATATCAATGTTAAGGTACACATGAGGTCTATACCAGGTATTGATTAGAAAGTTCAGTGATATCATAAGTCAATATTTAAAAAATTTTTTTTTTTTTTCATTCTAATGACCATTCCTGAACAATGGAAACAAAGAATTTTTTTTTTGTATTGCCAGAAGATGACTTATTCACTTATTAAGTTTGGCTTGCATGAAAGCATAAACATAAAAAGTATAATATTTAAGTGAAACTTGAGGGAAAATTACTGATTTTGAAATACCCCACAAAGGTATACATGTATATGTATATATATATATATATATATATATATACATATATATATATATATATATATATATATGTATATATATATATATATATATATATATATATATATATATATATATATATATATATATATATATATATACATGCATTAAAGGGGCCCCGTTTTACAGGACCCCTGGTGGAAGAACCGTTAATGGGCCACCCTGTTAATAACTGAATCAAACCAATCAACTTAGAACCTCATCACTAACCTTTACCTCGGAACATATAATATTTATAATGATCGACTTGTCTAAAGCACCGGTACTTTAAATCATTCCTCCTTGTTGGTCCAGTCTTTCTTTTGGCGAATCAGGCATTTTCCAGCTTACATCTCTCTTTTACTGCAGCTATAATATGCCGTACTATCAACAGCCATGGCGTATTCTCATTTTATTTTATATGTTAAATCTTTATGCGTTCTGAACCATTGTAATGTTGTGTATACTATGTTCTGGGCCCTCTTGCATTTCGTTTCATACGTTTCGTTTATTTAATCGCAACTCAAAAGATTGTACGTACGTGCAAAATTGTCAATCCTGATTGGTTGAAAATCAAGTTGCGTTTAATTTTTGGAGTTGCGTCAAACGCAACTTTTTATGCAAGAGGGCCCAGATCTTGCGAAAACCCAGTTCATGTACGTGAATATTGAATTGTTATTCCGCCAGCCGGCAGGTTATAAACCATATATTTATTCACCTCCTAAAAACAGTATGACCCCCCCCCCCCCCCCCTCTCTCTCTCTCTCTCTCTCTCTCCTCTCCCTATCACCCTCTCTCGTTTTGCCTAAATTTGGTGATTTATACTTCTGTTCAGGTGACTGAATTCTGCGATGAAGCGAATGGAAAAGATCCCGGTATTCGTCACAACATACATGCTCCAAATAGACAGAATATCCAATGCGACTACCAAAGTTGTTGGGAGGTTACTATGAATTACTTTATAAGTTTATATTGTGATTTCCCAGTACGATTTACAAGGGTATTAACAGGGAAGAATAAATAGAAGAAGAAGAACAAGAACAAGAACAAGAAGAACAAGGAGAAAAATAAGGAAAGGGAAGAACAACAGCACTGAAAATAATATGGAATGATATTGCTGATAATATATATATGGTAATGATATTTTTTCTGTCATGATTATATAGGGAATGATTCTTTATATACCTTCGCTAAAGATGGGGGATGTTTTCACATAACAACCGCTTCCTCCTGAAAAAGGGGAGGGTGGGAAGATATCTAGCCATTAATTCCAAATGATATACGTCAGTAGAACTGACCGCAAACTGCCCTTCTCGTTTTTATTAGAGCAAGAGGTAGTTACTACATATAGGATATTCCTATTACATTCAGATGAATTCATATTTTTTCTTTTTAATGACTGAATTATTGCATAATGATATGGCAGAACGGGGTGAGGAGGACGCGGGAGGATAGGGACACCTCATGTAATAAATTAACTATCAATGTTCACGAGTGCTTCCACAGCTATATATATATATATATATATACGATTATTTTGCATGTAGGTTTACTTTCCACTTTTTTCGGGGGGGGGGGATTTGTTTTCTATTTTTAGGACGTTCAACGTCAAATATTATACAGGTATACCAGTTAGCTGTTGTAAACACCCTGCATACCGCATTATAGGTCTCATGTGACCCAGTGCTTCACAATAATATTTTTTCATCATAGATAGTAATTATATACTTTTTGCAATCCCTGCAGTTATTTCCACAAAAAGGGAGTCGGTAAGGAGGTACAATGAATTTAGCTACGCAAATTATTTCTTTCATTCAATTCAATTGATTTCTTATATATGCATGTATATATTGGGATATGTTAATTAGTTTTATTTGGGATGAACTGGGACATTACTGAGAATCATTGTCATTGGGAAAAAATGTTTTAATTTAGGATGAAACTGCCAAAACATGCTGACTAGTTTACCCAATATTTTTACAGCGGGTATATATTATTAGGTAAATTTTACCAGCGACTGTAAAGTCTCCTTATTCAAAGTGATTATATTTGATATCACTAAAACTTGCTTTGGAACAGCTCCCTGCAAAAATGGTCATGTTCACATTTCTTAAAGTGTTGTCCCACTTCTATCTGACCCCGTTCTCCCCTGCATTTCCGTTACAGTTATGGAGAGAAGAATTAAGCATCTGTGGTAAAACTTTATATGAAAACATATTTTAAAAGTATAACCTGTATTTCAACTATCATAGAAGAGGATATATATCAAGCCGATACTGAAGCTTTTCAAGAATATAGTATATCTTTTTTCTCTTAAAACCTGAATGCGTTAAAATATGTTATATAGTAAATCGTTTAAGTTTATAGAATACTTTTTCTTTTTACCTATATTCCTTTCGCTTTTCTAGGTTATGAGGAAACATTCAGACTTCACAGGGCCAAAGCGTTCGTCCCCTGATGGAAACATTTCTCCATCATTTAAACTCATCCAAGAAGTCAGCAATACATCAGTTGTGTTAGTTCTTGATACATCAGGCAGCATGGCAGGACAAAGGATCGCTTTTTTGAGGAGTGTATGCTAGCCAAAACAGTGATACCTCACTAAATATATATATATATATATATACATATATGCAGTGATTATTAAAAAAAACATTACGCTTTTGAAAAATCTCTCAAAATTACATACATTTCAAAATATTTAGACATTTTTTTTCATGTCGATAGAGGCCCAATAGTCTCATCTATCTAGTGCCACTAAAAAAAAAAAACTTTCGTCCATGCTTGGGCGAACACTAACTACTTTTGTCCCGAGTGTGAAAAATGGCTTGCGCCAAATTGAAAGAAAAGGGGAAATTAAACCAGAAGTCCGAATAAGTACTCCCATTCAAACAAATTGCCCTTTGCCATAAATTTATGATTATGTTATGATAGTCTAGGAATTGTGTGGTAATTTTCTATCATAATTGTAATGATTTCGTTGCTTTATGCGTAAGTGAGAATTAATAATGTGTAATAATTTCGAGATCTTTTTAAGCACATTATTTACCATACACAGACACATCAAACACATCAATACATCAACCGATTGATCAGTTATTCAGTCAGTAATTCAGTCAATCAATTTATCAACCAGTCAGTCAATCATTCAGTAAGTCAGTCAGGTGTCAATCAATCACTCGAACAATGGATCAGTCAGTCATTCAACCGTTCAGTCAGTCAGTCATGCAGCCAACCAAGCAAGCAGTCAATTAATCAGCGATCAATCAATGAATAAATTAATTAATTGACCAATCAGTTGACGAATAAAAATAAAGAAAAACATAGGCTTTTATCCGTCAAAGTGCGGGGGAGGGGTGGGCTACCAATTCTCCCCTATGGGGATCCGCCACTGGTTACATAGTGGATACACCGATTGATTGATAGACTGATTGAGAAATTGACTGAATACAGTAAATTGACTGGTTGATTAATTGATCTATCGAAAGATTGATTTACATTTTTAATAGAATGATTGATTGATAAATTGATTGAAAATTGATCAATTTGGCGTTCTTGACTGAATGAGTGATTTGGAAGTGCTTTGATGTGTTTGTGAATAATTTGTTAATTACCGAGTGATTGACTAATTGATTGACAGAGTTACCCGACTGCCTGACTGGTTGATTGATGGTTTGAGCAATCGATTTGTTAACTGATCGATCAATCATTTGATTGTTGATTAACTGATTACCTGATTGGCTGGTTGATTGACTAAATAATGCATTGATTGATTGACTAACTTTGACTGACTGATCTATCGGTTGATGTTAAGTATTGATTGGTTGATTGTTGATTGACTTTTTGATTGATTGAATGATCTGAAGATGTATGTCGCAGTGCGCAGAAAAGTAGTCACAGAATGGTGTCTGTAGGTGGGTGGTTTGCCCAAGTTTATTTGGTTGTGATCAATAGTGTTGAAACAAACCCTGCAAATCAGGCAGAATAATAAGAATCTTTGAGTCATAAAGCAAAACATGACAATCACATTGAAAATACATGTAATTGATTTCCTTCTTTACAAGTAATAATAACTTATTGGTTTCTTTTACATGAATATGCATCAACATATGACTCACACTCTCAGGGGTATAACTGAGATACATCAAGTGTACGACCGACAATACATGTATAAACATCGCTCTCTTATATCTTTAAGTGCTGAACTACATTTCTAAATCAATGCCATTCTGTCAAGTTAAATCGTTCGGATTACAGAAAGAACCAGTTTAAAAGGAACATTCTAAATACATGAGAACTTGTTGACAAACACTATTTGCTATTAATAAACAACAATCTTGTATAAGTAAAGTACAGTATCACAGATCAAACTGACCTTAGTCCGGAAACAAACAATACCAAACATTTTATATGCACTTATACTTTAACCAGTATGCTACAGTAAATGTATTTTGAATTACATTTTACCAAGGATAAACTGGTAGAATAAATGGAATTAATGAAAATTCATATTGCTTCAAAATCTATAGTATAACAACTCATTGCCTACCCGAGGTCTCCATCAACACCAGCAACTAGCTGCCCTTGTCACCCATCATATCGGTAGCCACTACCCCAGAACATCTCTACTGTTCCACCATCAAACAACTCATGACATGTAACCCTAGCTCAGCTGCTGAAGTTCACCCAGTCTCTACCAGTCTCTACCAGCCTCTACCTGATACATCTACAATAAAAAATGGACAATTTAAATTACTACAACTCTAACACCTCAGTGAAACAAGAATGGTACACTTCCATGGGCGCCGCCATCTTTTCTCAATGTTTACATCACACCGCCCCCAACGGCAACTCATGATGCAATAAATTATGCATGCGTTCAAATAACACAAATCACTGTAATTCAAAGTGTTTATACTCCTTAAGACTGCATAAATTCCCACTTAAATGACAAAATCCGAAATATATTCAATGATAGAATACACCATAATTAACCTTAATATTTGATTGGTTTCAGTTTCTTCGTAAGTAATCTAGAATAAAGGTGAACAAGTGCAACATCCCTATGCAATAAGAACGAGTTTGACTAACATTGAAAGAACACTTTTCATCTCACAAATATAAACATTTTCGTTTGATAGACTTCTTTTACAATTAGGCATACATGTTCTAGAATAATTGGAAACATCTTGCCTTATCATTAGATACACAAAAAAAATAAAACTCACTCTTTGACACGCCTAAACCAGGAAGACCAAATAGTCACGCCTGTCTTGTAAGACGTCAAATTAACTCGAGTAAGGCACAGTATTCTATACACACCGTACCGCATAGTACCAAGCTAACACGCCTATCCAGCGCAGTGCAATGATTTCTAAAATATTCATCGGCACTTTTAGATAACCAAAAATATTCTTTTACTTTTTCCTCTGAATATTCTAAATCTGCACTCTGCAACTTATCAAAATATATATTTTTCTCTGACAATACCAAAATCTACCTGTATTAATAGACCTACCATAAATTTATTTATTTATTTATTTATTTATTTATTTCTGAATGGTTCATCATATTACATAGTACATTGAAATAACTCCTTGGAGCGGTCACATCCATAAGAGAAGATATTTAAAGAAACAAATAACAATGACAGAATCGTAAAATAACTATGGTCACAACACAGACATAGAATAATGGAGCACCATACAGAGGTATAGCAATATAAGCTTAAAAGGCTTGAAACGTTGCCATACCTTCACATTCAAAACTAACGAATTACATATATTATCATTCAAAACTAAAACTAAAACAAAATAAACAGAAAAAACAAAAACAAAGAGAGAAACTCAATAACCAATGTTAACATTAAATGAACTAATTTGAAATTTTACACTATTTACAACAGATAAAGATGAAAATAAAGTTATAGAAGGTAAGAAGATGGAGAAAGAGGAGGGAGCCTTTATTATCCCAAATAATATATGTAATCAGTAATATAGTAAAGGCGTCGATGGATATCTATACACGTAATAGGACAAATTATGTAGGATGAAAATATTCTAGTCTTTCGGGTGATATGAACCTCTAGGCTTCGTTGTAGTAATACAAGAAATAATTGTACATGTATATGTATTAATCACATCTTAGAGATAAGCATGCGCTTAATCGCATTTTTAAAGGAATGAATGGTAGGTAAATTTCGAGTGTCACTCGGTAAGGCATTCCAGACATCTGGACCGTTATGCCTAACAGATTTATGAGCCAATAATGTGCGGGGGTTGAATAAGTGAATATTAGCCGATTGTCTTGTGGGGTAAGAGTGAATATCACTGTTTCGACTGAACATGGAAGAAAAGGAAGTGGGCAAAAGGTTGTTATTATAACGAAACATAAAGAGGGCGGTTTGAAGAAAATTGATGTCACTAACCGTAAGGCTCTTCAACTTGATAAAGAGAGGCCGTGTATGGTCACGGTAACCAGCTCCAGCACAAATGCGGATAGCTTTCTTTTGTAGCAAGAGAATATTATCTGTAACACACTTAGATGTTGCCCAAAGAACATTGCAGTATGAGATGTATGGTAGAATCAGAGTATTGTACAGTATAAAAATTACTTTGTCAGGAACTATATATTTCACTCTATATAATATTCCAATATTTCGGGAAATTGTTGTTCTTATGTTTTTCAAATGATCATTCCAGTTTAGTTGTTCATTAATGTAAACACCGAGAAATTTGGTACAAGTTTTTCTTTCCAACAAGACATCATCTAGTTTTACTTTAGGAGTTTGTACTCCACGAGACTTTCTACCTTTAAAGTGAATATAATTCGTTTTTTGCACATTGAGAGACAGCATATTGCTCCTAAACCAATTGGTTAATTTGGGTAGTTCATTATTAATTGTATTTTCAAGGATATTGATATTATTATGAGATAAGAAAACACTTGTGTCATCTGCAAATAATATGTAATTAAGAGTGGTAGACACATTGCAAATATCATTGACATATATCAAAAATAACAAGGGGCCTAATATTGAACCTTGCGGAACACCGCATTTTAGAAATGACACAGCAGAGTTGACAGAGTTGTAGGATGTGTATTGCCTTCTGTTAGAAAGGTAGCTAGAGAACCACTCCAGAGCAATGCCTCTGACTCCATAATGTTGTAGTTTACATAGCAGAATTGAGTGGTCAAGTGTGTCAAAAGCCTTGCTCAGATCCATGAACACACCAATAACATGCTCACGAGCGGCCAGGGCACTAGACACATGGTCATAAAATTGCAACAATGCAAGGTCAGTTGAGTGAGACCTTCTAAATCAATACTGGTTAGGGTTAAGAAGTTTATGTTTCTCAAGATAGCTAAAAAGTCTATTATACACGATTCTCTCAAGTATTTTTGAGAAACTTGATAATATTGAGATTGGCCTATAGTTAGCGATGTTTGAGGGGCTATCTTTTTTATGCACAGGAATAACCTTTGCCAGTTTGAATGAAGAAGGAAATACACCACTTGATAAAGATAGATTACAGATGTGTACAAGAGGTGTTAAAATCGAACCTATGATCTGCTTCAAGAATGAGGAACTAATTCCATCATGACCAAGGGATTTACTATTTTTTAAAGAACACACAACATTAAGTACTTCAAGATAATCAGTTGGCTTGAGGAAAATAGAGGATTGAGACTGCCCTGGCAGATATTGCTTAAAATTTGTTCCTGCTGTATTTATTTTCTTTGCTTGATTTGGGCCCAAGTTGGTAAAGTATTCATTGAACACATTAGCAATATCTCCTGCAGAAGTTATCTCACGATTCTCATATACAAAATTTTGGGTGTTTTCAGTCTTATTTCTTTTACACAAAATATCTTTAACAACTTTCCATGTAGATGACATATTTCCTCTTGTCTTATCAAATTGCCTAGTGTAAAATGTACTGCGCGATGATCTTATTATCGACGTTAATTTATTTCGGTATTTTTTATATTTCTCGATATTCTCTCGAGTTGGTTTCCTCAAACTTCTTTTGTATAGGGTATTTCTTCTTTTGATAGACTGTAGTATCCCCCTGGTAATCCAGGGATGTTTACCAAAGCTCTTATTATTTGATTGAATGAGAGGGATATTCTTATCAAAATAATCATAGAATTTACTCCAGAACAGTTCAAAAGACTTATCAACATCTTCACATACCAACACGTCGGACCATTCTTCAGCCAGGCAATCGTTGTTTAGATTGGAAATATTATCCTCTGTCAAGATTCGTCTCTCTATAATCCCCTTTTCCTTACGGCCATTAATTAGTAGATCACGAATCATGCAGAACACAGGTAGATGATCAGAAACTTCACAATAGAACAAACCAGATTGTGAATGACTTTTAACAGTTTTTACAAAAATATCTAACAGCGTCGAAGTTCCATTACATATTCTCGACGGTTTATCAATCATTACACTGAAGGCATTGGAATCAAGTATATTATGGAGACGGCGAGTACTAGCATTTTTCTTTAGTAAATCTATGTTGAAGTCACCCATTACACATGCAGATATATTCGACGAATTAATAGCTAACATCAACAACTCAAGATCAGTAAAGAAACTGTCAACATCTGAGTTTGGTGGTCTGTATACTACACACACAATGAAATTTTTCTCTGCTGGGAGGTCAACCTCAATACATAAAAGCTCTGCACTTTGACTGGGGAAGGAAAGATCATGCCTGATTTTGAATGATAAATTATCTGAAATATACATGAGAACGCCACCACCACGTCCATTTGGCCTATCCTTGCGGACTAGATTGTATCCTTCTAAGGTAAAAAGCGGTGGAGAAAGAGCATTTAACCATGTTTCAGATAAACCAATTATTGAGCAATTGAAATTCAATGAAGACAATAGAGCATTTATTTTTTCATAATTTTTAGAGAGACTCCTGGCATTGCAGTGCAAAAAACTTAAACATTGCGATTGAGAACGTTGAGCAGAGACAGGGTTGAATTCATTTGGTGCATAATACCTACAATCAATGCTTTGCTGTAAACAATATTCTTCCAACATCATTTATTGACAGAGACTGTATGCCTAACAAACCCGACAATTGCCTTAGCAAATCTGGGCATGATAGAGATCAGAGTAGAATTAAAGGCAAAGAAAGTGAGAGAGAGAAAATGAAAAACAACAAGTTGTGGATATATTCTATATACATCACAAATACTAAAACTAAAACTAAAACAAAAACCGAAACTAAAAAAACTAACAGACATGGCAAAAGGCAATAGCAATGCCATGATCACAAATATATTTAAGGCAACAGATAACATAGCAAGAGAAAAGAAAGATAGTATAACCTCTCCTGGCATGTATTCTATTCATTTCTCAAAAGTACATGTATATAGCTAACACAGATTGCATCAGAAGAGTCTTAATCTATAGCACAAATAAGGTCTTGGGGAGAATGACTCACTCCACATGTTCATCCATAAATCAAATAAACAAGGGGCCTTGTCCTACCAACCAGTTTGTGTGGAAATGTGAAATCTTAAGGAACTATTTTTTCATTAAAATGCAAACATGCTACAAAGTCCGAAACACCTTTTCACATTTATGCAAATAATTAATGCAAATGACTCATGCAAAACACCGACTCTGTCATGTATTAATCATGTACTTTTCATCTTGACTGAATGACTGGCATGTGGATTTGGTGTTTCTGTGAATTGTGAATACTGTGCTTCTACAAGAAGATCTTGAAGTAATTACACATTATTTAATTCTCACCAGTGCATAAAGCAATGAAATCATTAAAATAATGATAGAAAATTGCCATTAAAAAATCCTAGACTATCGTAACATAATCATAATTTTATGCAAAAGGGCAAAATGTTTGAATTCGGACTGCTGGTTTAATTTTCCCTCTTCTTTCAATTTGGCGTAAGCCATTTTTCACACCCTGGACAAAAACAGACAGTGTTCGCCCAAGCGAGAACGAAAATTTGTTTGTTAGTGACACTTGATAGATGAGACTGTTGGGCATCTATCGACATGAAAAAAAATCTTCTAAATATTTTGAAAAGTAATTTTGAGAGAATTTTCAAGTGTGACTTTTTTATACTCACTGTATATATATATATATATATATATATATATATATATATATATTTATTTATTTATATCTCTCACGCTTATATATATATATATATATATATACGTAGAAAAGACAAATATAAATAAAAAAACCGTAGAGATGGCAATTATCCGATATTTCGGGCATAGCCCTTTGTCAAGGAATGACAAATTTATTAAGCGTCAAGCAAAAATAAGGCAAATAAAAGACGCGCAAAATGGTTGCGTAGAAACAAGATGAAAAAGACGCGCAAAATGGTCGCGTAGAAACAAGAAGTAAGAACGCGCCAGAAGTGACGTAACAATACATCAAGAGAAAGAAGAAGAGCTAAGAGAGAGAGAGAGAGAGAGAGAAAAGAAAAGAAAGAGAGGGAAAGAGAAAAGAGAAAGGGACAAAAAAAAAAAAAGATAAGAAAAGAAAGAAAGAAAATTACGTGATGGGAAATGAGCGGAAAGAAACATTAATTCCTCTTGGTTGGAGGAATTAATCTTGGTCTGGCGCGTTCTTACTTCTTGTTTCTACGCGACCATTTTGCGCGTCTTTTTCATCTTGTTTCTACGCAACCATTTTGCGCGTCTTTTATTTGCCTTATTTTTGCTTGACGCTTAATAAATTTGTCATTCCTTGACAAAGGGCTATGCCCGAAATATCGGATAATTGCCATCTCTACGGTTTTTTTATTTATATTTGTCTTTTCTACGTATAGTTTACCTAAACCGACGCAGAACACTTTCTTTATATATATATATATATATATATATATATATATATAAATATAGTTCTGCTTCGGACTTGCAAAGTTATAGACAAAATAGGAATATATATATATATATATATATATATATATACATGTATATGCAGCAATGGAAAACCCCACATGAGAGTCTACCCGGGGTAGGACCCCCGGGTAGACCAACCCCGGGTCGATTAGGGAACTTAACTATTTTACATAATGTTTCTGGCCATTTAGTCCACCAAGGGTAGATAGGAATCCCAACTGCCTATATCACAGGCATCCTAGACGTTTTAGCTTGTTTTCAACCCAGAGTAGTTTTATGGCCATTTAGTCAACCCAGGGTAGATAACAATTCCTACTGTCTATATCACAGGCATTTCAGTCGTTTTACTTTGTCAACCCGGAGTAGTTTTTGTGGCTCTTATTTTCAACCCAGGGCAGATAACAATGCCAAATGTTTATCACACTTGTCTCAGATGTTTTAATTTGTTGTCAACCCAGACTCGTATTTGTGGATGCCTGTGATATAGACAGTAGGAAGTGTTATCTACCCTGGATTTAATAAATGGACACAAGACAACTCTGGGTTGACAATAAACTAAAGTGTCTAGGATGATTGTGATATAGGCAGTTTGGATTGTTATCTACCCTGGGTGGACTAAATGGCCACAAATACTACTCTGGGTTGACAATAAATTCAAACATCTGGGACACCCGTGATATAAATAGTTGGAAGTGCTGTCTACCCTGTGTTGACTATAAAATGGCCAGAAACATACGTAAAATGTTAAGTTCCCTAATCGACCCGGGGTTGGTCTACCCGGGGGGAGGGGGGGGGGGGGGGACTACCCCTGGTAGACTCATGTGGGTATTTCCATTGCTGATATATATATATATATATATATATATATATATATATATATAGCGAAAGAAATGGACTATGAAATGGCCGTAGCTTCTATACTTCTCTCTTATTCAATCAAGCTTTCGATCTAAAGATCTTCATCAGGACGACTGTGTAAACAAAATACATAAGTACAATATGATGGCTGAAATAAAAAATATATAAAATAAATTAAAGTTTAACTCTTGATTACTTATAATTTGGTTATCATTAATGTTAAAATTAAATCGTGATGAACTACTTCTCGTTCTCTACTGCTAAACACATTATTCTAGTAAAACTGCTACTACCCGGCACGTATCTGATCTTTGTTCCAAATATATCTTTATAATAACTATCAGCACCATAATTGCTTATTACATATTTAAAATCAGCATAAAAGTGTGACAACAATTCATTTATGTATGTGTATGTGTTCAAACTGAGAGTATAGAGTAATTAATAAGTATAGACAATGAGAACAAAAAATTACCATGTATAGAGGTTCAGAGTACTAAGAACTTCATCCCGTCTTTGATGAAATCAACGGGTTTTCCATGAATCTATAGAGAAGTATTAACAAATTGTGTTTAATAAATTATATGATATATATGTATGCTATTATAGATAACATTTCAGTTAGGTAAGTGCATGTTCTGAATTAAGTCAATGTGTGTAGAGTAACTAGGACATCAGAAAAAGGTCTACGATATACGTTAGTATACTATCACATCGATTTATAGTCGTTATAGTAGTTCATCACGATTTAATTTTAACATTAATGATGTTAATAAATCATCATTATGAGAACCAGATTTTAAGTTGTGAAGATGACCCTAGAGAGCTGTACAAAGTTATCAACAGACTTCTCCATCATCGAAGTAAACCCAGATTTCCAGTGCATGATACTGATCTTGATCTTGCAGTAAAGTTCAGAGACTACTTTTATTCAAAGATCATCAAGATCCGGCAGGAACTGGACACCTCCACATGTTCCACAGTTTCATCAGTGCCGGTGTGGCGTGCTGAGATTGTACCCGTACTGAGATTGTATACCGCTATTTTGCGAAAATGACTACAATAGCGTTCATTCCGTAAAAGTGCGCAAATACAATACAAAGTACAATCTTAGCACGGTACAAACTTATTGATCCAGCTACTGAAGATGAAGTGTTAAGGGTCGTAACTCGTTCACCATCCTCCTCTTCCATTGACCCCATACCAACTTGGATCCTAAACAAACCACATAAAATGTTTGCTGCCATGTATTACAATATCATAAATGAGTCTCTTCAAACGTGGTGTGTTTCCTGACTCATTTAAAAGTGCTATTGTGTGTCCTCTGTTGAAAAATTCAAATTTAGAGGCCTTTCACACTCCCTGCTTGGACTGCTGCAAGTTAGACCGCTCTAGAGGAACGGTTGTTTGCTTTCACACTCCGCGCCTTTTTTATGTCTCAAATCGCTCAACGAGTCAAAGTGGTCTTGTTGCTGTGGCAGCTCAGGTCAGTGGGTCAATTTTTCGCGCGGAAATCAAACCGTATACTGCCTGCCTGATGCATTTATCTCTATATCTTTCCAAGGCTTCTTTTTTTTCCTTCTTTGTTATCTACATCCTATCGTCTTTTCTATCTTTAGACTTATGTTTTTCTTTGTTTTTATCATTCGATCGTTTTAGCTTTCTATTTTTCCTTCTTTTCTTTTGTTTTTCTTTGTTTATATCATTCTGTCACTTTATCTTTCAATCTTTTCTTTTCTTTTGTTTTTCTTTGTTTTCATCATTCTATCGTCTTTTCTTTATTATGTTTTTCTTTGTTTTCATCATTCTATCGTCTTTTCTTTCTTTAGATTTCTTATTTTTTGTTTTTATCATTCTATCATTCTGTCTATCTTTCCTTGTTTTCATTTGTTTTTCTTTGTTTTCATCATTCTATCGTCTTTTCTTTCTTTAGATTTCTTATTTTTTTCTTTGTTTTTATCATTCTATCATTTACTTTTCTATCTTTCCTTGTTTTCCTTTGTTTTTCTTTGGTTTTATCATTCTGTCATTTTATCTTTCTATCTTTTCTCTTTCTTTCTTTGTTTTCTTTTGTCTGTCTTTGTTTTTAGTGATTCTATCATTTTCCCTGTCTGTTCTTTCTTCTCATCATACTGTCATTTCCTCTTTCTATCTTTCCTTATGTTTTCTTTCTATCGTCTTTTCTTTCTTTAAATTTCTTGTTTTTCTTTGTTTTTATTCATTCTATCATTTTCCCTTTCTATCTTCTATCATTTCCTCTTTTATCTTTCCTTGTGTTTTCTTTCTACCGTCTTCGCTTTCTTTAAATGCAGTGATGGCCTGCACTTATAGGACAATCAAGGAAAATCACACGAGATTTCCCGCCGAACAAACACACACTCACTCACTTCCGGTTGAAGTTCGTTTGGAGCGGTCTAAGAACCGTTCCTCAAGACCACCTTGCGAGGTGGTCTTGTGGAGCGCTCCAGAAGAACGCTTCCTGGACCACTTGAGCATTCACACTCACCTGGGAACCGCACTTGAGGAACAGTTTAGAGCGCTCTAGCGAAGTGGGTGTGAAAGGGCTCTTGACACTGAGGATCTTAAGAATGATCGCCCCGTGTCTAATTTGAAATTTCTTTCGAAAGTGTTAGAGAGGAATGTTTCTGTACGTCCCCATGACCATCTTGAAGATCACAATCTCCATGAATCTTTCCAATCAGCCTACAAAAAGCACCATGGAACTGAGACGGAAAATAACGACATTTTGCAACCTCTTGATTCCAAACAGGCTGTATTTCTAGTGCTTTTTTAATATATCGTCGGCCTTCGACACTATCGATCAGGACATCTTACAGCACCGGCTTTCATCTGTGGGCATTAAAGGTTGTGCCTTGTCCGGGTTTCGCTGTTACATGAGTAATCCATCACAGTCCGTGAAGATCAACGACTCCATTTCACCGGAGGTTAATCCCTCTCACGGCGTGCCCCAAGGGTCAGTTTTGGGCCCGTTCCTCTTTAGCATTTACTCTACACCTCTTGCAGAGATTGCACGATTGCATGATGTCCATGTGCACCTATATGCAGATGATACTCAGCTTCATATACCATTCAGTCATTTGGATCCTGAGAGTGTAAATAGCAGACGTCAGAAGTTAGAAAGGTGTATAGCTGACAGGGGTGTCGATCCGTGTTCCGGCGAGGGAGCGAAGCCAGTGGCGTATCTAGGGATTATATCGCCCCCCCCCCCCCCCCGAGTGCCCAGTGTTAGCGAGGGAGCAAAGTGACTGAGCGTCAAATTTTTCAATTTTTTACTCTAAAAAGGCAATTTCTTATGCCATTTACCCAGGAAATTTTGCAATTGACCACCGCAATTCAGCGGTAGAGAAGTTCGAATTTTATACATTACTAAACGGTTTTCTATTCACTCACTTCTACAATCGGGAGCAAAACTAGCGAAAACCCTAAATAGGCTTGAGAAAGAGTCGAGAAATTCAGCAAGGCTACCTAAAGTTGAGAACCTTTGCAAATGCTGTTTTATATACTTTATCCTATATTGGGGGTGCAATATTTAGCAGGAGTCATTATGAAACTTACATGATATAGCGAGCAAAGCAATTACATCCTTATTTTTTCAAATTTTGAACCCTTTAAGCTATTTAAGAACTATATATAGGCCTACTGGGGGCGCGAAATTACAAGATCCTGGAGGAAAATAATTATGCGAGGGAAATTTTCGCATTTCAAACCTTCAAAAATTAGATTTCTAATGCACTTTATTACAATGCGGATTTGGGGGCGCATAATCCGTAAGGATTATGAGTTTTCTTCATTTCCCCCCTTTTTACTTTCTCTCCTTTGCGTATTTTGCGCCCCTCCAAGTGATGCCCGGGGCAAGCGCCCACTGCCCCCCCCCCCTATATACGCAAAGCGACAGGGCGGGGGAGGTGTGGGAGGGGGGTATCACCCTCCCACACCAGGCACTTTTTCAAAAATCTGTCTATAAGACTTGCATTTCAGAGCATCCCAAAATGTTTTTTTAATGAAAAGAAGGAATGCACGGATCTACGCCAATGGACGTAACCCCTCAATTGAGAATAACAATGCGAGCGAACGAATTTTCTTCGATATTTTCGCATTGAAATTATGGAATTTCTTATTTCCTTACTCAAATTTGGGGGGATACATACCCCCATCCCCCCTGGGATCCGTACCCATGATAGCTGAAGTGAAGGCATGGATGTGATTGAACAAGCTTAAGCTCAATGATGCTAAGAGTGAATGTTTTAAATTCTGTCATCGTGGTGATCGTGCCTTCATAGCTGCGGCGCCGTGATTATGGAACCACTTACCTCCTAATATCCGTTCCATAAACACTTTGTATTCTTTAAAGTGAAATTTGAAGAAGTCCTTTTTCTAAAGCATACAGTGAAATGTAATTCAACACAGATTTGTAGTATTCTTCAGTCCATTCTATTTCTACCTTCTTGCTTCTCTCATTTTCATCATGGGCCTCGGAATAGTTAACTAGATAGATGGCGCAATATAAGTGCGTTGTATTATTTTTGTAGCCGGTGTAGTATCTTATACTGCTATACCATTATCATGCAATAATGAATCAGTCTACAGGCCGAGATATAAAGTTGATTGTTCAATTCAGTACAATTTATACCACAGTAAACATCAAATAGATATACATTGGCGTATTTACGGGAGGGGGAGGGGGCAGAGTGGGGCACGTGCCTCGGGCGGCACTGGCAGGGAGCGCAAAAAGGCAAAAGAAAGAGAAATGGTATTTTAAAAAAGAACAAATAGAAGCTTACAGCTAAAATACGTTTCCAATCCAAAGTGAAGTGCACAGAAAATGGCGTTTTTAAAAGGTTTAAAATGCACAAATTTCACAACCATGGGAGCTTTGCCTCCTCGCACAATCATGTTTCTTCGTGATCTCGTAATTTTGCATGCCAAGTAGGCTATAGATATTGTGCATAATAAACAGCGTTTTAAAGGGTTTCACAATTCGCACTAGTTAGCTTCACAAGTTGCTCCCCAGCGTATAATTTTCATAAGAAATACCCCCCCCCCCCCCCCCATAAAACAATCGTGATAAAGTGCATAAAATAGTCATTTCCTGAACAGCTTGTGACAAATCTCGCTCTTCAAAGAAAACTCTACGGCGTGATTATATGACGTCATAACACGATGAACGAACTCAAAGTGGGTCGCACATAATACACAACCCAGTGATAAAATCCCAACCCTCCGCAAAACCTGTATCTACACTTTTGCATTCAACACCGTTGGTGAACTCCATATTAGAGTCGTGAAGTTAGCGAATGCGATTTTTATGGAGAATAAGCTATATGTGATCGATTGATCGTAGCTTTTTTAAAATTTACCTTACCGTTTTGTCACAAATTGACAATATTCTATCTGCTTTGTTCGTTCAAATTCTAAAAAATGATGTACACAACAGGCTGAGTTCATATAGCGACTACACGCATTCAATTTCGCTGTGTGTGGTCGCTCTAGACGTTTCAATTTCCGGGGACGGCAAAGCGAAGTAATGTCTCTCTTTTTACTTCTCTTTCCTTATGTTCCTCTTTATTTGTATTGTTCTATTTGTTTTCTTTCTATCTTTCCTGATGTTATTCTTTTTTATTCTTCTGTCATTTCCTTTATATTCCTTATGTTATTATTTGTGTTTCCTTCTATCTTCTTCTATTTCTATCTTTCCTTATGTTATTCTTTGTGTTTATTTTCATCTTCTTCGTTTTCCTTATGCGATTCCTTGTTTTTATCCTCGTTTTTCTATCTTCCTTATGTTATTCTTTTTTTTTCATTCTTTCTTCTTATCGTTCCATCTTTCCTTATATTATTTTGTTTTTCCTCTTCTCTTTCTTTTATTCCTAGTGTTGTTTTTCCTTCTATCTTCTTCTCTTCCTGTCTTTCCTTATGTTAATCTTTGTTTCTCTTTCTTTCTTCTCCTCTTCGTTTCTTGCCTTATGTTATTCTTTGCTTTATTTTTCTACCTTTGTTACCGCAGGTACTTACGCGATCGAAATGACGCCTCCTGTGAGTCGGGCCACTCATACGTATAAAGTTAGACGCGCCTAGACGCCCATCATTTCCTTTTAGGCTGTACATTTCAAAATGGATCCGCCACTATTTGGAAGCACACGTTATCAATGTCCATCATTTTATGATTGCCGGATTTATCGCCGAACTTGTTGAACAGAATTTTATAAAAGGTCTAGACGGTAAGTTCCCTGTTACCACTAGACAACAGCCCCCGTGGTCTAAGGAACCTGAGCGAATGTCATAGTACTGTGCAATGACCCCTGTTCCTTCGTCATATATCGTGCAGAGTATTGTGTGATCTGGTTCGTTTGTTTGTTTTGTTTTGTTTCTGTCCTTTGAAAGAAAATAACTAAGGCATAATTATGTTTTTCTTTTTATACAGGCTGCTTCGAGTGCTATCAATGATGTTTTTCCTCTCGGCACTAGATTGGGAATGGTCCGCTTTAGTAGCAGATCTTCGCTGATTTCTAATATCGTCCCAATATTAACTAATGCAGATCGTAGGAGACTGTCAGGCTTACTACCTACAAGTACTGATGGGTCTACCAGTATAGGGTCGGGTAAGTTCTAAGATATGTAAGCACTCGCAGATTTAAGGGAAGGGGCACATCCGGCCATTACGCCCCCACCCGCCCCCTCTTTTGAAACCCAAGTAGCCTTCACAAATCCGAAAATGTGCCCACGATCCTTTTGAGGGGACCAGTCAGAGGCGTATATAATGGGGGAGGGGGGGGGGAGGGGGAGGCACGCACCCCAGGCGGTACTTGAAAGGGGCGCAAAAAGAGAAAGGGGGAAAAGGAAATAAAATTATGAACATTAAGGATTTGCATTAAAAATATTTTTTTAGGGTTTAAAATGCGACAAATTTCTATAGCTCGGTCGCTTTTCTCCCTCGCATACACTGTTTCAGCACCCAAATAGGATATAAATAGTGAGGATTTGAGGAAAACGTACTTTACTCCCTACTCTATAAATTTCTTCCGGTTCTTTTTAAATATTGCGCCCCAATATAGGATAAAGTGTATGAAATAGTATTTTCAAAGTTTCAACATTTGAAGAAAATCTTAACTTTTTGCTAACTTATCCTAAATTCCTAAACTATATTTTTCTCGGGTTTTCGGCTATTTTGCACTCCATTTGAGGAAGAAGTGAGCAAGAAAAGCGTTCATCAATGTTCAAAATTCGATGCAGTGCTCCCTTGCGGATTTTCCTGTACGTAAAGTGCACAAGAAATTGCGGCGGTTTTTAGGGTTACAAATGAATCAAAATCAAAATAAATAAATAAATAAATTGTTAAAAATCTAACTTTCGGTAGCTTCGTTCCCTCGCTTGTACGTATAACTTTTGTGAGCGCAATTTCATTCTTTGCTCCGGGCGCTATATTCCCTAGGTACACAACTTTGAGGGGTGATGACTTTTTATTTTTGTTTTGATTTGTTTGTTTTTGTTTTGTTTTGTTTTTCTTTTTGCTTGTCAGAGAATTTTTGGAGTAAAAAGACACCCGAAAATCCTGATGACGTTTTTTTTTCTGTTTGTGTGTTTGCTTGTTTATTATATTTTGGTTTCTTCTTATTCAGAAAATTGGGAAATATTGTCCTCCTACTTTACAAAATCCTAGATCCGCCCATGAATTTATATTGTAAAAGTAGTCGTGCCAATGTAGGTTTTGACCCTGACAATTGAAACAGAGTCATCATGGTCATTGCATTGTTTTGGTAGTATTCATCATCAGGAATAATGTAGCTTGAAGTTTATTTTTCTGTTAATTAATTTCTAATATGGCATATCCACTGTAAGGAGCATAAAAACCCTGACATGGTCTATAAATCAAAACTGGTATCTGTGGATTTTCCGTTCTTGTATCTGTTGGCTAGTAGTCTGGGAGCTTGTCCCGAAATAGTCACCCCATTTTACCCATAAGATTTGACCCTGTAAAGTTACATAGACCATCATTAACAGAAATATTTGTCACCCTAACCGTAGCCGTCGGGTTTAGCCCCCAGAGCCCCCGAAAGAGACCCCAAAGTCGGGTCTATTTCACTTCATCTCCTCCATGCACCAAACTTTGTCAGTAGGAAGAAGTATGATTGCACTTTACAAAACACAAAAAACTGAACAAAATTCCGTAGGGATGGGGTGTCAGACGCCCCCTAAAAATTCGGGTGAAGTTTTCCCTTGACGCCCAGGGATCAATTTTGTCAAAAGGAAGAGCTATGGAAATACATTACAAACATATAAACATTCAAAAATTGTCCACCGGGAAGGGGTGTCAGAACCCTTGGAACAAAAACACCAAAATGCCCTTCGACAAAGCTTTGCCCCCTAAAATGGTCTATAAGTGGGGAAAAGGCATTTTTTTTTTACCTTCTGACTATAGCAACTCAGAAGTGTTTAATTCAATTCAGTTCAATTTTACATAACGTAATTTGGTGTAATATAATTTTCTTGAGATGCAAATTGGTGTCAATGGGTCATTTCATTAATACATTATTAACTCTTAGCTTTAGCTTTCTTCAAAATTTTACCAAAATGTGATCAATGCTACTTTTCAAATGTCTGCACTTCATTAACAATCTATTATTTCACAAAATATTGTGCACAAAACTTGTAGGAAATTTATTACCATTTCTTGTGATACCAAACATTATTACTTTACCCAACTTTATGCATAAGAATTATTGAAAATTACATTTGAGTTTCTTTTTTGTCCATTATTTTTGGTTCCTCATTTGTTTACTATTATTTAATGTTTAAATAAAGTAATATCTTTTATAAATTCTGCGTTTTTCTCTGAAAATTTCTATGGTAGCATATAATTATAATCATGTAATTAGAATGCTTGATTTATGCTCAAAATTTAGATATACATTGACCACCATATACTTTTCCTGTGGTCGAGCAATTGGTGAATGATAATGACAAGTCTATCTGTCACAATATACGTGACATCGGCACTGAAAGAGTTGAATTGCGAAAAATGTATTGCTTTCTAAAAGGGAGCCAAAAAATATTGTCAGGATAATATAAACACACCCACCGACCTTCTGACAAGGCATAACAGAGGAGCTTGCTTGGTATCTATGTAATTAACATTTGAATAGTACATTTCAACCTGACAGTCATATACCACAGATGCCTGACAGACCCACTATTATGCCTTGTCAAACAGGTAAAGATGAACACTGGGTGTGTTCACATAAACGCAGAATTATTGTCACAATATCTCTGATAGGCCAGGAGCCCGTCCCGAAATAGTCAACCCATTTAAATATTACATGTCAAAAATGGCCGATTTGTATTCGTTTATGTGTAAAACGCATAGGACGATTCTAATGTGTTGATTCTTTTTACTGCATAGTATATGTTTTAAACAATCAAAACTTGACCTGAAGTTGGAAATACGTGTAATTTTCTTAGTGTAGCAAATTACAAAACAATGGAAAACAAAAGGAATAAAACAATAATTAACATAAGAAATAGAAATCAATAAATAAATACATAAGAAAAGATAATTACTTAATTTATGCATATAATTTGCATGAATTTCATTTCATTTCATTTCATTTCATTTCTTCTATCTTTATTTCGCAAACCATGATAAAAAGCGTACAAAATATAGCATATTTAATAAGTGTGATACATTGTAAATATTGAAAAATGCAGATTCATATTAAAAAAAAATATTTAAAAAATAATACATATAAGTTAGTAATACATAAATAGATAAATAAATATGAGTATAAAGGAAATATATTGCGTAAGTAAAACGAACCTAAATTGTGTTCAAGGTAAAGATGTTTTGCGGGCACACCTAAAAAGACCTAAAGGCCTGCAGGGAAGGTAGCCCATGTAGAGTTAAGTGGAAGCTTTAAAAAGGAAAGAAAAAAGAACACAATTTATACGATTGAAGCATTGAACGAATATAGAAAAAGAAAGAAACGCCTACAAACATAATACATGTATAGCGATCATTGTTTGAAAAACGTACAAAACCGCACAAACCCACCACAGACACATGCATACCCGGATGTACATGAATGTAATACATGAAATTACTCGCAAGCTTGCAAATAAATCTTATAACGTTTTTTTTTAATGTTCAGTGAGGGTGAATTCTTTAAATAGGATGGTGTGTTGTTCCACATCTTTGAACCATTTAATTTGATCGAGTTTGACGAAAGCATACTTGTTCTTAGAAATGGTGGACGGATCGTTATTTCGAGTGTAATGCGAGTATATGGATTCCGCAGTAAAAAAACATATCATTGAAAACCAGCGGCAGAACCTGCTTATGGTACTTAAACATGAATATAGCAGTTTGGTATTTAACAATAGTCAAGTTCACACGTAGAGCGATAGCATCGATGCTATCTAGGTTTCGATACTATTTTGGTGAAGACCAGATAGTTTTAAGACCAAACGAGACAGAAGCGAGTTTCCAAACTATTCTTGCAGCGAGTTTAGCAGGAGTAAATCTCAGGATCCAGCGACAAAGCATCGACGCTTTGCGGTAGACCACCCACCGCGCTTGTGACTGTTTGTAATGTGAGCGCAATCGCTGCTATCTTCACTCGTTGCTATTAATTGTAATTCTGTCTGTTTCATGTGGTGCTATAATATAATGCAATGTATGTATTCATGTGTTGTACCCTCTTCCCTACTTTTTTTCTATTATCATTCTGTCTGTTTCATCTGGTACTGTAATGTAATGTGATGTATATAGGGGTAAGTAGGCTAATGTGTATACTGTGTGGTAAGGAAGGGGGTTGTTTTGTTGTTGTTTTTTTTTTGGGGGGGGGTACCTACTTTTTATCTTTTTCTTTTTTATATATGTGACCAGGAACCAAAAACTAAGAATGTGGAGGCACCAAACAATCTAGAAGAGGTATTTTTGACAGTTTTTTATCAGACTTATGTGTGTCTTCTCTGGATTTTGTTGTATTACTTTTATTTTTCACGACCCTGAATACTTGTTTCATTTTAATCTCCCATAAATCTCCCGGAGTAAGTTCTTGCATTGATACTTGTGCACTATGATAAACAGGATATGTCTAAGTTGTATGCCAAGTTTCAGGACAATCTGATAATCCCTTCATAGAAATTTTCATTGAGTTCTAATCCTCCTTTTGTCACCTTAGCACAACACTTTGCAAGTCAGAGTGCAATAGACTGCAAACTTTAAACCCTTATTAAGAAGTAACATTATGAGGGACTGTGCATTCTTCTCTTTGTACATTGAGTTATGAACATCCAATGAGTTATATATCATTTTAAAGCTGAGAATCTGCTCTTTCAGAATCATAGAATATAGTGTGCATGCATGTGTTTTATTTTGGCATAAGATTGGAGTTCAGTCAATTTTGACATGGACAAGGTTTATTTAAAATTAAGTATTATAACACATGTATTTGCTAGTTGATTGTATTGTCGATATTACAAATGAATTGTTATTGTGTTATTATGTTGATTTATGAAGACAGATAAAATATTATTCAAAACAAAAGCTTCGCATGATATGACCCCTGTGCACAAACTTCCGCGCGTTTGACCATGCATACCAATAAGCCACTTCGGGGATGCAATCTGAGCATGAGCAGATAAAGGTCATCTGTACCAAATTCTAAAACCCACTGACACTAATATTCGATATGTGCTCATGAATGTCATGTAATCATTATTCAATTATGCACTAATGGTGCATTCCTTGATATCCAGGTGGAAGTATTCTTTTTAAAGGGGGAAACAAAAGCTATTCATGAGGCACCTCTATCACTCCCAGAGTTATTTTTCTGAAGTGCACATAAAGGGACCCTCCATGTCTAAAATATCTGTGGATATTTGGGGTCATTTGTACAATCTCAGTACCATGCGCTAACCCCGAACTGGCTTATTATACTCGGGTCACTCTGTGTGGCGTAGTAATTATTGTTTTGGCAGCGAGTGAGCGATGAATTGTCACGAGTGGGTGATAGAAGCAAGTCGATCATGGCCTGTCTGAACGTACTGGAAATATTTTTGAAACTTACATAGCATCGATGCTATGTACTACGTGTGAACATAACTATTGTCAGGGAGCCGTAGGAAATATAAGCGCTTGAAAAGAGGAGCTGTATTTGCTCGAAAATCAGCATGTGTAAGAATGCGGATTATCTTCTTTTGGAGGATCAATGTATGGTTCAAAACTGAGGAGGATGCCCTGCCCATAAAATATTACCATAATTCAAGTACGGCAAAATTAATGTATTATACAGTATATAGAGTGTTTTTAGAGGTAATACATGAGATAATTTGCATATAACACCACAGTTTCTTGACAACACCTGATTGAGACTGTCTATGTGATTTTTCCAAGTTAGATTCTTATCAATAACCACGCCAAGAAATTTCATATAATCGACCCTCTCAATGGGATTCGAGTTAAAGTAGATATTCAAAGAAAATCACAAATATGGCAATTAATGTATCACTAGAAACTGTGAAGCTTACAGATGGCAATCGTATAAGTTTTATGTCAACTGCGTATCTGGTGATTATAAAAACAACACAAATAAAAGCTCATCTCAGCATCTGGAATATCCGAGGATTCGCCAGAAATATAGCGATGTTTTGATGTCGTCACACTCGGGATCGATCCTGCTTAAGCAGACGACGTCCTATAATGAATGAACGTAATTGCAATGCAATTATTTATCAAATTATAAAGAGTTTGGTGTATTTAAACATGACCTTATTTCACACCATTATAAAGGGAAAGTGAAACTGATTCTGATAGCTAAAACCGTTTGATTGTAAATACATAGGAGAAGGGTCAATGATCAATGAAATAAACCCCACTTTCAAATTGAAAAGCCCTCCGAATAATAGCAGGATGGTATTCGTTCCCTCTTGAAACGCCGAACATGCCCTGGTGCAAGCAGCTGAAAATACAATGGCGTCTTATTTTGTTTACAAGTGACTAATTCCTTTATTTTTTTAACGCTGCATTTTTCATCAAAATAATACCATACACGAAGTTAAGAGTGAGGCAACAGACTAACATTAAGACTGACGCTAGTGAAGGAAGAGAAATAAGTGAAGAGGAGATGACAAAATAGGCTCTGAAAAATGTGTAAGATGCTATGGGACATCGTCTGCTTAGACAGGACTGGTCCAGGGTGTGTCGTCACATATCTCAGCAGCGTTCGAGGAGCTCTTCAGCTGCTATATCGGGGGCTGTATTTTACCGTTTTATAATTGATAATAATCATTACTTCAAATGTTTCCAAGCGTTGAATTTGGATAACCTTGTTTAATTTATGCCATCTATGCAATAATAAGTATTAAGCCAATATTTAAAATCATTAATGTTCTACTTTAATAAAAATATCATTGTTATGTATTGAATTTCGGTTGAGACCAAAATTCATGAATTTAGTTTTTTTAATATTTAGAGAGAGTTTGTTGGCTTGGAACCACTCTATTAAATTGGCAAGATTGTTGTTGATATCTCTTTTAAGTTTTTCTGCATCTTTATTACTAAATATTAGGTTTGTATCATCTGCATACGGAACAGTATCACAATATTTTAAGGATTCATTAATATCATTAACATATAAAAGAAAAAACAATGGGCCAAGGATGGAACCTTGTGGAATTCCACATTGAACAGATGTTGGAGCAGATGAGTGATTATCGACACATGTAAACTGCCCTCTTAGGTAACTGTCCATTAAAGATAAAGCTGTGCCTCGAATACCATAATAGTATAGTTCTTTTTTAGCATAATGTCAAAGTCTAGGGTATCAAATGCCTTGGATAAGTCAATAAAAATGCTAGTGCATGATTCTTTCCGTTCCAAGACATCCGACACCCTATTCATGAAGTATAAGAGTGCGTGTTCGATAGAATGATTCTTACGAAAACCGAACTGATTCGCATGTAAGAGTTGATTTTTTTTCAATAAAATCTGAAAGTCTCTTATGAATGATTTTTTTCTAGTATTTTTGGAAAAGAAAGGCAGAATAGATATGGGTCTGTAATTACTTATGTCATGCTTATCAGCCTTTTTGAAAATAGGAATGATTTTAGAGACCTTTAATTTATCTGGAAAAATACCAATACTTAGGCATTGATTGAAAATATAACACAAAGGTTCTGCTATAAGGAAAATAACATACTTGATAACTTTCGATAGAATTCCATCAAAACCGCATGAGCTACTATTCTTCATGTTTTTTTACACATTCAATAATTTCACTAGGTCTTGTAGGTGAAAGGAAAATAGAGTTTGGTGAGTTCTGAACCAAGTAATCAGTAAAGGATTTTGTTGACTTTGGTATCTTTTTGGAAAGTTTTAGTCCAATGTCTTGAAAGTATAAATTTAATAGTTCAGAAATCCTTTCTTTATCCTTGGTGACATCACCATTACATTGTAGATAGTTCACAACGGGCGAGGCTACATTTTTACTCAGTGCATGGTATATTATTTTCCAGGTCTTAGTGGTGTTTCTCTGCGCAGTGTTTAATGCATTATGATAATAACGTCTCTTGCTTAGTCGAATAATGGAATTCAACCTATTTCGATAAGATTTATATTTTAATTGTTTCGAAGCGGTTGGTTTCTTTAAATATTTCCGATATAAGTTATTCTTCTTTTTAATTGATTTTACGATGCCCCTTGTAATCCATGGTTGTCGTGGAAATTTACGATTGGTAACATTCTGGAGAGGAAGATGGCTGTTGTATAAATCCTGAAACTCACAAAGGAAAACATTATATGCTTCATTGGGGTCTCGAATTTCTTATATACTAGACCAGTCATGCACACTCAGAACTGATGCAAAGTGGTGGAGATTTTCATCAGACAGAATTCGTTGAAAAAAAATTGTTTTGCGTTGACTCTGTATGGTGGAGTCTGAAACATGAAATAATGGAAAATGATCAGAAATATCGGAGTAAAGGATGCAATTTTCAGATTTTTTATCATAAAAATTAACAAAAATATTATCAATACATGAAATTGATGTTGGTGATACACGAGTTGGTTTTGTGATTAGTGGCCTGAACGAAAAGGATGCAAGTGTATCAATAAATGTTTGAGTTGGTGCTTGTTGAGGTCTTAATAAATTGAAATTAAAGTCACCCATTATATAACCAGGTTTGTTTTCTTGGTTCATTCGAGAGAGACATTCTTGGAAAAAAATGAAAAAAGCATCAGAGTTACAATCAGGAGCTCTGTAAATAATACCTACAATAGTGTTTATGCATACACCTGACAATATCTCAATAAATAAAGTATCAATTTTGTCACTACTGAAATCCAAATTTGTATACTAGCTGGTTATTTAGGTAAAGACAAACCCCACCACCTTTCCTTTGGGATCTAGGTTTCTGGATTAAAGAGTAATGAGGAACATTATACAATGTAGAGACACAATCTTGAACCAAGTTTCTGTGAAACCATAGATTTGAAAATTATGTGACAAACTCTGTATCAATTTCATACAATAAGGAAACTTCTTGGCTAAGCTTTGGGCATTCATATAAAATATTGATAAGGCAGACTTATTCATATTATTGCTATTGAAGTCATCAATTGAGTAATATTTGCATTGGTTTTCTTTTCTAAAAGTATCATAAAGATCATCTTCATCCAGTAAAGAAGGTGAAGGTGAAATATGTCTAATTCCTCAAAATGTCGAGTAGTTGAGTGTTAGGAGCTTGATATTTCGTTTTGGAATTCTAAGTCATCTTCAATATTATTAAACGGTAAGATAGAGACCAGGCAAGATGGGCATGGTGACCATTTATGGACAGTAAGTCCTGCATTATCCAAACAATTAATGTGTACAGTGGACTCACATATATTGCAATTCATCGTATGGGTAATCTCACCCACGTTATCCTTGCAAATTTGACAAGTGCTCAGCATGGGCGTAACTAATACAAAAACATACAAAGAAAACACAGCAAAACAGTAAAAAGTATGTCTTTAAAACTATAAGTACGTAAATGAGCTGAAATACTCTCAACATTTAAGCATATATTCAGTATGAGAAATATGAAACACACGTTGATGAAATATACGTGTGAGCAATAATTAGGTATTTTAAACCTGCATGTTCAAAAGGTCCTGTTCACATGTAATGAGTTTTTTTCATTGTCTTTCCATTTGTTGTGGGGAGCGATACAAAGATTCTGCCATCGGTGCTCCAGCATGATAAAATATTCTTGGCAGACTCTCTTGCTTTCAGGCCTTTTTGATACAGACTTTGACGAGATTGGGTTAGGTCATTTGCACATGCTGTCTGCTTGCTCTCCAAAATTAGCTTCTGATTGCTTGTTATTTTTAGGGATTTTGTATAATTTGTGTTACTATATTCTTGTATTAGTAGCCTGGAAATTACTAGACAAGTTTGGGTTCATGAAGTATTGTTTTTAAGTAATTTTTTGATGTGTTACGTATTTGATTTGATAGTATCTGCAGTATCTGGTGGCCATGTATCCCCATGCATGTAACTCTATGTAAGTACCATTAGTTATTGTACAGAGCTTGTCTGACTGAACTTGAATGTATATAGGGAATTACAGACTATACACAATGAGGTCTATTCATTTTAGTGTCCTTTGTGTACTATGTGTAGGCCTAAGTGCCTCACTGACTGACTTTGTGCGATGCAAGGAACAATCTTTTGTGCAGTCCTTTCATTATGGTTCTTCAATGAGAAAGCACTTTCTAAAGAGAAGGATTGCATATCACCCAAATGGTACAGCGTCTTTCCAAATAGAACTCTTGAATGCTGGAGATGTTCATCCGAATCCAGGACCGGACAGAGATGACGGTGATACGCTCTCGTCTTTGGCAAGACACCATACTGCTCATCGTCTTCAACATGCGATTAAGTATTCCCCAGCTGAACTCCTGCAACTGAGACATCCAAGGATTCATCTTGCTGAGGCTGTTCACAACATCATTCATTCACTTGGAATTCATCGAAGGAGAACACGAAGAGGATCTCGGGGAGGTAAAAGAAAGAACAGTATCACATGGAAGAGACAAGGTAATCCATCTTCAAACTTACACCTCTGCTCAGTGAATGTTAGGTCAGTCTGCAACAAGACTGCTTTGATACAAGATTTCATATGTGATAGCAACGCAGACCTGATTGCCATGACAGAAACCTGGCTGACGGACAATGATGCAACAGTTCTTTATGAACTCATCCCTACTGGATATAGTTTTGTTCACCAACCACGAAAGGGTCGTCGTGGTGGCGGAACTGGTCTCGTTTATAGAGACACAATCAATGTCCATCAAGCTGCTGCTGGTGAAAAGAACTCTTTTGAATTTGCAGAATATTCTATTTCATGTAAATCATTTCGTTTACAAGTAATTAATATCTATAGACCCCCCTACTCAGAAACTCACCCAGTTACAGTTACAGCGTTTGTTTCAGAATTCAGTGACTATATACAGAGTCATTTACTGTCAAACAATCCTTTATTAATCGTAGGGGATTTCAATATTCATGTGGACACTACCAACGCAGATACTAAATCCTTTGTAGATCTTGTTGAATCTCTTTGTTGTAAACAGTTGGTTAATTTCTCTACACATGTACATGGTCACACCCTTGACCTAATGATATGCCGTCACTCTGATGACATTGTACTAGGGACACCATGGCCACATTGTTCTTTGATATCTGATCACATTCCAGTTATGTGTTCTCTGAATTCTTATAAACCTCCACTACCTACTAAAGAGATATCATATCGAAAGCTTTCTGCCATCGACGTCCATAGATTGAACTTAGACATAGCAGAAAGTAAGCTTTGTAAGCAAACACCTAATACCCTCTCTGAACTAGCCTGGTTGTACGATATCACGCTCAGTGAAATCTTAGAGAAACATGCTCCTGTTGTCACCAAACAGGTAGCTGTACGTCCTAAAGTACCGTGGTATACTAACTGTATTAGGACACAAAAAAGGGAAAAGAGAAAGGCTGAGAAGCGATGGTTAAAAACTAAGGCTGATAGTGACTGGAATAAATATAAATTAGTTCGAAATGCAACAATACAACTTTTGAATAAAGCTCGTAGAAAATATCATAGAGATCTGATCATAGAGAATAAACTCAATCAAAGGAAACTATTCAAGGTTGTCAATGATCTATTAAACAAGTCAAATAAACAACCTGTAATACCTTGTAATACTGATAAACATAAGTTCGTTAACGACTTGGGTGATTATTTTTGTGACAAAGTTCTGAAAATCCACAAGAACATTGAAATAAGATTAGATGCGATGAATGAACCCGGGACTTATTCTGGATCAACTTACCACGATGTTGATGTTCTGAGCAATTTTAAATCTCTTTCGGAGTATGAAGTTGAAAAACTTATCCTTAACCTCAGTAAAAAATCATGCTCATTAGACCCTATGCCCACACAACTCCTACTACAATGCACTAACATATTGCTACCTGTGCTCACATCATTAATCAATCTTTCTCTTTCGACTGGTCTTTTTCCAATGTCATGGAAAACTGCTCTTGTCACACCATTATTAAAAAAACCTGGTCTTGATGCAGATTTTAAGAACTTAAGGCCTGTAAGCAATTTGAAATACATCTCGAAGCTGGTCGAGGGTGCTGCTACCCGGCAAATCATGGATCACATCAATCAAAACTCACTTCTACCATGTACTCAGTCTGCATATAGACAATACTATAGTACTGAAACTGCATTACTAAGAATAAAAAGTGATCTGTTAATGGCCATGGATTCTCAGAAGGTTACTCTCTTACTTTTATTGGATTTAAGTAGTGCGTTTGACACAATTGATCATTTTTGCTTATTGGAAACCTTAAATACCCATTTTGGAATTGATGGTGTCGTTCTGGATTGGATAGAGTCGTATCTGACAAATAGACATCAAAAGATCAAAGTAGATGGGGTCATCTCAGATGAGTTTTCAGTACCTTTCGGTGTTCCACAGGGCTCTCGGCTAGGTCCTCTGCTGTTTACCTTGTACACTGCTAACCTCATTTCAGGTGTCCAAACGAACTTCCCCGAGATATCTTGCCATTGCTACGCAGATGACACACAGCTCTATGTATCATTTAGACCTGATGAACATGCTCAAGAGCGATGTGTACTACTCCTCGAAACATGCGTCAACTATGTACGTGGATGGATGTTGAAAAATAGGCTAATGCTCAATGCTAGTAAAACAGAATTAATGATCATTGGCACACCTAAACAGACATCCAAAATCAACTTAAATGGCGTGTCAATTGGAGATTCTATAATCAAACCATCTGTGAATGCAAGGAATCTCGGAGTACAGTTTGATGTGCACTTGAGTATGGGTGATCATATCACAAATGTCTGTAAATCATCATACTACATGATCTATAATCTTAGCCGTATTCGGAAATATTTAAATAAGGATATTATGAGAGATATTGTTCATGCATGCATCACTAATAAGTTGGACTACTGTAATGGTCTACTGTATGGGATTCCTGACTGTCAAATATTGAAACTGCAAAGAGTTCAAAACACTTGTGCGAGGCTGATTAGTGGCTGTTCCAAATTCACCCGTATCACCCCAATTTTGAGAAATCTGCATTGGCTACCTGTTCGCCAAAGAATATCTTACAAAATCTTGCTTATTGTATATAAGGCGCTTCATGGTCAATCTCCTATGTACATCAGAGAATTGCTGAATCTCAGAGTTAATCAACATACTCGAAACCTGCGCAGTTCCCAAGATACTCTGCTTCTCCAAATTCCATTCGTAAAAACAAAAGTAACACTGGGTGATCGTTCATTTGCTTGTGCAGCCCCTAAACTCTGGAATAACTTGCCATTGGAAGTCAGAAAATCCCCATCTGTGAATATGTTTAAATCAAAACTCAAAGCGTATCTATTCAATTAATAACAAGCATATCAGGAACTCATGCAGCGCTGTAGAATATATGGAGCTTCCTGATCTCTGCACTACGAGAGGCTTGGGCTGATTCTATATTAATTATTTTGGCTTGGTTGACCTCAATCTGGTCTATGTGAGACTGGAACTTAGCAATGGCATCTGAAACAACTGAACTAACTATGGAAAGGAAATCCTCATTCTCAAGATCTTTCATAATCTGAGTGACTACGCCTGTTGATTGGGATCGGGTCATCCTGGTTGGACTCGACTGTTCTTACGAGGCATAGTGAGAAGTGAAGACAAGTAATTTCTTTCCAGATCCAATTAAGTAGAATGTGTGTGAACAAACGGAATTTACTGCGAAGCGAGGATATATCAAATTCAACTAAAACTGGGGCAAACCCACAAAATAGGGGCCGGATTTTTTCCAAGCTAATATAAGGCCAACCAATTGTTCAAATTAACAACAGTCAGGCCCAACAGTCACATACACATTTTCACATACCAATTCCTCTCGATTCTTGATTATTTGATGTAAAAAATGTAGATCGCCGACAACAGTTATGACTGTCATGGAGTTGATTAGATGAAACGACCCCCTGACCTCTGTTCAGTGTCTGTCCCCGGCCCGAGATTGCAGAAATATGACGTAATCGTCACTTCACGCACAATTTGTAAATTTGCGGATTTTTAAAACATTTTTTAGCGATTACACTTGAAAAAAAAACACGAGTATGATAAGATTAATACTAAATTGCAACAGTTGAAATGAAATCACAGTGGAATACATTCCTAATTAATTTGCATTCAACACAAACATTCCTCAACAGGTTCGCGACACAATCTTTGATCGATTCACACCTGGGACGACTCGGCACCTAATTTTCGGCGGGGCCGAGTTGTCCAAAGTGCCGAGTTAGCCAGGACCCGCCCATTTAGCTGCAGTGAATACCTTGTTGTCATAAGGAAACCGATGACTTTGCCGATATTTCTTGCTTAAAATGGACATTTTTTACATCAAATAATCAAGAATCGAGAGGAATTGGTATGTGAAAATGTGTATGTGACTGTTGGGCCTGACTGTTGTTAATTTGAACAATTGGTTGGCCTTATATTAGCTTGGAAAAAATCCGGCCACTATTTTGTGGGTTTGCCAAAACTGGAATTGTTGATGACAGAAAATAGTTCACTCTCTGCATGAACGATACAAGGTCAGAAGCAAAAATGCTCGTGGAGCTAGTAGAGATCGAGAATGGACGTAGAGGTCGACGTGAGTGAAAAATTTCATAGAATAGTGAGCGTGAAGATAAAGGTAACATTCCAGTTGAATAAACAAGAAAAGTATCGTTTCAGATTCCAGTTTATTAATAGCGTAATATTTACATATAGTTCATGATGAGTTGAGAGCAATCAGGCAAGAGGTGGCTAAAAGAGGATAAAGCTACATTATTATCGCAGTGTTTTAAAAACGAGCGTAAAGTTGGTGACGTAGCACTCGGGCATATCCAACATGAAAAGTCGTAGATGGGACCGAAGTAATATGAAAAATGTCCAGACGACGAAAACCTTAGAAGAAAAGAATCATTTGTAGGTCCACAAGCTTACCAAATGTCATGTACTTCAGCTCATAAGTTCGATGTACTTGTAAATATGAAGACCATTGCAAGCAGTTGAAATCTCCAGTTAAAATATTGCACGATGACCGGAAGAAACACACATGCTTTTACGCTCGTTCCTCGCTCCCGTTGTGATTCATACATCTACATACTAAATACCTTCCTTTCACATATTTCACAATTGGGAGAGCATTGGAGGTCAATATTGACGAAAATATATCAGAAAAATTATTAAAATACAGAAAAATTACCATATTCGCATAATTAATTAGCATTAATTTTAATAATATGGTATTTTTTATAAATTTAACTATACGTTTTCGAACGTTACATCATAAAGTAAGTGCACGCCAAATTTGGTAGCGATCGGACATTGCATAGCCAAGATATTATGGGGGACCATGATACATCCACCCCCCCCCCCCCTCCCCCACCCACCGACCTTCTGACAATCATAACAGAGGAGCTTGCTTGGTATCTATGTAATTAACATCTGAAAAGTACATTTCAAGCTGACAGTCATATACCACAGATGCCTGACAGACCCACTATATGCCTTGTCAAACAGGTAAAGATGAACACTTGCGTGTGTTCACATAAACGCAGAATTCTTGTCACAATATCTCTGATAGGCCAGGAGCCCGTCCCGAAATAGTCAACCCATTTAAATATTACATGTCAAAAATGGCCGATTTGTATTCGTTTATGTGTAAAACACATAGGACGATTCTAATGTGTTGATTCTTTTTACTGCATAGTCTATGTTTTAAACAATCAAAATTTGACCTGGAATTTTTCTTATGGGGTGTTGCAAGAAAGTTGCAATCAATTGCAAATTGTAAACCAAATTAGAACAACCATTCTGAATGGTTCAGGGTCTGTCCATTCAAGAAGATGCGCTTGCAACAATGATTTTGATTGGTCAGTACCGATCAGTTGCAACTTGCAATCAATCGCAACTTTCTTGCAACACCCCATTAGTGTAGCAAATTACAAACATTGAATATAACAATAATTAACATAAGAAATAGAAATCAATGAATAAATACATAAGAAAAATTAATTAATTTAGGTTCGGTGTAAAAATGCCAGAGGTAAAAATGCCAGAGGTAAAAATGCCAGAGGTAAAAATGCCAGTGGTAAAAATGCCAGTGGTAAAAATACCAGAGGTAAAAATGCCAGAGGTAAAAATGCCAGAGGTAAAAATGCCAGAGGTAAAAATGCCAGAGGAAAATATGCCAGAGGAAAATATGCCAGAGGAAAAAATGCCAGAGGAAAAATGCCAGTGGTAAAAATGCCAGAGGTAAAAATGCCAGTGGTAAAAATGCAAGTGGTAAAAATGCCAGAGGTAAAAAATGCTAGTGGTAAATGTAAAAGGAAAATGTTGTCAGAAAAGAAAATGTGAGATGAAATTTAAGCTAAGATTGAGTAAATAGTGTGATTTTTTATTCTTGTACATAGGCTACATGGGTGGAAATCCTGAGGGCGGGGGCGTGTTCTTTCTAAGCTTTGGGAAGCAAACTGTTAAAATATGTTTGCTCCTCCTCGAAACTATTAATTGTGGAGGATGGGAGGCATAACGTAGAAAATGTGATTTTTTCTATTCACAGACCCGAAGCGTCCCCAAACTTGTTGACATTGTACAATCCCCAGCATTTTCAAATGGAGTTCCGTCCATGTCTCTCTGATTGTAAAGTGCAAATAAATGAATAATCCCTTTCATTTTGTTTTCATCATGCGAAGATAACAAAGGGGTTCACATCTGAAAAGAAATAGTTCAATTTGTAAATTAATGTGAATACGAAAGCGCATTAAAGGAAATGTCTCGTGTACTCTTTCTTATAATTTAGTATTATTTCATAATTAATTCTTAGATTACGTCTCGTTATAAGTGCAATCTTAATGATTATCATAAACTGAATGCTTAACCTTCGCAACTTCAATTCTATTTTCTGTAGGCCTATTTACTCGCTTTATTAGCTGCAGAGTGGAACTCAAGGATCATGCAGTTTCAATAGATTCCCCCATTACATTCTCCTTGAAGTTGATGTGTCCCCAAATAATAACGATAGCGAGAAAACATTGAATAAAGATCTGGACACATCGTCTAAACATATTTACGCAAGTTGGCCTCACATCACCGTAGGTCTTCTTAAACAAAATGCAGTCATATCGTATCATGAGTGCACCTAATGTCAAATCCCCGAATTTGTTATGAGTACCCCCCCCCCCCCCCCCCCCCCCCCCGGCCCGGATATAGCATGCATGTATTGTTTGCCACTCGCTTTCAGTTGACGACTCTTGTTTGTTAAACACTTCAATATTATATTCTTTTTTCACTTTTAATTCAGTTTGAATATATCTGCCCCCCCCCCCCATTAATGTTGACGAGGCTGTAATGCTCGATGTTTGTGTGACGGCCTGTACATTTCCTGAAGAAGGGAGAACTGTAAAAGGAAAACGATGCAGGTACAAGTACAGATAACGAAAAGCAAACTAGTCAAGATCATTTCGTACAAGTTTTTTTACTACATGTACAGGTACTGTACTTAAGTTATACAGTTAGTATCATGATGCGGGGGCATCTCGTTTTTCCGAAGGTTCGTATTTCCGAAAGACTAATTTCCCATGCCTGGGGGTTCACAATTCCGAACATTTGTTGCATTATTCGTTCGTTATTCCGAATGTTCCAAGGTTCATAATTCCGAAAAGGTTCATATTTACCCACAAAAGGACTGTCCCACATTAGGGTGATGTCATTTTTGCATACCTCCTTTCCCTTCTCTAAACCTAAAATTCAGTTGCAGACTTTCTTCTCGTTCCAAATTCCATTCGGGATAATGAAATCGTACGTCGATTAAAAAAAGCTGGGTCTACGATCTGGAGTCCAGAGTCCAACAGTTCGACAAGAAAAACCCGGTCAAACCAAATAGTCTAAAAAGTAAAATACAAGCAGATGTCAGGTCTGCTTCTTGACCTTTATATTTCTCCTCTTGATTTTTCACCTGTATTCTCCTAGTATGCAGCTGGCATATTTTGCCTCTTTACTTTTTGTTCCTGACATCACCCATCGCGTGTTTATCTCTGCCATTTTACCTCTCGCATTTTTATCTCTGGCATTTTTTCCTCTGGCATTTTTTTCCTCTGGCATCTTTACCTCTGGCATTTTTACCTCTGGCATTTTTACCTCTGGCATTTTTACCTCTGGCATTTTTTCCTCTGGCATTTTTTCCTCTGGCATTTTTACCTCTGGCATTTTTACCTCTGGCATTTTTTCCTCTGGCATTTTTACCTCTTGCATTTTTACCTGGCACCTTAATTTATGCATATAATTTGCATGAATTAACAACTAAATACCTTCCTTTCACATATTTCACAAATGGGAGAGCATTGGAGGTCAATATTGACAAAAATGTATTAAACAAATTTTAAAATACAGAAAAATTACCATATTCGCATAATTAATTAACATTAATTTTAAAAATATGGTAATTTTTATAAATTTAACTATGCATTTTCGAACGTTACATCATAAACTAAGTGCACGCCAAATTTGGTAGCGATTTGGTAGCGATTGCATAGTCGAGATCTTATGGGGGACCATGATGCACCCCCCCCCCCCCCCTATTCATAACCTCTTTTAGGGTTCCCCTTACTTAGACCATCTAAGTCATTGACGAAAAGGTTGTCAGCCTGACCGTATAGACGTCGGGTTTAGCCCCCCCCCCCCCCCCCCCCCCCCGAGCCCCATAAAGAGACCCCAAAGTCAGGTCGATTACACCCCATCTCCTCCATGTTCCACCTTTGTAAGTATGCAGTAGTATGACTGGCCATTGCAAAGCACAAAGAAATGACAAAAATTTCCGTCGGGATGGGGTGTCAGACGGCCCCTAAAAATTGGAGTAAATTTTTCCCTTTGACGTCCCGGGAACAAATTTTGACAAAAAGAAGGGCTATGGATGTTCATTCCGAAAATGTAAAAACTGACAAAATTGTCCATCGGGAAGGGGGCGTCAGACCCCCTAAAAAAACTCCAAAGTGCCCTTTGACAACACTTTGCCTCCCAAATACTCTGTATGTAAAGAAAACCATTTTCTTATCTTCTGACTGAGATAACTCAAAAGTGTTTTATTCAATTCAATTCAAATTTTCATAACATAATTTTGAGTATAATTATCTTTAAGGGCACGTTTGTGTTAATTGTGACCAGGCACCACAAAACCACCAAAAAGTCGCCAGATATGAATTTTTAGCTAAGGTCTGATTCTGAAAGAGCAGATTCTCAGCTTTAAAATGATGTACAACTTATTATCATTGGATGTTCGTAACTCACTGTACAAAGAGAAGAATGCACAGTCCCTCATAATGTTACTTCTGAGAAATAACAGTTTAAAGTTTGCAGTCTATTGAAGCACTCTGACTTGCAAGGTGACAAAAGGAAGATTTAATACTTAAAGGACAATTAACCCCACGTGATATTCTAGATGCACCTATTGTCTGCTACGTCTTTCCATGGAGGCTGCCATTTTGTGCATGACACGGATCATTAGGTACCATATGCATTGATAATAGCCTACCTTTACAACAGATACGTCGCTTTGTTCTGATTGTATTACGATTGTTATTGGCCATGGGCCTAGATAATTGACGACCCATGAGTTCTAATAGCCATCCTGTAAAGCAGATTCCTCGCTTTGTTTTGGTATTGTTACGATTGTCTCCGTCCTTGACGTCAATTCTCCGTCCTTGACGTATATTTTTTATGAAGTATTTTTTTATGAACAAATTAAGACCTTTTAAAAAATATATAAAACTAAACTTACATTTCAGAATATGTGACTTTATCTAATATATATTTGTCCTCTAAAAATCAATTACAAGTTAACGATGAAGGAAATTTTACTTGGGATGAAAAATATGTTCGTGTACACATAAAGTAATGGCAGCCCCCTTATTATTGCTAGCAGACGATAACTTGGCTGAAAATAGTGATTTATATCTATATCCTGTGTTTTTACATGAAATTGCATGTATCAAATAAGAGGCATATACTACACCATTCAAAATAAGCTAATTCATACGCTGAGGTTAATTTCCCTTTAAATCTAATAACAAACCAATCAATATTTTATGAGAATCAAAAGCTGAAGATACTGTATGAACTAAATCAATTAAAGCGGAGGATGTGGAGTGTCCTGGACGGAATCCATACTGGGATTTAAATAAACGATTGTACAAACATTTTTCAATAACCTTGGTAAATACAGATAAAACTGATATAGGCCTATAATTAGAAAGGTCAGAGTGAGACCCACTTTTAAAAACTGGCACTACCCTCGCAATTTTGAGTTTATCAGGAAATATACCAGTTGTTATCACCGAATTAAATATATCACAAAGAGGAAAACAAATTATATGAATAACATTTTTCACAACTGATATATCTATTTCATCATAACCTGCACTGGATTGGTTATCAAACTTACAATCTTAATTATCTCACCGGGAGTAATAGGATTAAAAAAAGCTGTTTCATCAATAACTTTTAAATATTGCACATAACTATTGCACGGAGTATTACACTGAATATTATTTGTCAAAGATGATCCAATATTTAAAAAATAATTATTAAATGCTTCAGCAATATCACTATCATAGACGGTTACACCATTACTTAATTTCAAACTATCAATTTTGCCTTGATTTTGCTTATTTCCAATAGCTTTATTTATAATTGTCCACATTTTCTTCATATCTAAAATACTCATTCTTAGTTCGCCTAATTTCATTATTTACCTTGTTACGATATGATTTATAAGTACGCTCCCTATATAATGTAGGGTTATTTAAGTATTTCTTATATAATAAATATTTCTTATTACACATTTTCCGCAAATCATGATTAAACCAAGGCTTATCTTTGCGAGATTTATACTTAAATTCAATTTTTGGAAAACATTCTGAAAACTGATTAAAATACAAACTATAATTAATATTTGGATCATTATTCATAAAATTCCATTGTACATTTTTCAATTTCTCACTAAATAATGTTATGTTAGTATCATTTACATCACGTTTTATTATTAATCTTTCTCCTTTATTTATTACTTTATTATGAATACAAAATACTGGAAGATGATCACTTATATCAACTAAAAGAATACCACACAATAAATTATTTCAGTCATTAGTAAAAATATTGTCAATAAGAGTACCTGAGTGATGTGTAACGCGGGTTGGGTGATGGATAACAGGATACATCGATTTAGTCATAAAAACATCTAAAAATTCATTAACTTCAAGACAAGAATCGGCATTTAATAAATTAAGATTATAATCTCCAGTAAAATAGAACAATTTATTTTCTTTGATTGCCTTGTTTAGTACTGTAGTCAACGATTCAATAAAATATTGCAAAGATGAATTAGGCGGTCTATAAATAACACTAAATAAAATATTCTTAGGATTTGATTTAATTTCAATAAAAATACATTCAAAAGATTCAGAAAATATATCTAATTCATTCATATGTACAAAATGAAAATCATTGCGAATAAAAGCCCCAACGCCTCCCCCTATACGGTCCTGTCGAGAGTTTCCAATAAAACCATCAATATCATAAGAGGGATCATTAGAATTCAGCCAAGTTTCTGTTACACCTATTGCACAAAAATCTATATCAATACCGTTCAAAAAGGAATTTAAATTATCAAAAATTTTCTTAAGACTTCTACAATTAAGATGTAAACATGAAAACCCCTTTTTGAAATGTCCTTTTGAATGATTATCATGTAAATATTTATTGAATTCATCAGGCAGAAAATAATTTTGATCAGTTACATTCAAAGATTGATCATTATTTGGAGGAGACAAACGTTCAGTGATTCTATGAAGATCAATGTTATTCAGCATATTTTGAAACAAATTTAAGTCAGGCATTGTTAAAAACAATTACACAACAAATTCACAGATAAACAGATAACAATAACAAAAAGGGTCTAAAATAAACAAAAAGCAAAAAAACAAAAGACAAAAAGACATATTACCCGGAAGCCAATAAATAAATATTCTATTTCTTTTTTGTTTTTATAGCACTATATTTCAAATTAAAATGTATTTCACTTATAATGTCTATTGCACATTGAAGTCTTTAAAGGGAAATTAACCTCAGCGTATGAATTAGCTTATTTTGAATGGTGTAGTATATGCCTCTTATTTGATACATGCAATTTCATGTAAAAACACAGGATATAGATATAAATCACTATTTTCCAGCCAAGTTATTGTCTGCTAGCAATAATAAGGGGGCTGCCATTACTTTATGTGTACACGAAAATATTTTTCATCCCAAGTAATATTTCCTTCATCGTTAACTTGTAATTGATTTTTAGAGGACAAATATATATTAGATATAGTCACATATTCTGAAATGTAAGTTTAGTTTTATATATTTTTTAAAAGGTCTTAATTTGTTCATAAAAATATACTTTCTGTACGTGGAGACGGAGAATTGACGTCAAGGACGGAGACAATCGTAACAATACCAAAACAAAGCGAGGAATCTGCATTACAGGATGGCTATTAGAACTCATGGGTCGTCAATTATCTAGGCCCATGGCCAATAACAATCGTAATAAAATCAGAACAAAGCGACGTATCTGTTGTAAAGGTAGGCTATTATCAATGCATATGGTACCTAATGATCCGTGTCATGCACAAAATGGCAGCCTCCATGGAAAGACGTAGCAGACAATACCGCATCTAGAATATCATGTGGGGTTAATTGTCCTTTAAATACGTCTCAAGTCCGTAAGTGATGAAATGTGCCTTGTCTTGCCTGTCGCTTTTAGGAGAGCAATAACTCTTCCATCCGTTGTCCAAACTGTGGTAAACATGTCTTTCATCTTCGAAGTTGCAGTCAGTAGCTCCATATTCCGTTTCGTCAGATCTTCCACAATCACTTTCCCTGTTCCTTTTAATTTACGTCTGTTCTTCATCAAAACCACTTTGGACTTGTGCGAGATCATCTTAACTATGATAGCGCGCGGACGTGACTGAGATGAGCGAGTTGCGTCAGCGAATGTCTGATTACCCTGTGCGTCATGACTGGGCTCCCCTGATGGACGTCGCGCGAGGCGATGCGACCTGTCAATATCCCGAGGGTCAAGCTCTACACCTATGCCCGTTGCCAAGTTACAGACTAGTTGATCGGTGTCTTCGTTGGGTGTTTCCTTGATACCGAGGATGCGTATGTTGTTTCTTCTACTGTACTGATTTAGGCTATCCATTTCCCGGGTAACTCGTGCCATGTCGTTCTTCAGCTTCTCGGTGGATTCCGTCACAGCCTGGAAGTCGTGAAGCCTGTTGACCAGTGATACCTCGAGGTCATGTAGAAGAGCGAGCTTCTCTTCAATGAGTTTAGAGAGCTTGGACTCTTTTTTCTCCATGGTAGTAACAAGCTTCACCATCTCCCTCTCCATCACGTCATTCACACGCTCAACCGCCGTTTGGATGACACGATCGATGAGTTCAGCAAACTCAGAGCTCCGAAGGACCTGTCCGATTGAAGAACCGGTGGAGGACAGATCTGGATGTGTGACCGGGGTTGCAACTGGGGGTGTGCATGGAGGTGTGTCATTCTGTTCAGCTGTGGATCTAGGTGATGGTTCATGTATTGTTGACGTTGGCCTAGGCCTAAGGTTAGGCTTTGACATCCTGATCGTGTCCATGAAAGCACGTTATATAACAGTTCAATTGTGAGAGTTGGCAGGGGCAAGAATAGTACAATAGAATAATACACAATATATTAACAGTTTATCTGTGATGGACAATGGCAAGAATGTGGGTAATACAATTAGCTAAACACAGCACGAGTCAGATCAGAATGAAATGGCAAGACGCAGAAATAGGCGAGTGGGACTGTACAATGAAAAGTCTCTCAGCAGCCCGATGAAAATATCATGTTAAAAACTCACCAAAATCATGCTAAAAAGTCATACAATAGGCTTCCGGTGTATCATGTGGTTAATAATGACTAATCCATGATAGATGTCCACGTCCAAAATGTAAAAATGTCTGAATATAAGCCTTTATGTCCAAGAAATAAAATTGACTCCGATGACCAGCTTCTTCGGCTTCGGCAGGGTTTTTTTATTTATTCTGTGTGCCACTGTAAATCTTCTGGTCACCAGCTGGCTCTGCGATATGCAGAAGCTTGTTGTGTTTCCTCGTGCAGCCATCCACTGAGCAGGTCATCTTGCTCTTACATCCTGCTGTCATGTGACCTAGTCTCAAACAGTTGAAACACAAGCCCTTCCTCCTGGCAAGCCGCAGTCTATCTTTAGGAGATAAGTCCTTAAATTGCTTACAATCCCACAGCTTGTGATTATCCTTGCACTGGAAACACTCTGGTATGGCAAGTCTTTCACTGAAGGATGTAGAGAAGGAGCTCTTAGTTTTCCCCACTACCTGAAGATCTTGACTTCTTGTGCAGCCTCCTGCACAAAACATAACAGATCTTCGAACCTGGGGATTCTCTGCTGACGCCGAATAGCTCCAACTCTGGACAGCCACTTCCCTCTCATATAGAAAGGCAGACGTTCAACAAGTGTGAGAAGGATCTTCTGGGGCGAAAGTTCATGTTCAAACCCCATGGCTTGAAAGGACATCAAACATGTGCTCATATCGTCTGCCAACTCTCTCATAGCCTTCTTATCTCGAGGGCCTATGTTCTTCCCCTGAGTGATTTTCTTCATCCAGGCCTCAGTAATCATAACTGGATCCCCAAATCTCTCCATCAGTAGGCGCTTCGCCGTTGTATACCCTTGTGATGATGGCATCAAAAGACGAGGACTAAGCAGGTTCACCACTGCAATAGTGTAGCAGACGAGTAAGCTTGGTCTTGTCCTCAACTGGAGCAAAGTCAACACTGTCTTCATAGCTTCGCCAAAACTCCCCAAACCCAAGGGGATTTCCATCATAAGGCGTAAGCTCAGCTTTCGGAAGCTGCATTGTTTCTAAGAGGCATTGCTGCTGCAGCTGTCCTTGCCTCAACTCGACCAGTTCTGCATCACTACTTCTGGTCAATAACCTTCCTGATTTGATTGAGTCAGGATTCTCAACATCTGTCTCATAATTCGTTGACATCCTCAGCTCTTTATCTTAGTTAGGCAACCTAACCTCTACACTTTGAGACCTGGGTACTTGCACTTTACAGTCAGCTCCCGCTTTCCCAGATTTTCCTTCAGGAACAACTGTCTTTGGAGAATTTGTCTGCAGCGCCTGATTGACAGGATATGGTATTGTTTCATCCTCCGCTGCCTTCTGATCACTTAGCTTCATTCGAGAAGGAAAGCTGATTCCCAGCGTCCTGTTCCCGTCTGCTAGGTAGACTTGTTCTTCGGCTCTGCTACCTGCAGCTTGGTCTTAAGGGCAAGCTGTAACTTACGCTGCGTAAGGCGGAACTCCTCTAACTCAAGTTCTTGATGCTCTTCCAAAGCAGCAGCTTCAGCTGCTAAAGCTGCCTTCCTGGCCATCACTCTTAGTCTGGCGGAGGAATTTGAGCTACTCTGGCTGCCGCACTGACTCGCCGAGTCATTAGGTTTCACCTCCGGCCTAAATTTACCCCACAAGGCCTGAAATCCCTATAATAACATGCTGGTAAATGATGTCTGACTTTCATAAAAAATTCCCTTAAAAGAGCCATTTATATCATAATGCTTCATTAATCAGAGTTACATGTACGTTCATGTCAACTACTGAAGCCTATAAGAAATAACATGCCCCAATTGCCATAGTCTTATTTATCATGGTGAACTATCGTTCAACCAAAAAAATGTGCGACCACTTGTACTTCCGGTAAATTACACGTGTACACTCTACACATACAGCATTACTGTTATGCTTAACATGCCATACAACATGTTACCCAATAAACTTTTATGCAAACCTTTGGCATCAATTTTACACCACTAATCATCAACATAATTTATAGACATTATCACTGATTATCAATTTACTTATCATCTATGAAACAATGTTATAATTGTCTACTTACAACGTTGGGCTCATCAAAAAGAGTTAATTTATCATCACAACCTCACGGTCGTCCGACCGTTCCATAACATGGAAAATCAGTAGCATGCCGCTATACGCCCTCAATAGTCAATTATGTGCCAATCCCCCAAAACATCTCGCCTATGACGTCACCTATTCCCGACCTATTATAAACAAGATTTTCTAAATGTACTGTAAAACTTCCTGTCACTAACACCCATTTTTAAATTTGGAAACAACGTTCATGGTTTTACTTATAATATTACCTTTCCTAATATATGTTTCCAAGAATCATCATAAAATTGCATTCTAAGTACCATTTGACAACTGACTATTTCCCCATTCCAGCGGTCAATGGTTTATGCTCCCTTTAACCACAAACTTCTCACAGGTATAAGGAGGGCGGTACAGATGCTGAGAGCTGAAAGTGTGCGAACAAACAGGAAAATAATTGTAGTCTCGGATGGAGAAGAAAACAGGTCACCATACATAAGAGATGTAATGAATGAGGTAAGACCTCACACTGTGGTTTCTAGACTCTAGGCTACTTCTTGCTCTAGGATGACGTCCCATATCATCAATGCATTGATAACGATAAAATTGTGACCCTCCACCACAAAACGACCAATAAGTCGGAAATCTGGGTTTATCAAATTTCAACACATTTTGAAAGCTTAGATTCTAAGCTCTAAAATGCTATATAACTTGTCTTGTTTGGACTAAGCAAACCCTTCTAAATTACAGTGAGAGCGCTTACGTGTCAGACAGGCTAATGACCAAAACAATAGAGAAAACGGGCTCTAAAGAATAGTGACCATTTAAGAGCGCCTAATCTGTGTCCTATTGTTTGTCGCACAAAAGGTTGAGTCAAAACTCCCTAGCCTACACTGTGAAGTCCGAATTGGATTTGGTTGAAACTTTCCATATCTTTAGAATAGATATATTTCTTTCTTTCTGTAGATTTTGAATATCAGACAGTGCATAGTTTTTGAGCTATCCCAGAAAAGCGATGTGAAGTACAATCCCAGCAAGCTGACACACAAAGTTTGAATGTCCAGGAAAAAATGGTTATTTTGAATGAGAGTAAAAACATATTTCAACTTGGTATTTTACCCTGAAATTTTGTCAGACGGTAGATTAATAAATGAACTTTCAGAAAATACAAGAAACTTAAAATCAAAATTTCCACCCCAACCCATCTTTTTCAGCTGTTTACTCTAATACTCCCATTGCGACTTATTGGTCGTTTTGTGGTGGAGGGTCACAATTACAATAACTGTTAAATTGGCCTCGTGAAATGTGGATATCATGAATACCTTGATTTATTAAAATGTCTCTGAGGCGTTTAATCGTGACATTTATGGTAAATTGTGTTGACCTTAACCACTTTAACACCCATCATGCCCATGCAAATGGTTCCCCGTGTAATACATTATTTTAGAATATACCGCTCGAACGTTCAAAATTCGTAAGTGTCTTCACTGATCATGCTGATGAAAATTTAAATTGTAAGTTGCATATAAAGATTATGATATAATTTTATTAAATGTTTATCAGTTTAGTTATACATAACAATTGATGATAGTTCCATAAATTACATACTGTAATTTAATTATGGCTACTATTTCAAAGACCTAAATTACTCCATATATCTATTACAAAAGAAAGCTCTCAGAATTTGGACTGGTTCATGGAATGTATTTCCATCGCATGTATAGGTGATGGAGGCGAACGTTAAGGTGTGTACTATCGCCATCGGGGACACAGTTGATGAGAGCTTCGAGGATCTGGCAAGCGCTACCAATGGCCAAAGTTTTCTGAATTCAGAAGGCCTTACGTCACTCTATCTGTCATTTTTCGAATCAATACGTGAATCTGATCAATCAGGTAAATTGTGGGAAATTAATGTAATTTAAATTATATCTTTCTTCCTTTATGTTTTGTTTTGTTTAGTTTGGCTTTATTTTAGTAAATTGATGATGTGGTGCATATTTTAGAAATGTGTTTGTGCCCTAATTTTATATCATCTAGAAGTAGCATGTGTTTACAAGGTTATACGAGCTAAACTGAACAGATTCAGAATGAGACATATGATAAAGGTGTGCAAAATTGAAATAAACAACTACGGACAGATCATCCGATGACCGTTAAGCAATTTGATAAATCTTTTACGATTATATCTATGCTTTTTTCATGAAACCATATATAGGTATTTAAACACCACTACTCACACTTATTTTAAAACTGTGGTGATGAAGAAAAATGCTTTTTATTACTTTCCTTAAACGAGCATTTCAGATTTCCCTCATTTTCCACCAGAGAATATTAATTAAGGAATCCTTGGAACGGTGCATTCCATGATACACAGGTGGAGTATTCTTTTCCAAAGGGGGGAAACGAAACCTATATTGGTCTATATAGTACCTCTATCACTTTGGCTGTGATTATGCTAGAATGCACATAATTATAGTGGGATTCTCCGGCCCGAATTCACAAAGGAGATTTAAACCATGGATAAGGTTTAAACCTCCCTAAGCGTACTAAAATAAGCGTAAATAAGCGCACTATTGCCCATGCGCGCGCTCAAAGAAAATAATAACATTGGATCGGATTCTGCGCGCACGTACGCTTAAAAAAACCCAGGAGGGGGTTTAAACCATGGTTTAAACCAAACCTCATTTGTGAATTCGGGCCTCCTTGTTTGAAAGATGTGTGGATATTTATACATAGTCATTTGCAACAACTCTGAAATTGGCAAAAGTTACCCCGTTATAAAACAAAATGATTTTATGATTTGGGTCGAATAAATTGCAATGATATTAGTGATAATAGTAATCGTAATATATTAAGTTTAAGATTAATTTTTATTACAATCATGAAAAAATGCCAAGATGTCTATTCCATTGATATCATGACGTGCACAAACACAAAGTTTTTCATATCACATTCACTACACTATTGCAGGAACAAGTTCTGGAGCACCTGTCATTTTGGAGACATCGAGCCATGTGGTTCAGTTTGGGTCCAACTTCACCGAGTCTTTTTACATCGATGAGGCCTTAACTGGAGACCTGAAAGTCATCATATCTTACTCTCTAAATAGCGCATTTAATGGATATGCGACGCTGGTTGATCCACGTGGAAGTGTATATGATAGTACTTCTGATTTCTTTTATGACGAGACCGTCGTCAAGCAAGGAAATTTCGTCATCAATCAAAGTTATGTTGAGGTGGGTGTACCAAAACAACGATACAATACTGTTACAACCCTGGGACAAATATCACCCGGACAATTTTCTGAACAACTACACTCTGTAGGGGGTATTGATAAGGGGGTTAATCGCTCTAATTATTAGTTAAACCCTGGTGTCATTTTCAGTGTGGTAGCTTGAGGTTAAGGTGTCGTGAAACGGATGAACAGATCATTCCTCAATTTTAAGTTTTAGCCCCATCGGTCCAAACAAAATTTGCGCTATGATATGCATCCCTCATGCATGTTGGCCAATAATTGATATTTTTCAATTTTGAAATAACCATATCTCTTTTTCAGATTCGTTAATTATTGACACATTTAGAAAGGTAATTACACAATCAGGATTTAACATCATTTTCCATGTCCGAACAACATAAAGTTAAATGAACACCTTTGCTTTAACCTTGAATTAAACCCAGGGAATCAGGAAATGAACTTCGTTGAATTCACACCTCAACATACGTGTATTTCTTATACCATACAAATAAATTGGAAGTACAGCGTTTTTCCTTTGCTTTCCAGTTTCTTAGGATTTGCGGATAACGATGATTGTAAAGGGCTGGTGACAATTTTCCGACAACGATAACTATAACGATATTTTTCATTAAAGGCCTGGAGTTGCCCTACTATCAAAATACGCAAGCATACTCACACGTACACACCATACAGTAGGGTGTACCTGTAATGTTAATATAAAACTGTTGTTATCGTAATCGTTGTCGGACAAATGTGACCAGCCGTATTAAATCAGTCTACTGAAGGTTATGTAGAAAGTGTATTTGATGTTGATGTTGCACAACAAATTATGCAAAGAGCCTTCAGCAACGATTTCCTCCGACTCTATTACATTTTCTACATAGACTTAAGGAAAACGTTTAAACAATACATCGTGTAGTTTTCGTTATCGTTATATAGCTTAATTTTTTTTGGTTTAGTTGGCATATATGTTATAAGCTAACAGTAGATTAAGCAAGGATTTAAACAGTTCTGTGAAAAACTCCTTGGATCAAGTAAAGCCACCACTCCAAAATATGTGATTCTTTTTTTTTTTTCTTTTTTTTTTGAAGGTGGGAATGTGGGACCTTACTGTTGTGAACCTCGGTTCTAGTGATACCTTTGAGGTGATCGTCCAACCGATAGTGGCTGCTGGAGCCACACCTATCACAGCTACTGTATCATGGGCACTTGCTAATTTGGAACCACCCCAAAGACAGATCCTCTACGTCGCTGTATCGAAAGGTACTTCAAAGAATATTTGTTTTCACTTCAAAGAATATTTGCTAGAAAAAGTTCTTCAAACGAGTAATTTAGATTTGGTTTACATTGACTTTATTTCATTTGATTTTCATTTTTCAAAGTAACAATTGTGAAATTAACGATATAATCATAGTATGACAAAAAATCAAGTGCAGAAACATTTTCAGTCGTTACAAGCAAAATAAAGAGCATTAACGCTTGAGTTATAAGAGAAAATAAGAACAGTAATGACTACAGCAACCAGAAACCAGTAAAGAAGCAGAGCTTGTAAAAATGGTGGTCCCTGGCAACAGGTAAAACAATAAACAGGGCAATCATGCATTCATGCATTTGTCAAAAAGGGGAAAAAGAAAGAAGGAAAAAGGGGGGAAAGGAGAAGAAAAAGAGAGGGGGAGTGGAGAAAAAGAAGACAGACACATGGCCATGGGAAACAAAAATTTTACAAACAAAACAAAGAAAACAAAACGAACTCTTGAGCAAAGAGAAAGCAATGCAAGATATTATTTTTTTTAAACCCCAATAGTTAAAAAAATATTTGCTAGTAAAAAAAAAGGATTCCAACTGAGTAACGTTGCTGAAAGTTAGGAAAAAGGTTCTGTT